>VXAV01007305.1:64692-160431 GCA_013399715.1 Alectura lathami | reverse complement strand
TAATTCCTAAGTTTCTCTCAGGAGATATATTCCATGGAGCACTGAATATATGCATGCCCACAGACAATGGTGATTCATTAACTGGATGAAGTGTGGGGACTTTTGTTTGTTTTGTTGACACTTCCTTTCATATGGAAAATCCAGTGCCAAGTGTTCACCTATTCATGTTGTGTCACATCTTGTAAAAGTCAATATGTCACTATTTTCTGTATGTCACCTGAGACTGATGGGAGTGCTGACTTTAAAGACAGGTCAGTAAGGCATTGGAAAAAAAAAAAAAAAAGAAAAAAAAGAAAAAACAACAACCTTTGCTTGAGCAGAGTGATGCTAAATGTCAGAGAACAAAGATTTAGATGCAATTTAGAGAGCTGACATGCAAAATGTGTACACTGTAGAGTTCAGAGACTTGGTTAAAATATGACAAAGTCTGTAATATTATACCCAGATAGTTTATTACTTTCTCATCCTTCTCCAGACTCCGTGTCTCTTTTAAGGGGCAGAGATCTCTTTGCAGGTCTGCACCATCCATGCAGTGCTCAGCAGTGCTTTGCAGAATGTTCAGCCTTCCCCACCGCTTTTAATTGCGCCTACTCATTGCCATTTCAGGATATTCTTCCCCTTTACGTTAGTCCATTACCTCCAAATGGATTCAAACTTAAAGTTTGGCTGAAGGCTGTGTTTGTCTACCCAGAGCATCATTAGAGCTGCCTAAAGGGAGAGCAGAGGCACTGTCTGGAAGCACTTCAGACCTGGGAATTCTGCACTGGCTTCAGTCCCATTTCCATTCCTTTTCCCTTGCTGTTTTTGAAAATGTATGCAGTACCATAAGAGTGCAAAGTATCGCAGAAATCCATGCTGTGGCTTGCCTTTAACATACAAGGATTTTAGTCAGAGAGTTGAGCTGAGACTTATTCACACAAGTAATTGTCATCACAGAGAACTATCCTCCCTGCAGCGGATGAGATGGGGGAATCAGGATGCAGATATCTCTGCCTGTCACTCTCTAGAGGTCACTGTTTTGGGCTGATGAATTGTGAACCACAGTATCTGCCTGCGTAAAGTTTAAGACCTGATTTTTGGCTGTTCTTCCCTGTGACCTCTATTGTTGTGCCCATATTGTTGCTTTGGTGTTGGAAATGAAATGCAAGTGCAGACTAAAATTGCTGTGAGCAAAAAGTGCGCTTGGATGATCTGGTTATGCCTTTATATTTCAAGGAATCTGTTACATTAGTCTATGAGCTACGCATTTCAAAATATAGTGCCAGCTATAGTAGAGGCAATAGTTTATTCCTACCAAACTTTATTGATACTTTAACTGAATGAGGTGGAAATACAGATGACCTAGGCACCCATTCCAGTAATGTCCGGTAGAATCCTTTCTGGTCAGGTATGTCCAGGTTTCTTATGTGAGGTTTCTGACAGATTTTGCTCACTAACCACTTTCCAGGGCATCTGTTTCTGTCTGAGTACTTAGGACTTTTCTCGGATTTGCACACAGGTTTTTGTGCTCAGAGAGAAAGCATCGTTACTTCAGAAAGGTCTCCTGGATATTAATGTATGATTTTATGAGATCTTATTTATAAGATGATGAAACAAAATGAAATGAAAGCAATCTTCAGTCGCTTCTAGTTCTTTCCTGCACCTTTTGTGGAAAGTATGAAAATAACATGAATCTGGCAAAACCCTTTTTAAACTAAAAGATTTTTCTTTTAGTTTCTCTTGATATTCCAGGCTATTTCTGGGGAACTTAGAGGGTCTTATACGCAAGATCTTAGTAATTTTGATCAGCACGGTGGTTTGAGTAATTGTGACTAACAGCAGTAATTATTTAAACTATTGCACTGTGTAGCCCCGCCTCCCCTTTAATGGTTCATGGAAGAATATATGTATCATATTAGCATAAATTTAATTTACTGTCTCATATAAAATGCAAATCAATAAGACTAAACTTTAAGTAGCATTCATTTAGTTTTTAATGCAGGGCTCTGCAGGGCAAGGATTCTTACCAAGGGTGAGGGATAAACAAATCAACATAAATCTACAATTAATTTAAACTCATCTATGAAGTTACAGCACAGTCCTCTCAAGTGTCCCCTTTAGGGGTCCAGTTGACATGTTTTTAGGAATTCAAAATCGCTTGTTCTCTATCTATATGTGAAGTGAAATAGCCACTCTCAAATTCTTTTCTAGAAACACTCAAATATATTTCAAGGTCTTTAGCAATACCAGTGATAACTGGCAGAAGGTGTGAGTCCCAAAAATACTTTCAACAGACCAAGGTCTCGCTTCTGCTGTAAGTCTGACTGATATCTTCATTCACCAATGGATGATTCATCGACTTCCTTGGGACAGCTACCAGGAGTTATCAGGGCTATGAGTATCAGCAGCTAGCATCACATCGACATCTCAGCTCTTAGCATTCAATACTGAAACCACCACTGTAAAACACTGCACCCCTGTACAAGAAGGTTCCCCTCAGAGTCGTGTTTTGTGGCAAGATTGGGAAAATAAATAGGCTTTGACGTATGCCCTGAAAGACTTTCCAAACTGAAAGTCAAGTGTGACTTTCTACAAGATGACAAGAGTTTAACATGATTCTGTGTTTATATATAAATATACATAGATAAAGTCAGAGTTCTTTATTTATCATAGAATTTGAGAAACAAGAGTCTCTTGCCTTTGATTGCCTGGGAGAAAACATTTTACAGATGCCTCTATAGAGTTCTAAGGGTTGTTTAAAGTCATCTGCTCTTTTAAAGATGGAAGTTCAAGGGAAATAATTTCAAAGAACCTCAGTCGAGAGAAAATGAGGTTGGCATATCTTCTCATTTGTATATTCCTTAGCTTTCATTTGAAAGAAGAGAAAATCTTGTTGTTTTGTATAGAGAGAAGAACTGAGACAGAAATTGCCAAAAATTTGAATTGGCTCCAAAGGAATGAAAGTTCTATCACACGCTGAATTCAATGGGATGTTGCCATTACTTCATTTCAGAACTGGATCTGGATGTAGATAATACCAATAGAGATGTAAACACAGGTTAAAGACAGAATGCAGTGGCTAAAACTCCCCAGTCCTACCATCTCTCCATTAAAGATCTTCTTCAAGGCAAATTACTTAACTGTAATCTCTGTAGAAAATTGCAACAAGATGGAATTGTTTAAGAAAAAACAGCAAAAATTTGTCCTTTTACTCCTTTTTTTTTTTTTTTTTNCCTTTATTGAAGATGATGGACGTGTCAAACCCCATCTAGGAGATTTGACAGAACTGGAGGGTAAGTTCTAGGTATAGAACAGAAAAAGTCAAAAAGAGCCTTCTGCGAGCCCCTTCAACAAGAATCACTCGGTCTTTTTAACAGACACCGTCTGGGAGTCTGCTGCTTGTCCTTGGAGCTCCACTGAAAGACGTATAACTGCAAACAGGCTCCACCTTTACTGAAGTATGTTCATTTTACTCATCCACTGAAAAACAAAGCCTGAACACAGCAAGAGGCTTTATAAACTATCTGGACATTTCTGCATAGAAAATTGTCTTCAAATGTTATATTGTTTTGAATACACAAAGATAAGAAAAAGTTTTAATTGATTGATAGCCATTCATTTACCATTGGCATGTTTTCATTTTTCTAGTCAGAGGCACTTCCTGAGCAGTTCACAGGAATGTGACACAATAATTTCAAACAGGGTAAAGTGATTATATTAGCTAATTTAGAATACAGTTGCATCATGGGAAAGCAGATTATCAGACAAAATGGTGTGTCAGCTTTATTCAGGAGAAAAGAGAAATGTAGAGATTATTTTTCCTTCAGATCTAATATCTGCTGTTCACAGTAAGTGACTGTATTTTCTGCTTGGTCATAGTTAATTTTCTTTCTGTTTTTGATGTATTTTCCTGATTTTCAAAAAAATGCTCTGTGTTATTATGCTTTTTATAAACTCACATTCTGTTTTAAAATAGTCTCTCAATTTCATTTATTTGCGTCTTCATCTAACTCCGTTTTTTTTTTTGTATGTGTGTATTTAGGGCTCAATAACTTAAGAATCCTCTCCAGAATGCTTAAACGAAAGCATTTGACAGCTCATTTTAGTCCTCTCTCAGCTAATCCTCTCCAGCTTGCACACAAGATCGGTGTTCCTCCACACCTCTTCTCTAACAGCCTGCCTCAAGCCTGTCCTTAAAAGGCAACTGCAGTACGAGGCATCTTTAACAAACACGTAGTAATTTATTATTATTATCATAAAAGGAAATTAAGAACGATATATTTCTGAAGTTCATCCTTAATTAGCTCACCCAAACATATTAGCGGACCAATACCCAAAGAGCAGGTTCACTGCATGCTGTCTTTCTGACTCTCATACTTAGCATTTTGCCCGCTTGCATTTGATGTTTGATCAATATTATCAGAAACCTGACCTGGCTGCCATTGAAATGACTGCAAAACTTTCTTTGTTTTGGCTGGAACATGACCAGGCTCAGTTTTTTGTCTTTTAATTAACAAGAGGTTTTAAAAATGGGTCTTGTTATGTGGCTTCATTTGATCTCCGTAGTGACCTTTTGGTGCCCTCAAAGCTGCGTTTTGGAGCCTCAGTGGTGCAGAGGAGAGCCCTGTCCATGGGGGCAAAGGGACCACAATAGCAGCAGAGTAAAACAGCCAGCTCTGAAGATGTCCAGAGAAGAACAAAGAATATGACTAATTAGATTACTTTATGGCAGTGTTTAATCTTTTCAAATGAATTGAAATCTGTTTTCCAACTCCCTTCCCCAGTGATTTCTCAGCGCTATGAAGTGTATTTTTTGTAGGTGTTGTTCCCAAGACTGAATAAAACCCTTGTGAAAATGTCTCACCATCTGACTCTGTTAATCCACTTTTGCAGATTAATGTCTAAACGGAACTGTAGTGTGTGGCCAGTAAGAGTACCTAGCGTTCTCTCTGCTGCTTTCAGTGCACCTTCATATAATCACTGGTCCCAAAGAAAGGATTAGTCTGTCATTTCTTACTATTAATTCATCTTCTTTAAATCCCTTCAATAAATCTTTGAAATTAAGACAAATGCTATAAATATGGGATTTAATCAACAATGTAGTATTCATTTCCTTTCAGGATGGATTTCGTCTCTATGCTTTCAGAAGTCTATAGAGGTTATTCAGTTTCCCTTGCAATCTTTTCATCTCATCTATATGAAATATTTAAACTCTCAACATTTAATAATGATGAATAAGATCGAGCTTACAGCAACTTAAGAAAAAGTCTTTTATTTCATCTAGTGGTGGACCAATAGGGTCGGGGTTCTAGAATCAACAATTTGTTTTCTTTAAAGTTATTTTGTTGCTGTCTCTTTACAATCAAATGTTGTTTTCTTTACTGTTTTTCTTAACATAATCTTACTGTATTTCAGACTTGCTGATTAGATCTGAGCTTTGCCAGGTCCACTTGCCTGTAAGACATTGTTCTTTAGGATGCTTCTGGGGGGATCTGGGTTTAGGACTGACCTCAGGTCTTTTGGCATCTGGGTTTAGGACTGACCCCAGGTCTTTTGGCTCCCGGGTTCAGCAGAGGACAGAAGCCATGTCCTGCCTGTGAGCTCTGCACAGGATTCCCTGGCGGGGTTATTAAAGACAGAAGAAGTCAGCATTGCTGAATACAGAAATGTGAAAGGGATTGGTGGTGGTGCCTAACACAACCGTTCCATCTCTTGTCTCTCGTCTCTTTCCCCTCTTGCCTTCTCCTCTTCCCTTTTCCTGTTGTGCAGTCAGTGGTTCTAGATCTTCATGAAATGCCTGAAAAAGATCGTTATGCCAAGGTAAGGCTGAGGCTCCTCTAATTCTTCTTTTCATCACTTCAGAACTTTGTCAGGGTCAAGCATATGCAGCTACTGAAGGCTGTTCCTTTAGAAGGAGCCTTCATTATTGCAGCTCTGAGGAAGAAACATATTGTGGAGTTTACAAGCAGTTTGGTTTCTTGTTTGTTCTGCTTAGCTTTCATTTCAAATTGGGAATGTAAAAATAGCAAATGGCTTCATTTTGTTTATGCTAACCTCATTACCATGTAGGGCAAATTCCTCCTGGTTGCATGGCTTCATTCATATCTGATTCAATGTTTTATTGTTTGGTCTTTTTCTTGGTGAGTAATAAAAGTAGCTTTGGTGACTATCTGATCCTTACTGTATGCTATTAAATGGTTGTCATTATGTGGCTTTATCTCAGAAAATGTACTGTGGCCAACGTATGTGTCAGAACAGTAACATCAAGATGCTGTAATGGGAGCATCCTGAAAGATGTTCCCTGTTCTGGTGTGGTCCTTTTCTTCTCTTCAAAGGAACATAGGCAAAAAACAAAAACAAAACAAAACAAAAGTCTAAAAGTTTCCTTTTTTTTTTTCCTTTTTTTGTAAACTCTGTTTCTCCCTGCCTGGCAGGAGGGAGAAGCAGCTAATGTTTCCCTGCTGAAAGCATTAACTGATTGCATTGTTGCTTGAGCACAGCAGCTGTCCTTATACATTTAGACTCCCAGTGACAACAAAATTAAGGCAGCCTCCCCTTCTGTCAGGCAATAAAATGATTTTCTCAACTTCTTTATTTCTTCTGAGAACTTCTTAGTGCCTGCCTTTCTATGACTGCAGTGAGACACTGCATTCGAACCAACCATAACGAAGGGGACCTTTTACTCAGTGTTTTTTGGAAAGGCAAAAGGAAAAACACAAAATAACCCAGATTCCAGTGTGCCTTAAGGACTGATTTCCTCCACTTTTCCATTAGCTTTAAATTTGTTGATGTGTGTGGATGTTTAATCCCATTTATGCCGCAATGCTATGCTCAGTAATTGCCCATTGCTTTCTGGTATCTGGTTAAACGGATCTTGTTATGGCACCCATGGAAAAGCACAATTCCCTAGCAAGGAGGAAGGAAAGTGCTACTGCGTAGTCTTAACTATTTAATTTTTGAGTCTAAAAGGGTTCTGATGATTTCTGCTAGATGATAAAACTAAATCATTTCTGGAAAGCTTGCTCTGTGCCAGTGTTGTCAGCATGCCTGGGCATCACAAGGAATCCAAATTGAGAGTTTGAGCCAAATTCCACCTGTTCCAGGATCCTAATGGTCTGCTCGACATGAGGAGGATAATCAGACCTCTGGCTATCCTGCAGTACTGCACTGATCTTCTCCTACTGCTCTCAACCCTGTTAAAACTGATTTATTAAGTCAATTCAGGCTTTTCGTGAATTTCCACCCGTGGCTGGGGTGGGAGTGATGGAGAGTGCGTGGGGCAGCGGGGCGGGTGGTTTCGGATGCACAGAAGCTCAGCTAGCCCCACTGTGCCTCGCGTGCTCTCAGAGCATTTCGTACCTCTTGGTATCAAGGCCAAGGTTTTGCTCTTCTAAGTCACCTGAAGGTATGAGCAATTCTTTTCTTTCTTTGCACTAGACCGAGCTGATCCCTTCCCACAAGATGTGTTCCATGTAGTTTCACCTGTCGAGATCTTAGGATGACGTGGAGGCACAACTGAGTAAGAAAATAGTGTTAAACTCAGTCCTTTCCTCTTTCAGTGACTTATTTTGGATACTTCTCTTTAAGCAGACAACCTGCTTGCAGTGAAAGAGCAATAGGAATTGAAGCTGCATCACTGCTGCTGAGAACTGAAATACATTTCTATGGTGAATATATCTCTGTAGTCTCAGCTTCTGATTTTACGCATACTTAAATTTAAATATGTATTGACTTCACTGAGAGAAAAAAAATTCGATCTCTTAATAACTGTTTTTGTCTGGTTCTGATTGTGTCTGTTTATGTGCAGTTGCTAGGTCCAACTCGATGCTGTAAAAGCATTGACTCTACAATAACTCATAGATTACAGGGAGAGTAAAAAACACACAGCACTAGGCTAAATCATCCAAATTTGCCACAGCAGGATCCTTCACCTATTTTCTGAAACATTTAGTTTCATTTTTTCCTCTGGATCTGACCCTCACAGCTCAGTGTTAGTAATTAGCCCCCTGCTTCTTCTGTAGCTACTAAAAACTGGGGAAAAATAAACGTTTCCATTTTAAACCATTATTGCAAAGGCACAGCCATGGAACACTGGAGACTCACTCATGATGTAAGGGCAATTCTCATGAAATGACACTCAGGCATCTGGGTTCTAGCCTTCAGAATTAAGCACAGTGCATTTTCTTTAAAAAATAAAAAGAGAAAATAGAAAAAGAAAATGAGAGTACTATTTCTGTGGTTTCAGAGTATGAACTCAGCTATTGAAATCTCAGCTTGAGATGTTACCATCCTAAAATCACTTATGCAAAGAACTCTGATGTGAAATAATAAAAATTAGTGTTAAAGTAAGCAAAGCAAAAGTCTTTAGGAATGTGATTTCTTCTCCAGCGATCAAGCGATGAACTTTTTTTAAATTGTTATTGCAGAAGATCTGCGACATGACTTACCATCACACATAGCTCTAATAGTACTTGAGAGCCTTTCCTAGCAGCGCCCTTGACAAAATATCCTTCCAGTTACTGCTTTTATGCCACTCAAATCAAAATTCAATTTTCAATAATCAGAAAAAAGATTAAACCAACTGTTACGTGGCTGTTCAGTTCTGAACTTTCTGCAGCCTGATACAATTAAGAAGATATTTCATTAAATCAGTAAATACCAAAACCCAGCAAGAGTTTACCCAGACCTCCAAGACAGTATTGCACTTTGCTAGCTATGGATCTGCCACTCTGCTTTTCATTCAGTCTGTGGATTTAAATTTAAATCCCATTTTCCTCTTTCTGCAAGGGAGATATTGAAACAGATGTTATCATCTGAGAACCTAATCCTGCAATGATACCGTGTCCAGCTCACCCAATTTTCTTATGAAATTTGATGGTTTTCTTTAAGCTCCAGCTGCTTGCATCAACCAGTTGCATAAGGAGCTCAGCCTTTCATTCCTTTCTGGAAGTACATTTCTGACAGTTAGAGTTGAGGGCAGACCTTGGCTAGGGTCAAAGGCTCTAAAAGCCCTACATACATAACAATTAAAATTATTGTCCATTTTGGAGGAGAAATGGTGGTTTTTGAATGCCATTGACAGTGAAGATACTGAATATTTTAGAGGGAAACATCTCACAGCGTCTGCTGGCTTTGCTGGAGGAAGACTGGCTCTGAGCAAACACAGCAGCTTCATCACTCCTGATTCCCCCATCTCTCTCTTCTGCACTCCTTATGATTCTCAGAGATTAATCTGGAAATAAAGTTGCTTTTCTGTGCGTTTTTATTGACTTCCCCTTTTCCTATAAAGGTTTTATCTACTGCACTGTTGAGTTGATGTCATTCTGCTTCAGAAATTCTGCTCAACCTCGACTTTTCTGGTAGCACAAAGGCAGCCTGAGAGCCCTTAAAGACATCATTAAAAATTTTATTTCCATGCCTTTCAAAGCCCCTGGAAATACATATTGCATTACATGCCATCGTTGTAAATAGCATTTCTCTTAATGCAATAATCTCAGTCTAATCGTGCCACGGTGTGAATATGCTAAAAGGAAGGTTTAAAGAGGTAGATGCTAAATAAATTAAAATGAGCTAAGGGAAGATGCTTTATAACCCTGGAAATATTGCAAGCATTATTTAAAGCAGTTAATATTTTTACAGCCTCGTGAATGCTAATCTCTGGGAAATCTCAGGTAGGAAATATAGATTTAATTCTCAATTTTAGTTATCACAATCTGGAACTGTAAATTAATTTCAACACTATAAAAAGTAATAGAGACGTTTATTTTCTTAAGCAATCTGGCTTACTCAGCTGCAGACTAAATCTGAATTAATGGTTCTGATGTGCCAAATACAAAATTAGCAATGATGTGAAACGCGCATAGCGATAATATCTGCTGGAAGAGTTATGCTGGAGTCCAACTTTTTCTCATTAATGTACTCCATTACTATTGAAAAAATGATACTGAGCTTCCTAGCTGGTACCTGAGTACTTTCCTGTTGTCCTCTCTACAAAAAACGACACCTTTCCCAGTACCGTTACAGCCTAAATGTATTTCTTTCTCTTGGGGATGCATTAGACGTAGAGTTACGATATCTGTCATTTTTGTATCACTAAGAAGCTGACTAAGGTAAAAACTTAGAAAAGTCACTGGGTGTGAGAGCCAGTCTTCAGTCTCAGCAGGTGGAAGAGGCTGCAAAACCCTTCTTTCAGTCATTAAAAAATGGAAACAAGAGGGATCAACAACAAAACCACAGTGGTTTTCCAGGAACACAAAGTGATTCAAAGAGCCATTTGTACTGCCCTGTCCCAAAGAAGACGTTTCCTCAATTTTAAGTTTGACAGCAAGAGGCAGCCCGCAGTGGGGTTGGTTTAAATAGACGCAGGACAAATGTGTTAAACAGAGATGTCTGAATGCGGCAGGGTGGTTTTGACCCCTGTGCAAACGCCGTACAGGAGATGGGGTTGGCAGCACCATGCCAAACACTAAAGCCTCCACGGAAAGCTTGGCTCAGCCATGCCTCCCTCCGCTCAGAGGTTACTGAAAGCCTTCACGAACAGGAGGTGACTCACTCTATTCTTGTGGCATTAAACAAAAGTCAAAGCAAATAGCAAAGCAAAAAGAGCTTCTCTGGGATTAACGATGCATATCTGTAACTGGAGAGCTTGCAGAGGAATCTGTCCCATCACTAGGGATGCTCAAGGGCTGGCCTCCTCCCCAGGCCATGTCCTTACTGATGGTGATCGTGGCACGAGCCTGAAGCATGTCATCAGCTTCTGCTGAGAACACAGCCACCTCCAGGTAGCCCTTTACCTCTGAGTGCTTCTGTGCTGAAAGTAAAAGGTTTTGTGCTCTCTAACATTTCCTTTGTTTTCCTTTCTTCGGGCTAACAAGCCTGAGTCAGGAAAGCAGGCAGGGAAAATCAGGATGCTATCCGAACAGTGCAAGCACCAATTTAAATCTACAAAGTTGCAGTGGGCTATATAAGGATTTATTAATCAAAATGTTTGCAAAATATTGACTGTGTGCATACACTGTTAGGCCTGAGAGATTGTATGTGAAGTAAAGCTTGAATTAATCACTTCTTCTCATGCATACATCTCTGCAGAATAAAAAATATGCGGGAGATATTTGTGGATAGTTTTCTCACTGTGTTTGGGTAAAACATTTCTCTAATTTAACAGCATTTCCATTCAACAGTTGTCATGTGGATGGTAGAAACAAAAGCTCAGGGTAAGAAGCTAAAGTGCAGCTCAGACATAAAACATTGCTATGGGGCTAGGCAGGGTGCATCCCCACCACCACCCGGCGGTGCTCCCACATGGTGAGCACAGCACAAAGGGACCTGGGGAGCCATGGCTGCCTTTTGGGGCTGAAAACTGTCTAGGTGAATGCTGATCTAAGAAAATCTGATTAGGGGAATTTGCCAGTGTCTTTTCCCTGCGAAAAGAGTTGCATCATAACAATAAAGAAGAAGAAAACGTGTTACTGATTGAAAAAGGAGCAAACATACTTTAGTATCCAGGCAAAGGAATATCCTCGTCTTTCTGTTTATAACATATATTTTTAAAATGTCTATTGAAGCTTCCATTACATAAATGCAAAATATTACGTAAGTGTTAAAGCATGAGAATAAAAGTTATTTTCTAGAAAATGTCGAAATATTTAGGTTTTGTTCCAAATCAGAAAAAAAAATTGAGAACTGGAGAGCACTAAAAGCATTTCTTTGCACCCCCAACTGGGACCTACATTTCCGACAGCTCTTTAAAAACTTGAAGGCATACACGATTCCATCTGAGAGTCTCTGTAAACCTGCAGTTATCTGGTTATCAGCAAAATGCTTTAATGAAAACTTTGCTTGGAAAATATGTGTGTCTTTTAGCGTATTTAGGCCTCAGAAGGAATGCCGGAGAAATCACGTATCTCTGGTAAAGCAGTGAGTGATGTGTTTCCCGAGCTGACATCTCCCTGCATCGGAGTACGGGTGTTTTCCTGCAAGTGCCTGCTCGTCTGGGAGAGATGCATGGATCCAGGCCACCACGAGTGATGCTGGAAGCCGTATTAAACACTGGGGATTGTGCTGATTAAAAACTGATGGCATAATTTGGCTTGGGATATTTAATTTTATTAAATGCCAAGATATGTACCAGCATACTGTGGAGTGCTTATGAATCATTAATTGCTGGCAGGCTCATTTTATTTAAAGTTGTGAACCACCACAAAGTGACCATACTATAGTTGATAACTTTAATTTTGAAAAAATAAAAATAAAAAGTAAATTGTAGGGCTGGTGTGATGGTAAGCCATGGCCGTGATTTTACTTCATATGTGCCATTGAGTGGTTTTATTAAGATGTTTTATAAACTAAGTTTTAAAGTGCAAGGCATGTTATCATTTTATTTCCTCGGAACAACTAATAAGCTGGAAAGACAGTCATGTATTTATAGAGGGGTGTATTTATAGAAGAAATCTTCCAGGGACTAGGGGGAAACGAGGAGGCAAACACAGCTCCTAATATAGAGAAATGGCTGGGAGCTCATGCTTATGAATGTAGTGCCATAGCTAAATTAGATAAATTATTATAGGCCCTAGACACCAATGTCTGCTGCTATACACTGCCTGCGACTGCAGGATCATTCTTTTGATTTTCCTTCTCAGAGAGAGAGGGAAAATGAAAAATGTATTACTCTTTTCATTACACTGCTCTCTATTTCCTGTTCCTTATATTTGTGTATATAGATGTATATAGATAAACACACTCTGTTACTAGCCTTTATTTTTAATTTTATTTTTACTAAGTGCACTCGAGTCCTGCCTGTGTGCTGAGGGTGGCCGCATGCAGCAGCAGCAGGAGATGCTGGTGACCCACTGTTGCCCCCAACACCAGGTACCACTCCCAGTGATTTTGGAGCAATTCTAAGGAAAAGAGTGAAACCTAATGTAAATTCATAAAACCAAAGCCTTCTCTTCAATAAATGCATTGCTTAATGGAATAAATTTCATTTTTGCCATCCAACACAATGGGCACAGAATACAACATTTCCCTTCTAAAAGATGACTGAGATACTTAGCTATGGAGAGAAAGGAGTGTATTAACCAGGAGCAAAAGGGATTATTCTGTGGTTTAGACTTCAGGAAAAACTTTCAAAAGCCTTGTGTGACTCAGTATCCTGGGAGGATATCTCTATTAGAGAGCATCTCCAACTGGAACAGTGTGGGTCTTTATAGATGTTCTCTGTAGAAGTTATTTCCTGAGCTAAAACGATTTTACTTAACATATTTCACTACATAATGCTTATATACACATATATATAAATAGGTATAATAATGCTGCCTTGTAAACCTCATGTGGAGCAGATTACATGAAATAAGATTGAAAATGTTCTGCTCTCTAGATAGTTCTGAAATTTCTTACAACTCTAAATGAGAACAAAAACCAGAATGGTTCAAATCCTTATTCGTAACTATTCTTTGTGAAGGTATCAGAAAAACCTCCCTACTTCCAATAACGTTGAAGAAATATTATTTTCTAATGTAACATAAAGCTGTTATTTGTCTGTGCTTGTACATGTTGGGGTGGGAGAGGTTGAGTTAAACCAGATACATCACTAATTATAAAACCAGCAAAACCACAAAGAGAAATGGTTATATGGAGCAAAACAATGCATGCATCAAAAGAAAAAGAATTCAGAGGCACTGAAAAAAATACTCAGTTTACTTCTGAGTCACTGGAAAATCTATCTCCTGGAAACATCAAAAATCAACATGTTCTTGTTACTGTTTTGCTCAGAAGAAATAGTATTTTCTGGTGGGAAACTGTTTCGTGAAGCATTTTCCAATCAGCTCTAGCACAAACAGAGCCAATTGTCACTGTATAGGCAAGTGAATAATATACTTTATTTTACTGTCAACTCCAGCAGTGTAAAAGGAAGTGGCCTCTTTAATGGATGTTTTGAGTCAGAGGAGCGGCACTGAGGATCACTGCCCTTGGTGGGACAATCACCCTGGCGGTCCCATGTCCCTCTCCTGACCATGCGTACGGTGTTATGAAATCCCAAGCGGTCAAATGGTGGTGGGTTTTTTTTCAGGCAAACTCATAAAATCAAATAATGTCTGAACTGTTAAATTTCTGGATGTTCGGAGTTGATAATTGCTTTCCCATCTGATTATTATTTTTTTTATTATTATTTTTAAACAAGCAGTAAGACCACCAGCAACTGCCAGCCAGAGCAGAACTTTTCTGCAGCTGCCCACCTTCTGTTTTCCATTTCCCTAGGACTCTAAGAATTGATCTGCCCCACTGATATTTCCATGGTTTGCTGTAATTTAGCTACCATCTCCACACCACAATTTGAAGTTTCTTCTGGTTTTAGGGCTCATTTAAAATCAGAGAGGAACTGGTCATCGGCGCTGTTTAGTGGCTGGTGTTGGGGAGAGGGGCTGACAAACTCCGTGCTGCGCCCTTCACTGCAGGCTCTGAGGCAAAGTTTTCCCTTTTCTTATTTGTGTCCACATTTTCTCAGCCATCGTTGTGTGAAGCTGGACTTCGCAGAGTGATGAGCAGTTTAAGCCTCCTCTTGAGTATCCAAGTGCTGCCTGTCTTTGTACCATCCGAGCCCTCCAGCTTGTCGCTTGGCTAAGGCTGTGGGCTGCATTTAGCTTGGCCAGGGTGATACAGCAGGAGCTTTTGGTACTTCTTTCCTCCGCTCTGCACCAGCCCCGTCTCCTACTTTTCTCTGGAAGGAGCAGGAACACAAAAAAAAGTAGTTCCAGCTCAGCCAGAGGATGATTTTTATCAGCTCATTTTAGCCAATAAAGAAAGAAGTCAATCACTCTTGGAAAACAGCCCTTTCCAGTCCTGTGTATACTAGGCCAGTACAATCACAGAATAAATCAATAACCACGTTAATCAATACGATGTAAACTGCTGATCTCTGTGGATAAATTGTACTGATGTAAGAAGGCTTTCAAATAAATTCCAAAGCCACTCAAACTGCATAGGCTTTAAATCTACAAAGGGCAGCAGGACACGTGAAAGATTTGTGTTGTTTCTCTTTAAAATCTGCGGGAGAGCAGGGCTGCAGAATAATGTAATTAAACCGCGCTGGCAGTGCTCTCACACTCACACAGCGTTTGCTTCGTGGTGCATGGGGAACACGGAAAACATCCCCCCGTTAAACCAGCAGCCCCGGAGAAAGGCCAGGCTGGGTACCAGGGGGCTGAGCTGCATGTTGGGTGTTTTACAGCCTCAGTGGCTGTCGGAGGTTTTGCTTCTCCAGGCACCAATTTTTAAAGAAAAATCTGAACCTCAGCATCTCATTTTTTATTTTACATGCTGCCATACCAGCAGTCCGTACGAGACTGCTGGCAGAGACCAAGGACACATTGCCTGGAAGCGAAAAACCAGGTCACACACACAGGTCCTGGCAGAGCAGAGGCTGGAGCCAGGCAGCCCACTGTCCAAGCCACTGCCTTGGCCATCCCAGCCCATCTCCCACACTGCCCATGGAAAGCTGCGTTAACTCAAGTGCAAAATGTCCAGGGGCTTGAACATGTCTGGTGAAAAACTTACAAATTCAGGGGGTCGTTTGGTATCCCTTTGTGTTTCGGAATTATCCCAATTCACTCTCTATGGCTAGGAAATTTTTGTAGCAATTTTTCAGTACTGTAATATATTGGCACACATAGAATAGGTTAGGTAAAGAAATGATACATAGCAGCATTATTAATATGACATTCTAATTGCTCCATCACACATATTTTCAAGCGCTAAGTGCTAGGAACTGATAAAAAGAAGAAGTTCATATTAAAAAACCTTGAATGATTGAAGCCATTTAGAGGCCTTTATTGTACCATGCTGTCAAAATGTCCAAGTGACCTTTTCTACATGGTAAATTTAGCCAAGAAAGATTTTATACAAGCTATTTTAATAGCACTGTTCCCCCCCCCCCCCCCCACACACACGTCTCATAGTTTTTGGATTAGATAATGATCAGAGCAGGAGAAATGCCAGATACATGCTCTGAAGATGACCAGGGGCATTATATACCGATTCTCTGCAGCTTTGTTTAAATTTTTAGGTGGAGAGATATTTCTGAATGTGTGTGTATGAATTCACGAATGCAAATATAAAAGAATACCATTCTTTTACATTTTTGTTCCATAACAATCCTGGACCACAACAATTCCTGGGGAGGAAAAGCATTATGAATACCCAGTGCAAGGCAAGATCTGCCCTAGCTTTTGCCCAGGGAAGAGCACCTGGACACAAGCTCCCTCTGAAGACTGAACAGACAAAACCCCTGAGGGCTGGAGGAGGAGGCAGCATCCCCAGCCATCGGCCCACGGCAGCCCTGTGCGTGCCAAAGCCTCTCTAAGCAGATGAATTCTTGCTTCCGCGCAGCAAACCGTTGTGGGAAATTCTCTGTGACTGCAGTACATTCAGATATTAATAAAACCTTTCTTTGCTTTTGCAATGTATTTATACGTAAGTGTGATTTAGAGCTCTGTGTCAAGGCCTCGCTAGTGCTGCATTCCAATGACCTGCACAAAGCACAGGGTGTTTCTGCACTTCAGGGTAATGCTGATTTAGGGGCTGGTACAACAGCACACATGGCTATTTTATTTAGTTTCTTGGCGTTCATATTCAAAAATTGCTCTATAAAGAAGGGTGAAGGCATTAAAGAAAGTTTAAATGATCTCAAATCACAATGAAACATTGCATTTGGAGCAAACTGAAACATATGGATAGACTCAAAATTGCTTTTTTCAGGGAGAAATATTTTGTTGATTTATTAAATTTAAAATGAAAATCTCTGACTGTGACTGTTTCTAGCATTTTGCTGCTTTGCTTAGGTCATCAAAATAAAATAGGCATTACTCTTCCAGCTGTTGGAAGTCTGAAGCTTATCTGTGATTTCATCCCATGCTCTGAAATCTTGGAGGACAGGGGCAGGGTTGCCAGCATCGGGCATCTCTCAGTGGGGTTGTTTTTTGACTTTTCCTTTTCCATTGTTTTCCTTTTGACTTCTGGTTTTAGGGGGGATATAGTGTTCTTATTTTCAAATATTTTTCTGAAACCATGAGTGACAAAATTATTTTTACATCTTTTTTTTTTTCTTTTCACGAAACCTGCCAGTCATCTGTACTCTTTCTATTTCAGTATCAGGTGCTTTAATAACATTTTATAAAAACATGAGATGAAACATCAAAGATGGATACCTGTCCTTTTCTGCAACATTCTGCAGTTTGACTAATCCAGTCTGATTTGGACATCAGTAGTGAAACACCAAAACAAAGGTGGGGAAGCCCGAAAGGAGAACACAGGCCTCCAGAATTTGTTCCCTTATACGGGGAGAAGAAGGGGCTATCGTTGTGTCGTTGTTTAAAGGTGCTCTCTTTCAGACTGCTTAGAAGCTGTGTTTTAAGGCATTCTGCTCTGGCTTGAGTTTCTCAGTGCTAGGGAAATCTGCTTTATGAAGCACAGCAGCAGAACCAAATAGTGAATTAGATGAATTTAAGTTCTGTTTGCTGAAGTAAACATCTCCTAAAGGAAAGATTAAGAAGATTGTTTCCAGAGTTGCTTTTCTCACTTTGTTTTTGTAGTTACGGTGCCAAACATCCGACTCCCGCAAGCAGAGAAAAGGAGAGCACTTGGCCACGATGGTGCAGCAGAGTTGGAGGATGGACCCTATCCATCTGGTGGCACATGGCAGAGGATCTGGGAGGAAACAGAGCTGCAAAGACCATTGATAATCACCTTGATGTTGTGAGGGTCCACCCTGAATGGACCCTGCATGAATTCCTCAACGGGCAGTGGCAAGGCAGAGTAGAAATCCGCTTGTGCTCCAGCTCTAAGGAAGTTCAGTGAGGGAACAGCTTTACTGAGCAATCTTCCTGCTCTGAGGGTTTTCCTTTACTTTAAGAGATGATTCTCCCGTGGGAATGACAGAAGAATGCTGGTGTAGAAATTCTGATGTTAAACACAGGGGAATTAAAGAGCCCAATTTGAAAATCATCATGTACAGAGAGAAAAGCACCTTGCAAGAAACATTAGTAATGCATACAGAAATTAAAACAAATCTGAAGAAATATTTCCTTGTTTAGTTTCACTGCAAATAAAAATATTTTTCTTCATTAGGATGTTATCAAGATATTTTAGTACCATATCCACGTTTTAAACTGTTGTTTTCTATTGAAAGCTATGTTAAACCTCTTCCTAATAACTCCTGCAATTAGCATCTTTGCAGAAATCCCAGAGGATGGGCTTCTAAAAATGGCATTAGGTTTCCAGAGCCTCCCTGTAACTCAGCATCTATTAGACTTTCTATACAGCTGTATATAACCGCTCTGCAGAAAATCTTTCTTTGCTTGAATGAAAAGAGCTGTTTTGTTTAAACTTAGTGAGAGGATCACATTTATGTTATAAAATATAAGAATTCTAGATTATGTTTCACTGAAAAAAAAGTACCCACTGCTTCTTGGGTAAAAGAAAGTCTGCAAGCAAGCTGGAATGACAGCAAGGAGTTGCTGCTATAGAGACTTGCTGGGATGGAATGATGCAAAATGCTCCGTCATAGCCTAGTGGAGTGGTCATCTTCTTGGAAAACTTTGTTGAATTCTGTATGAGGATTACTAAATCACCAGATGTGAGTGAAATTTGCTTGTCCACAGTAAGGAAAAGCCCACGTTTCTAGTCATTTATTTAGTCTCAATAGCAACAACAACACGAAACTCTTTTGGCTTTGATAGCAACAACAGAAAACGCAGACATTTAACAGCGAGTCCAGTTCCTAGTGAAACACCTTGTCCTTAATATCCTTTTTGATCTCTGGAGTCCTTAAATCAAAATTGAACGTCGTTTCTTAATGCATGCTCTTGCGATGTTTTTATTTGTTCATGATTTTATGTCAGTGTGTGTGGAGTTCTCCCTGCACATGGGTCCTGACAGTAATCCCAGATATCAAAGTTTGGTAACTTTTTTTACAACCTCACATTTTAAGACTCTTGCTGCCAATTTAGCAGCCCACACCCATGGATGAGAAATGAGTTTTATTGTGCTTTTTGGATGATTATCATGTACAGATTAAAGTGCTCATTCATGTGCTCATACAATGCCATCTCTGTTTGAGCCCTTCTCTTTTAAAAAATATTGGAGTGGGGAGGGAATTTGATTAATTTGTGGTTGCAAATGGTTACAAAGATAAGATTACAAATATTTGGCAGTAGCGAAAAGAAAATATATTTGAGAATAAAGTGAGAAGGATGAAAAGGTCCCCAAGTAGTATGTGAGACAACAAACACCTTCTACAAGTTGCTGCTGAAGTTGACAGCACGGTGATTTCACATTTTGAGCTCTGTCTATTGACTTGAAATTCACGCTCACTCTGGTGTTTAATTTGACATTCTAATAACTCAATGGATTGAACGGCTTAATTAGATGCTTTTATTTATATTTCAAGATGATCAAAATCAATGTTCTTCTCATTTACCTTCACACCCATCCAAAGATGAATCTACACTTTCAAGCTACAGTGAAGAACAACAATACCAACCAAAAGATCAACTAAACGGGCTTGAAGAGATAGATTTCAATCTCCTCTTTAAAAAGGAATTGAGCATCTCTGCTAGCTTTGTTGTTCAGAACAGTCTTTGCGTGAAACAGTCCTTTAAAATGTATTTGGGAATATACAACTCAAATTATATAAGGTACTGCCATGTCCAGACCTGGTTCAAGGCTTGCTGATGCCATTGAGAATCTCTACTGAATTAGCTTTGGGTTGGTCCATGTGACTCCTTTAAGAAAAGTGGCCCCTTTTCAGAAGAAAATAGTGTGGTATATTTCATCTAATGCACTCTATGGTGCTTCCTGTAACACAAAAAGTGCAAAAAGTAAACAAATAACTTTTATTTATTTGAAAGGTTTTGTTTGCTTGCTTGCTTGCTTGTTTGTTTACAGGTTGCAGTGAAAAACATGAGATAAATAATCTCCACATCACAAGCAATTACAAGTCTCTTCTCAGTTGCAACATTTTGGCTCAAACCTTTCATGTCTTCTATACGATTAAACTGGATTTTCAATAAGAATTAGTTTGTAAAAAAATTGACACCACTCCCCTTACATTCTCAAGTCATATTTAGTACCACTTAATTTAATTAATGCATATACATTTATCTATGGATTTCAAAGTTTATTTTTTTAAATTAATGTAGCATTAATATTTACATTTTCTCAACAGTGTACCATCTTCGTCTCCGTCCCCCATTCCCACTATTACTCTTCATTAGAAATATTGGTTGTGGTGAAGTATTAAGATAAAATCTACAGATACTTTACTTTTAAAAGTCCACGGCTGAACATTGCTTTAACCATCAAGGAAAAGAGGACGTAGGGATAAAACTCCATAGCATGATCCCAGATGCCAACATATGCTGTACTCTTTTGGACAATTTCATTCCGCCAGAGCTTAAACCTTGAAAGACATAAGCATAAAAAAAAAAAAAATATATATATATATAAATAAATTTCAGCCCCAAACTACTTTTTTATGCAGCCTAATGTAGCAGTGTTCTTTATTAAATTTTTTAAAATGAAATATCCAAAATATTATTTCTTTTTATTCATTTTTAAGCTGCAGCAGCAATTCCAGAGAGCACACTTTTGAATCCCCTTCCCACCCTCCACATAAATATTTGCTTTCAGGAGGGTTTGGGGTAGTTACAAAACTGTTCTCCATTTTGCATGAATAATAAGCAAAAAACAGACCCTGGGCACCTGCACAGAGCCGTGGAGCAGGGCTGAGGGGCTCTATCCCTCCGTCCGCAGCAGCTCCAGATCAGATTAACATCTGTGGTGTATATGAAAGCTGCAGCTTTGACTTCAGTAAGGAAGCTTATTCCTCTGTCCTTCCCAAAGCATTCCAGGCCAGGGCCCATGGAGACATACACTAAAGATAAGGTCCCACCTAGGTGCTGTGAAACACTTTCACCAGCAGTGAACACTGGAAAACTAATCTACATGCACCCAGTATTATCAGCAGAGAGGGAGGTCACCCACGGTAACAAAAACCTATTAATCCTTTGTACTTCTTGGAGGCACACAGACTTCTTATTATGCAATGATATTCAGAGAAAGGAAAAAATATCTCATGTACTTGATATTTTTGGAATCCTAATTTCCTCACTGCTGCTGCCATCCCCACCATCACTGACTGTTCTTATTTCTATGAGATAATCTTCTTCAAATGGCACCAGAAGTTCAGCTGAAGTGTTGTTTGTTTCCAGTATATGAGCTTTGCTGTGTCTGTTTTGTCTGTACAGAATCTAAACGAAAAAAAAGGTTAGAAAACAGGGTGTGCTTCATTATTTTTATTTTATATTATATATATATATATATTCCATGGCTGAGAAAAGATAGTAGCATCTGGGTTTCCACTTAGGAAGTACATTTCTGCAAGTAAATGGGATGGATCCAGTGCCTGTCTGCACACAGGTCTTTTTTGCAAATTTATCTCTGGGCCAAGCTGCAGACCAGCCCCATACCCACGTGCTCTGGGGAGATGGAGATCCTACTGTGATCAAATTTGACCTCCAAGAAGCCTTTCTTCCTTATTAGCACTGTTGATAAACTTTTGATATATTTATGATAAAGAGAGAAATTGAAGAGCAAAGCTGAAGGAGAAATAGAGTTGAGGGATCCTACAGCAAATTCTGCAGTGAGTACACAGAGCATAGTTTCCACAACAGGCAAGTGTAGCCTAGAAGCAGGTATGTTAGACACAATGAAAAGGAGCTTAAAACTCTGGTTTTAATGTCTTCCCCAGTGTGTGGAGATACTCAAGGACACTCACTAGGGTGTGAAAGGACATGATCTCAAGAAAGATTGCAAGGTGGATTTTCCTTCTCTGTCCTTTTCCTCCCTGGGCATAAATAACTCTGCACAGCCACTTAAATGCTGAGCAGCACAAGGATCTTGATCCTGAGAACCTGTCCTCATGTGAGTGTGCTCCATAGCCATTTTTACCATCCTTCAGATGTAAAAAAAAGTCTTTCTGTAAGTCTTTTGGGTTCAGAGACACTGCAAACAAACTATAAATTAAATTTTCCTTTCCTTAAAAACCAGATTTATAGAAGTGCTTTTTACTCCACTCATGTTGATCTTTATGTATCTTCCTATCTATTTTCAAAGATACATTTATGAATTGTCAGAGAGTGAGGACTTTTAAATGTGTTTATATCTCTTTAATTCTTGAGAGACTGTTCTGTATTTCTTAGAAATGTGTGAAACTCATTCCAAAAAAATGTGCGTGCAAGAATTTTGTTCAAGTAAGATTACAAGGGAAATGGGACAAGTGGGGTCCAGCTGTAGGAACAGAAAACCCTGTGTTGGAATAAAGATGCCCTACTCTGAATGAGACGTTCTTCCACGCTTTGTATAGATGCCAGCCAACCATCCTAGTAAGTCCAGAAAATTCACCTTTTCCCAGGTGATGAATAGTCACATTTCAATGTCACTTTTTGCACCTCTGTTATAAACAACGTGTATCATTAATGAGATGAAGCAACACCTTACTTTGTAGCCTAGCACCTCTGATTCGTTCTCCATTGTTTTTACATGTTCCCAGTTCAAGCAGATTTTGGAATTTGTCAGTTTCCAGGCGATATTTGCTGGGGGTTGACTTGGTGCTTTTAAAAAAAAAAAAAAAAAAGATGATGATAATCATAAGATACAACTTTATATTAATTTGCATAGTGTAATTGAATGAGCCGCTGACATGGAAGTAGCAAATGCATGGATGATTCAAGTCTAAAAGAGTAAAAAATATTTTCCAGTCCATCATTGCTCTCATATTAGTCAGAATAAAGATCTATTCATAGCACAGAACCACTTACTGTGAGAGTTCATTTTGGAAATTAGGCAAAGCCTGACAGTGCCTGACAGTTCAAGTTACATTTGATAGATTTTATTTAAGTATTATGTTGCTGCTATCTATCTTTTAATGGACTAGAGAATGTTTTGCTGCATGGATTTCAGAAAAAAAACCACTAAAACTAGGAGCAGAATACAAAAGACTAAATTTCCATTGGCCATGAGGACAGGCTACAAAGAGTTACACATAAAAGTCTCCATGTGATCCATCATGAAACACTGCAGGATTTTATAAATTCTCAGCAAAATAGGCTCAGAGTAGATTTTCAAAAGGCTTTTTATGCCAGGACTTTGAAAATTTGCCTACAAGTGATAGAAGTCGAACCCTGTGTGAATATGTGAAGCTGAAACTGTGCATTGAAGTGACTCTGTTTAGAACAGCACCTCACCTCCATCTCCATCTCCATCCCCATGGTGTGTCCTCCGGGACCCTGCCTGGGAGGACAGTGCTGAGGGTGTGAGAGGAAATAAGGATTGAATAGAATTGGGAGAAGAGAGGAGAGATCTGGGGAAACAGGGCTTCTGAGTCAGGAGTATCCCAGACCTGACTTTAAAACTTCTGCGATCCTTCGTTTCACCCTACAGTTCCTATATGTTGATGTTTAGCATACTTCACTTAGAAGGACTGTTGACTTGGTAGCACTCTATAATCTGGTTATTTCCCACAGAGACAAAATAAATCCGCTGTGCCTGTTGCTACCTATGTCTGCTTCGTGACTGGGGAGAAGCTTAATCCATCCCACTGCTAGAGGAAGGACATGTTCATGGGCCACCAGGTGTCTCTAAGCAGATGCCCTTCCATGAGCCGTAAGTCAGTGCTGGGTAAAGATTCTTTTCTTCTTGAATGAATTTAAATACATTCACATGCATAAACCACAAATTTACTTAAATTTTGTTTGAAATGTCTTTGCTGCTTTCAGCAAATGTTTCAGAGAAGGAATTCGGTCAGAAAACATTCATAAGAGACAAAGGATGTCAAATTCTTAATTGACTGAGTACTTTGAAAAGTCTTGGAAGCCCTCAAATGTGGGTGAATATCACCTTATCCAAAACCTTTTGACACAGTACTTAAAGCCATCTTAATTCATATACTATGAGCTGAAAAACCACCACAGGGTGACTTCCTAAGCTAGGTTATCTGGTTTACCTATACAGGCAGGCACCAGAACAGGTAGTAATGGATAGCTCTTTCTGAAACCCACAGTAATACCCACAAACAAATCACCTTGAACAGTTCCTCAGATCTAAGATGACTGATCCTTTCCACAACTAACTTTGTGTAATCAGCTTTGTCAAGAACAGTTGATAGTCCCAAGTGTATGTTTAAGTTTATCGAATTAATAAGTTACTCAAGTTTTGGGAAACACTTGTGGGTTTTTTGAGTTCAGGTTTATACCTGAGGTTTATCTACATCTGCTGAGATATGCATTTGTAGAGAAAAAGAAAAAGCAATGAAGTCTCTGAAAGCCATAACATGTAAAAAATAAATAAATAAATAACACCTCCTAGCAGAGCAGTGTGCTCAAGGGAGGAGGACATCATTTCTGCCCTCCTAAGCAGTAAACTTACACTAGGAGATCAACTTAGCCCTTAAACTCCTCTTAGACAAGTATGTTTCAATCAGAATTGCACCTGTTTGGCAGAAGGCCTATTTTAGTTTTAAATTTTGCTTGGTCTGTACGGTAATGCCATGCTCAGAACATTTTAGGGAGCTTTGGCAATGAGTCTGAAGACAGATATTAGCTTGAAGCCAAAGCTCCTGCTGCAGATGTGTATTGTTTATGTTCTCTTGATGTATTATCTCTTCTCATATTGAAAATGTCGGCACCTTTCTGAAATGAGAGCTTGAAATTTTAATATATGTATTTAAATATTAAATGGGTTATTTTGACTTTAAATTTTAAATGAACCATTAGCACCATCCTGAGTTTGACGGAAGATGAAATCACTGTAAAACAAAAGCAAATTTATTCCTTATATGTCCTGCTTCCTGAGCGTTATGTCTTTATCTATTCATTCTTCTCATGAAGTTGTTTCTCACAAGTAGAAAAGCATATGGTATTGCATCTATAACTGCAGGAAATCTAAGCAATTACTGACTAAGTAGTATTTAAGTGAATGTACCACATACACTGCCCTCTGCGTGGCACAATTTAGAGGTCCCAAAAAATCATCTGGAGAATTTAACAATTTTCTTAACAAAACAAAGCCATAATCCCATACCCAAATCTATGGTTTGACCTGTGGAATATCTTTCTTTGAATGACCTTTTTCATCTCTTTTGAAATCTCCTGAAAGCCTGAGGTGCACTGTAGTAATTCAAAATGAAATCCTTCCTAAGTGTTGCTGTTCTGTAGGAACACAAACACCCATGTTGTCTAGTTTGACAAGTGTTCAGAATTACCTTAGCATACAGACATAATAGGGTAAAAGAAAGAATCTTCCCACATCTGATCTCAGTCAATGAGAATTTTGGCTTCCACTGAGACAAAGCTAAACACCTAACTACATGCAACAATAAGATTTTGCATACCAGAGTCTGGGTAAACTCAATGTTAACCGTAAAATACTCATCAAGAGGCAAAGAAGTTTCAGTCACAGAAATCACTGATTAATTTTAGGAAGAAAAGTGAGATCCCATTTTCCTTGATATTGCAACATTTAGCAGAGCTGGGTCACGGCAAGCTGAAATGTCACTATCCCACCTGGGAGTCTGCAACATTTGTTGTACAAAATTGAATACTCACGTGACTTTTTAGTGGTGACATTTACTGGGGTGCTGGAGGGCCCCATCCCTGCTGTGTTGTAAGCCCGAACTGTTGCAAAATACACTGTGTTAGCTTTTAATCCTGTGATATTTTTTGCTGTTACATTCCCATTGACTCTGACTTTACCAGCTGTGCTTTCCTTGGGATCATCGGTCCAATATAAAACCTGAACAGCCAAAACAAAGGAAAGTCAGTTCATTGTTTTAAATCAATTATGGGTTTGGCTGGGAAGCAGACAAGCTGACAAAGATTTCAAGGAATACAGGATTTTTCATACTCAAAACTAGCAGGAAATAAATCCAAGCATGAATTATTACAAAGAAGAAACAAAATTTCAGAGACAAAATACCAATTAAGAAAGTAAATGAAATCCCTAGTTTTGTAGATGTGCAAAAGGAAAACTTTGATAACATGACATATTTCCAAAGCTTTTTGGTTTTATGGTTTGAACACATTTGAAAAAAACTTTAACAAAGAAACACTTATCTCAATCATCTAAGAGGATTTTAATTATTTGGTATCCTGTCTCTAACTTTGATTCAGTGACAGCTATTTAGAACTTTTTTTTCTTCAATGATTATTTGATTTTGGAAGGTTTGCGTATTGTACATGCCTCCTACTACCTTGGATTATGCATTTGTAATGAAAGTACAGAACTTAAAATATTTTTGATTTGTTTTACCCTTGGTTTATTTTATCTGCAAAATAAAAACCAGTTTCACTGTGCCAGTAAGATGCCCAGGAATCATATCTGGGATTACTCTGAAGTGCTCCAGATAGACATGAAAATCCCACCACTCGCCATGCCCTAGAGGCACCACTGAGCTGTCCTGGGGATGTCAGGTGCAGCTGACACCAGGGTTCTGCTCCCACCCGGTGCCAGAGACCTGAGAGAAGCCAAAGGCAGGCTGGGTGCCACCAGGGTCTGGCAGCATGCACGTGTCCCCACGGTTTCCAGTCCTGGCCCCTGAAATACCTGTCCCTGAAACCAGACCCCAACTCAATTCCGTTATGCTGGCAGCATACCCCAGTTCTCAGGGCAGGCAGCCTGGCAGTTATTCGTACATGAGCAGCTGCTCACTACGAACTGAAGTGAGAAGCCCAAAGCCTTTCCAACATGCTGTAGCAGAAGCTTTTGTTGGTGATGATGTGCATCACTGTAAGCAGTGACATGGGTCATGTGCATGCCCCCTAAATATCAGCTACCCCCAGCACGCTCAAACAGTGTTACAGCTGTGTAAGAGGAAGGAGGATCAGCCTTGTTCTAGGGAATCAGGTACAAGTCCTTTTACAGTGGCCATCACAAATGATTAATCTTGAGGTTTTAATTTACATTACAAGAAGGCTGGGATAGAGATGCAGTCCTGGTCTGGAAATGCTTGTGATTATCACCGGTGAAATGCTGCTAACGAGCCAGGTGAAGAGCTCCATCAGAAAGGGAAGGAGAACCAGAACACCAATGTGGCTGGGGAAGGGATGCCCGCAAGGTGCTCAGCACCAGCTGCCTCACCTCGTAGCCCAGCACCCTGCCCGTGTGCCTGTTCCACGCAATGGGCTGCCAGGAGACCTCCACCTCTGTTGCCGAGATGCTCAGTGCGGAAGTCCCTGCTGGTGCTATCTGTGGCTCTGGGTCAGGAGAGAAAACACAGCAAGTGGAGCATCTGTGGTATCAGAAGGGTGTTGCACCAGAAACTTAGAGAGATTTGTGAAAAGAAAACAAGATTTTTTTTTTTTGGTGGAAGCAGCAGGCAGAAGCTCAGGAAACCTTGGTGTGAATCCCTGGCTTTGCTGCCCATTTATTGTGGAAAACCAACTGTAATTTTTCAAAATTGGTCATAACCTGTAATCTGGGACAGATTTTTAGAGGAGATCATCTGTGCTGAGTGGTCTGTGCTCTCTGACAGATAAAATGTTTTGAATGTTTCCTGCTTTTTCTCAGCCCACTCAGCGGGAGCTACTTGGAGACGAGGGTGTTGAAACATGCCGTCTACTTGAGGTAACCCTGCAGATCTGTCCTTGATTTGTTCACTTCCCACCCTCTGTCTCGTGTCTCTTGAAAATCTGCAGTGAGCAGCTTCGAGCAGATTTCTTAATATCCCTGTGGAGATCTGGATGATCCTACCTGGGTCCTCTCTACAGACTACACAACCACTACCCATGAGAGTAACGCGCTTTACCGTCTTCTCCCGAGTAGACGATGGATACGGAGCTCAGGGCCCCTTCTCCTTCGTTGTTGTAGACACCAACTTTCACTTCAAAAGGAGACAGAGGTGTAATGCTTTCATTCCTATAAACGTATTTGCTTGCTTCTATGGGAGCCACCACTGCTTTTGTCCAGGTTGTTGAGCCAAGAGGACGAAAGATAATGATGTAGCCGAAACCTTCTCCATTTTGTAGCTCTTCTGGAACTGGCTGTAGTGACAGGGCAGTCAGTCAATAAGCATTTGCAAGTATACACTCTTTTAATTGAATCTTCATTTTCTCAGTATATTTTAGGAGTATTGATTCAGTTGACTGTGCCTTAGAGAAGATAATAATGTTTGCTCCATCAGTCAATGTAATATTGAAATAAAAATCAAAATAATAAATCTATTGAGGCAATCAATTTAGAAACAAAAGATCTGATCAGCTCCATTGAAGTTATTCTCTTTCAGGCATGAAGTTTTCAAAATTAAAAGCATTTCACTCAGCACAGTTTCTAGCTGATATTTCCCCCCACAAGGGGCATAGAAATGCTAATTTTAAAGCATTCTTAAAAGAAGGAATGTGTTGGGAAAGAAGCATATGTATACACAGAAGTGCACGCCAGCTGTATAATTGCTTGCACATGCATACATCTCATTTTAGCACAGGTGAGAGTTTAGGGTGGATGAACATTTTCTTAAGTTTGTTTAGAACAGAAATGTAATTGCATTTCAACACAATAAAATTAATGTTTCTATTAATAAAATCTCGTGTCAATACATGTATTAATGACTCACACTGTACAGGCAATTCCATCAACACTGTGTCCAGCATGAACTTTTTCATTTTCTTGGGAAAAAAGACCACAAAACTTCTACACTGACTTGGGGATTTATAAGGTTTCAAGCTACTTCTACAGCATTTAATTTGTTTTTGAGGCTTCTGTGACCTTAGATTTAATCAGGATGTTTAGTGAGTTCATCACAGAAAGCTGGAGAGTCGTGCTCAGTGTTGTTAGCTTGCCATAATTAGTATTTCTTCTGACTGTTTTTCAGGGCATGCTATGGAGTCCAACAGGATAATTTGATTGAGATCTCTCAGGTTGTTTTTCAGTTTTTATGTTCGGCTCCCAAAAGGTAGATCAGTAGTGCAGAAAATGAAACAAAACAGTGAAAGATGCATATGGAGGAAAATTCAGTTCAGCAAAAGTGAAGTTTCACTCTGTTTGGAAAGGGGAAAGCACTGGCAGAATTATTTATCTTGTGGGGATTTTTTCTTTTGATCTCATTTTTTCCTGTCACTTCCTCCCTCTAAAAGGTTAGTTAAATGGCAAGGTTATCAGCGTACAGGACAACACAGGTAACTCGTCTGGCTGATGAATAACATCACTTTTAGTTCAAATTAATTCCTTTCTCTTTTCTTCAAACTATATATATGAGATTGGTTATTTCTCTGGGAAAAAAAATAATGAAGTCAAGGGAAAGAGCAGACTGCTATGCTTGCTGAAGATGAAATACAAGCCTTCTTTTTTTTAATGAATAAATATTTTCCGTGGCTTATATATGGTGTTTTTGAAGCCTTGGACCAAATGAAGAGCTAATTGGAGGTCATGTGAACTCTGAGCCACACACACTTTACAGCAATGAAAAAACCAGAGGGTGGACATTGTCTTTTGGTCAGTTTTCCCACAGGGTCTGTCACTTCAGGGGCTGCGCAAGAGGCTGCCTGCCTTCATCGTGTGCATGGTTAGCTGGAGAAGGAGGGCTCACAGCACTTACTCTCTGCTCTCTGAAATGACCTGCACTCCCTCACTGCAACTTGTAGTGTGGTGTGAACGGCTCCGAAATTGTATATTCTCTTCTCTTGCTGGAGTGCTGGAGCATTAAAGGGCTCATCTCCTTTAACGCATAATAGGATATGCCTTGTCAGCACAGTGTTCCAGAATGAAAAACGTGTAAACAAAAGTATGAAAAACGTTAATGCAGAAAATGGCCAGGCAGATTAGTGTGTTAAGCACCTCCTGCACAATGGAGATAAGAGGGTTATACAGACTTCTAAACATCTTTGTAACATGCCTCTTAAGCTGTTTATTTTTATACATGGTTCACTTTAACACAAAAAACTTGCTGTGTATCCTACAGACTGCTTCCTCACCAGAGGCAGTGTGAAATCCAGGCTCAGCCCAGCCAATGACTAAAAGTCTCTGCATGTCAGCAGGGCTGTGATTTCACCCACAGACCTTCCCCATCAGACACTTTGGGTTAATTGAGTTACCAGTTACCTCCCATGTGACGACCAGCTCCGAGCGGCTCCCTCCTCCTCCGCTGACATTTGTTGGTGCCACCGTGGGAACTGGAGGACAAAGGACACTGGGGCTGCAGCAACCATCCACTGCCAGAGGTCTCACCAACTGCAAGATTAAAGCTTTTCCTCCGTGCTCCTCTCACGTGCAGCTACTCTGCCATTCAACACGCGGAACAGGGGCCACATTGTAGAACAGCACATTTTAAGTGACCTGAGATTCTGTTTACACACTTTCAGGTTTCTAAGGCTGAAGCCACAGATGTATTTGATACATGAGTACGCTGGTTCAAAAAATTAATTAAAGAAGCTAGTAGCATCAAGTATCTGACATTATTATGCCTCATCAACTAATTGGCAAAACACAGTTCCATTCAGACTGTAGTTGCAACACTACTGATTTACTAATTATGCATTTGTTCAGTAAACATGTTGTTGGAGCAATATATTAATTTTTTTTAATTGGCTGTATGCTTTACCTAGAAAATTCAAAACTCATAATTTGATTTCTCCTTCTCCAAAGACTGTGAGAGCCCCAAAGCACATTGATTAGAGCCTGATTTCCCCAGTGTTGCTCCAGGTGCATGGCCCCACAGGTTCGTGTTTGAGCTCAAGTAACATGCTGGAGTTGCAGGCTGAAGGGGCTTCTCGTCTGCAGACGGATCTTGGTGGAGAGGCCAGGAAAATGTCAGTATTTCTTGCATCTTGCACCGTATTTCAGTAAACATGCTCACCCCCTTAGCCTATAAATACTGCTGCCTTTTGGAAACTGGGTTGTTATGTGATGGATGGGATGCAGACAGGGCAGCTTTGTTCCTATTGTATAATTGGCTGTAAATTTACTTGCAGGGATGATGTCACATTGTTTTTCTGCTCCTGGAGGAGTATGAAAAAAACAGACAACTCTAACTGGCTGAGAAAAAACCCTCATACAAGAGGGCATTTATACTGTTTGCCATCTCCAAATGTTTGCTACCATTTCTAGAAGTTTCAAGATTGTTTTCTTGTTCCTTTCATTGAGCTTCCGTTGCCTAAAAATTGTGTTGAGACAGGGGTAAAAACAGGGTCAGAAATGGTCAGGTCAGAAACATGTTCAGAGGTTTTGGCAACTTTTGCCATGACTGCTTGCCCTTCCCCATGTCGTCCTCCCAGTGTTAGCACGGCTGCAGGAGTAGCAATGAAGGCAGTAACTCGTCACATTCACAGAAAGTTGTGTGAACTGTCACTTCTAGGTTGAAACCCACATCTAAATTTTTACCTGATTTCATTCTCTCCAGAAACAGTAATCTTAAGATAATTTTGTTGTGCTGTCAGAAGAGCAAGAGCAAGTGCAAATGGGCTAAGATTTTTTGGAGGGTTTAGCATAGGTGTTCAGTTTTGTTACTCACCATCCATGTCCTTGTGCACATCAGAGGTAAATAATCTAAGACTGAAAAGAACATTAAAGGAAAAAACTAACAAAACGGACTTTCAAGCCTACTGCTTTGCTATTCCATAAATCAGTTGGTGTTCAATTAGTTCATGTGTTAAATGTGCTCAGTACACTCCATTTGCATGGGAACAAATTTGTACCACTGCTCAGCTGAGCCTCAACTGGGTCATAGTGGAGAAATAGATGAAAATTTACACTTGAGTGCACCAACAGAACCTCAATTAATTCTCCGCTCCATTTTAATGAAATAACAGTGGCTCATTTGCATCCACAAATCTACTAATGCTCAGATCTTAACTAGCAAAGTAACTATTAGAACAGCAAAGCTCAAATTCACCCTTCGCTGCCGGTCTTTTGCTCTCCACACTGTGGTGCTGCATGCAGTTTCCTGTTCTGACAAATATTGAAGACAAGCTGTTACTGCTCTCACTGCATAGCAATGCTTTGAGGCAGAATGATTTACAGCAGTGAAGGGGTTAAGTAACTAAAACTTGAAGTGTGCCTTTCTGCTCCTTTTGTTGAGCTTCAGATCATGCTGTACTGTAAGGAAATAAGGTTCCTTACACTATGCCATGATAAATAATATTAATTTTATTGTTTCTTTCTAGCCCTAGCCCTGTGAATCCTCCCAATAAAACGGATGAAAGCTGTTACCAATGGCACAGGTGTTTTGAATATCACACTTCACAAATCCCCAAGGTAGCAACAAGCCAGAAAGACTCTCTCTAGACTAATTTTGACTCCATGATCAATCTTGTGATGGAGAGCATATATCTGTTATACACTGTGGGGAAATATAGAAAATCCGGCCTCTTCATGTCTGTAGCTTTTCTCTGCCCTTCCATTTTCACACTACCACTTTGTCCTCACATGTGAAGGCTTTCTATAGTTCTCCTGCCGGAGGAAGAGGTCGTGTCCCACTTGGGCATGCATCCCCCAGCCACCTTAGCGCAGGCAGGATCAGTCCCTGTTGCAGCCTGGGGGCTCTGCAGCTCTTCCCTTTGCTCGGAGCAGCCTGCAACCTGCGTCACTGCCACACTGGCCAGGTGGTCCTGACTGCTAATGAGCCTCATTTGATTTCTCCCTCTGCACCTGGCAAGCAGACAAAATCTATCAAAACTGGTGTTCTAATGATCAAATCGTTTTTTCTGGCATCATCACTTGGTAGAATCTTTTGCTTCAACAATAGGAAAAAGGATATAACCTTTTTAAATTTAAATCAACTGATTTAATACATTTTGATGTAATTCTCCCTTGGGAAAAATATGGTTTGTAGACAAGAAAAAATCTGGCAGGTATTCAGAGGAACAAATGGATCCCCCTTTCCAAGGATATATTTTTTCCTGCAATATAATGTACAATACTGTATTTTGAGTCCAGTCTTGAAATGCAGCTTGCCAAACTTCAGAGCATGGCAAATGAGATAAAAAGAGAGGAGAAAGTGGATTGTAAAAGCTGCTTCCATTTCACTGCACTCCATCCTATAAATGCTGATTTTATACGTGGGAGAGGGTTGATAATCAGGGAGCTGAGAGAAACATAAAATAAAGCAAAGGTTTGGGCTTCAAATAAATTGCACCAAACAGAGAAGGTTAAAGGCCTGACAGTGGTGGTCATCCAGGAATGAGCCTTCTTCCCATGAGGTTCCAAGTCCCGGAAGATAAGTGTGTAAAGGTTAGACAGACTGATAGGTAGGATCCTGTCCCGGAGTCAGTGGAAGCTATTAGCTTCAGTGGGCTTTGAATGTTGTAATTTATTTCCTCCAGTTAAAGCCAATATCCTGTCCTGACTGATGCTCAGATATCAAACACCCTCTGCAGCAAAGCTTTACGTACTGGTGCTAGGGTATGCAGAGAGCTGCCTTTATCATCTCCTGTTCAAGTCCCTCAGCAGAGTATAAATACGGTTATAAACGGAAGAAAACAAATGTGGCTCCACAGTTGTTTGAATGAAAGCTTGTGTTCAGACATGGGAATTAGATATCTTTTGGGATGTATGAAGGCATGGGATAGCTCTAGCCTTTACCGCTGGCCCAGATGATCTCATAACTGGAGAGGAGAGCCTGTGGTGTTAAAGTTATGTCCAAAGATCCTTCACATCCGTACCGCAGGTGTGCTGTCAAGCAGACACAGGAGCCACCAGTTAAAACTCCAGAGAGGTCAGTAAGTGCCCTGCAGGGGAGAGGCTCTGCTGCCTCAAACCTTTCACACTGGGGAACTGGCAATGTGCCTGTGCGGGAAAACTAGGAGAAACCAGGGACTTACCTGCAGCTTTGGTTTTCAGTAGAGCTGACGGTCTGCTTGGCTCCCCAATTCCAACGATGTTGCTGGCAACCACACGAAACTCATATTCAACCCAAGGGCTTAAGCCAACCACTGTTGCTTTGTGAGTCCTGCCATTAAGGACCTCAGGAACTAAAAGTAAGAGATGTCAATGAAAATGTATTTTTGGAGTAATTAATGGCGTACGCCAAAAATGCAAGGCAACTCTCAAATGACCCACCTGTTGAAGCTGCCTGCCATCCAACTGAGAAAGGCGTCCTTGTCTGAACACTGTAGATCTGGACTGGGCTATTGTTTTCTACCCCAGATTTCCAGGATAACACAGCAGTAGTGCTAGAAATATCTTCAACTTTAACATCTTCTGGTGGGCCTGGGGGGGCTAATATGAAAAATATTTTAAGAAAAAGGTATTTAAAAGAGAAGACTCATTGCTGGACTGAGTTGGGCAACACTCACATTTTTTCTTCAAATAATGAGAGGTTTTGAGTCAGGAAAATAAAAGTCTTTGTGGTATTAAAATGAGAAATAGAAACAAGGGAACTTTTTTTATTAGTATCACTATTTTTTTTTCAGACAAAGAAAGTTACCCAGTGAGTCTTTCACTGAACCATGCAATACTTGCAGAATTCCTATTTAATTTAATGACAACGGAGGTTAATTGAGAATGCAATATGGTGCCTTATACAGATGTCTGATTTCTGCTAGTGGCTACGGGATGTGATCCTATCACACAACTTCCCTTGCTGCTGTAAAAGGATTAGCTAAAATTTCAAACTTGTCACTTAGTTGATCATAGAAAATGATCTTTCGTATTATCTCCGAAGAGAGGAAAGAGGCCTGGTCTCTTGGTTTTTGCCAGCCTGCACCATGACCCAGAGATGCCCAGCAAGGAGCAGGTGACGCCACTCTGTTGAAAGAGGGCTCCGCTATGCCCTGCTGTGTTGAACTGGATAGCAGGAAAAATTTACCTTCAGAAAGCCCATGGCACAATTGCACAGATCTCCCACTGGGTTCCTGAAATATTAAATTGGCATCCTAGAACTTTTTAAAAACAGCTGATGTTAAGAAATACTAATTCCTCCAGAAAATATGATCTACATTTAACAGACATACCTCTTACAATTATATCTACTGCTGCAGATTGACTGTCTAAAGTTGTTTGTACCATGCACACATATTTCCCAGAATGATGTAGCTGAATATTTCTTATCATCAAATCCCCAACAGATTCCTGGAGATACAAAGAAAGTAAACTAATCACTCACAACATGCTTTCCATACTGGACATTTTTATAAATTGCTCAATATTAACAAAAAAATCAGCTTTTAAATTAAAATATTCATAGCTATCATCAGTTTCTTTCAGGTGGACATTTTTATTATGGCTTCACAAATATCTCAAGCACTTTTATGAAATTTAGGAAAGAAAAATAAAAGGCTGCAGCCCTTGTAAAGAAACGGCGATTTGCCATGCATATAAACAGTGATGGAAGGATTATGAAAAGTGCTTGCGTGGTCTAAAGACTGTGGCAAATAATTCCATTAAGCACTAAAGAATTTTAAAACTCACTCCTCCAATTCTCTCGAAATGATGTAGTCCTCCTTTAAAATCAATTCTATTGCCATCGAATGACCACGTGAATGCCACATCAACGGAGGGGTCATGAGAAACCTGGCATGGAAGGACTATGCTTTCTCCAATGGTTACATCCATATTGGAAGGTGGAATGGTAATTACAGTCCTCTCTGTGGAGACAGAAAAATCTTTCTTATTCAAATGCTTATAAAAATAGTGGGTCTTGAATGAGCTTTGTACCATTTGTGAGATGATGTAAAATTGGCCCAAATGTCTCATGATAAAGAAGATTATCTCTAATATGGTGATGACTTCAGAACAGTCTTACCCATGTGTAGCCTATTAGTTTTGCAGCATCAATACAACGAGCACTCTGTGTGCTCTGAGAGCAAGCAGATGTCAGAGGCAGCACGCTAAATTAGTCATATGTTACTTCGTAAATCCCATAGTTGATAGATATGATCTCAGCTTACAAAGTGCAGAATTCATTATTAAGACTGTTAGAAATATACCCACAGTTCTTCAAACTTGAAAATCCTTCCTTGTAGGAAATGCAGCAAAAGGAAAATTGGTGTCCATCTCCGTGTGCTATATACAGCGAGATCTTTATATTAATGTCAGCAGTAGTTTACTGCAGTGCTGCTTACATTACAGCTTCAAAGAAGGTATTTCAACAGAAAGCAAAACTATCTATGTAATTTTTTTTAACCCCTTACACTGAGAAACAAAGTTTCATGTCTTATTAAGGGAACTAGTAGTTTGCTGGAGGGGAATGAAAAGGGTTTACATGGCTTCACTTTTGTTGTTATGACTGGCAGATAGATTAGAGATAACAACCACTTTGTTGTAAGCAATTCCCTTGAATAAAGCTTTTGTGCATGAAAGTGTTATAAAATGGTGAGAATTGAGAGGCACATGAATAAAATGAGAGCAGAATCTATTCAACAATGGTAATGCATTCTGAAAATAACGTGAGAGGAGGAGAAGAAAATTTGCAGGAGTTGTATTAGTTTAGTGTTCATTCTGGCTTAACTCTATGTGCAAGAAATGCATTTGAAAATTCAGAATTTTGGTTACCAAGGCTATGGTTCCAAAGGGCTGACCCATGGTAGGGCATCCAGCACCTCACCTTCAAAAACATTTTTGTCCTGACTGTTGCCATCATTGTAGTAACTGAATAATATGTAGGTACAGACAGCCAAAGTGGGCTAAAACTTGGCTGGCTTCTTCCCAGCAATTGAGCCGCACTGGGTGAGTGTTATGGCAGTGGTCCAGCAGCAACAAGGTAGGATGCTGCATATTCTGCCAGCCTTTTAAAATAAAAATCACTAGTTTCAGTGGTATAGCTGCTGCAGACATCATGTAACATTATCCATGGTAAGCAAAGAAAGAGTTTCTCTGATTTCTATTGTTATAGGCACATTAGGTGATTTTTTCCCGGAATCATTGAGAAGCTGACTGTCTCATCAGAGGTTCTCATCAGGATCTAGAGCCCAGACTTTGAGCACTTTCTGAGATTTCTCTGTGTATTCTGATTGCTCTTCATGACTATGTAAAATCATCGTCCTGGCTGCTCCATCAGTTTGTCTCAGTCAAGGACTGCAGAAATGTGAAGGCCTCGGATGACTGTCTTGAAGATACTTGATCATTAACTTAAAGCAATCTCTCCCTCTCCCTGGAAGCAGAGTGTCAGATGCAATAAATTCCAGATGATTCAAGGGCCATATTCTCTCTTGGCACAACTCCACTGATTTCAGCACACATTGGCAAAGAACTCGGCTCCATAAATCTCAAATGAAGTAATTCCATTGTGAAGTACAGGTAACTTTTACAGAATAATGTTGAAAAGTATCTGGTAACTACAGAAAACCCTCACAAACTTTTATTTTCTTGCTCTTTTTTCTCCAGCACTTCTTATTCCCGCAACTGAAATAGATCAACGTGAATAATACTTTGAGGTAAGAAATTCTATTACTTGTAGTAATGCTGTATAAGTTAAAAGAAGAAGAAAGAAAGAAAGATTTCCCTGGTATAAGTCAAAACTAGGAAAGATGCTTTTGTGACAGCGTGAACTTTTCTTTGCCACCTGCGGGTGGAGAAGCATGATCTGCTGGCCTGAGATGGTCCCCCCCAAAATATCATCTCTCTCTTCAAGGCCTGCCTGTGAGACTCCATCCCTCCTTAAGCGTATGAACTCTGTGCATCTTACACCGAGCTGCTAAAGCCAGTAAGTTTAGCAGCAAAGAAGCATTAAGATCTGGATGTGGCTGAATGCTGGTTCCAGGTTCCAGGCTCCCAGGCCTCTTGGATAGACTCCAACATCTAAAGGAGCTCTCTGCTGAGCGGTGTAAACTGCTGCTGGTGTTTTGCCTGCCTTGCTCAAGGCTGACCTGGGTATGCCTGTTTTGCACCGCATTGACAACAGCTTTGGAGATGCTCACTGAGTTCTGCTACCACAGCAAAGGTCCGCGTCAAGGCACTTACTCCAGGGACAAAATTCACTGTCAAAATTCACTGCTTTGGCCCATTAAGCTTTAATAAAGCTTTGCACCACTACTGAATTGTCCATGTCTAGTACTACCCGTCCTTCAAATTCCTCTTGGAAGTGTCTGCCCTTCACAGGAGCCACATCACCTCCACTGCCAGGAGACTTAACGCTACCTCATTTTGTGACTCCTGCCTCTCTGTATTGGATGGTTGGTCACCAAGATTGGTGCCTCTTGGCTCTTCTGCTATGCACCATGTACAATTACAGCAGTCTATAAAGAAATAAAATGCTACAAATAAAATCAGTTTACTTGTATGGAAAAGTTTAAGTAAAACTAAGCAAGAATGATAGAAACGGGACTGCATAGAATCTGTAATCAGATTCAACAGCTACATTCTGAAACCTACAGAATGCAAATAGAAAACTGTGATCTTTACAGTAAAATGTTTAAGACTCCATTACAGCCAGCTGTCTGTTGTACATTTTGAAACTTGTCTTCATCAGAAAGTTCCAATATTATTATGTTTGCTTCATAAGATTTGTAATAATATTTTTTTGTGTCATTTGATTACACCTCCAAAGAGACCAGAAATAAGATGAATGCAATCCTGTTATGGAATGTTATTAGATGGATTAAACATTCCAGAGATCATTTCTCTGTTCAAACCTACTGAATGTCTCCTTTTTTAGGAGTTTTAAGGAGTGATAGCAAAAAAACTCTTTTAGTATGAGATTATCATCCTGTTGTATCTCCTGTTCATAACCAATAATATCACTGATGCAGAGCTGTTCACTTGTGTGTTATTTTCTGCTTCTTTTATGGAGTTGTGTTTAACACTATCACCTCAAATACTTTTAAAAGCTTCTTGAAAGCTCTTGGTTCTCCATTATCTGTCTTGTTTAGCGACTTCAGACATGTATTATATGGCACATCTCATTCCAAGGGAGAAAATAGATAAGATGTTGTGAGTGCTTGAGGTATAATAAAGACTTCTCACACAAATAATAAACAACTCAGTAAGCAGCAATAAACTTAATTTGCACATTAGATATGCTTTTCCAAGTTCTGACATTTCAGTTGAAAATAATGCTGAAGCAATGAGGCCTATAATTGAACAGCCAAAACTTCTCCAGAGGGGAAACAAAAACAAATGTTCCCTGCAAACAAGATCGGTTTTATACCATGTTGTTACTCAGTGTTTTAATAAACTTCCTAAATGCCAAACAAAATATTTTTTTCATTTTTTAATGCAATTTTCCCATATTGCTCCATTAGGATGTATATATGTGGTATGCGAAACAGCGTCTAGCTTTAATGAAATCAGAGCTACCTAAACCTTGAAATTCTTGGTTTATTCACTGCTAGCTGTGCTGTTACACTGGCTCAGATGACACGTTGCGCTGCATCAATGCTAATTGCTCTTTCATAGTATGAGTATGAAAACAGTTAAACAGTTTTAGGCAGCTGCGGTAGGTTAGGAAGAAGGACATTCCTGTGGGCTAGAGTAAATATTCTGAAATCACTGAAAACAAAAATATGAAGAGAAAAGACACAGTTACAGTTTGCATTTAATAACATGCTCTTCTTGTAACTGCAACCGTTATTAAAGTTAGCTCTTTGCAAAACTGATGAATGTGTTTACTATAATCTCACAAGTTCCACATTTTAACATTTTCTTCTCATTTAAAATCAACAAATACATATACTTGTATAAAAAAAAATCTGTATTGAAAATATCATGCAGGAAAAAAGAGAAAGAAAACATGCTAACTTTGCCTCCGTTTTCCTTCTTTTTTTCCCTCATTGATCAGACATCAGAGGATATACTGCGCAGTCATTTCACATGCTGCTCACAGAAAGAGCTGCACAAACAATATCTCTTTTTATGTCCTTCAGCTCTGGACTAGTCCATCTGAGAGATAAGTTGGTACTAACACTTTTTACTAATGGAGATAGGCCATCAGCACAGCAAAAACTTGAAGCAAAGGACTGTTTGGATGTAACAGACTTTAATGTCTTACACGATGCATTTGTCTGTGTTTCAAAGAAGGGTGCAAAACACTGCAGGGAACTCACTCGTGCAGAGCATCAGTGCCCTGGGACCAGAGCCAGGTGTGAGGCACACCGGGGGCTCAGCCCCGGTGCAGCTCCCACAAAGTTTGGGAAGGATCATGTACCAACTCGGTAGATGCATGTATCTCGTGAGGTCCCATCAGTCATTTTGTCTCACAGGACTTACGGTTCAGCTTCTTGTAACTACCCATGCTCAGACAAGTTCGTAGGGATGGATCTCAAGGAGGCAAGCTGCTTTCTTTGTGAGGAGAAAATTAAAATTTTAGTTTGTATACACTGTGGAGAAGAAAATAATGGTAATGTGAGGGGAGGAGGTCCACATTCTTCCTTCAGAAAAAGACCTGATTATTTACATGGTCCTGCAGCTAACTGTCAAAGTGGTTTAAGTGAAGAAAAAATCAAATGCTTTCAGACAGTATGCAGGAAAACAAAATAGTCTGAAGGCAAAGCCACTCCAACACATTCCTTACTTTATTGTTAGTGCAGCAATTTGACTGCGGGAGGGCTCTGAAGGATGGCCGTTTTAATATTCAGAGTCAAAAGCTATGTAAGGGCATAAAGAATAGTTTGCACTGGGCTCTGATCTGTTTTAGAGTTATTTGCCAAAGTAGCACCCAGCAGCTGGAGCACAGACAAGGAGTGGGTGGCTTCAGGATCTGCAGGGATGCAACATATGCAACATATATCTGTGCCACGATGAAGAAAATAAAAGCACTTAATTTTCAGATTAATTTCAAATGTCTTATTTCTTTTTTTTACACTCCAGTACTATAGTGTTTTCTGCAGTCTCAGATGTGACAGAAGTTATAAATGTGCTGAATAAACCCCTTCAAGCACACTGTGCAGGGGCCGCCAAACTGGTCCCGTGTCATGGTAAACTCCAGCTGCCCAATGCCTGCAAAGGTGCAGCCCATGCCCGCGACTGCTAAGTGGGACTGCAGGGCAAATATCGCTATTAATGTTACTGCACATTTCAGTTGATATCTGGAGAGACCTCCCTGATAAACAAATTGATCATCAGACTGGTGTGGTCATGAGGCTGCCCTTGCTGCAGGCGGTGACGCTCATTTTCAGCTGCAAACTGTGAGTAAAAAGCTGTCGATACCAACAGTAATTGGCGTAATCTTGGGCTTCCCAGTGAAAAAAAATAACACAAACCACGTACTTTCTAGTATCCATAAAGCACGAAGGAATGTACTAAAGTACCTTTCACAATCAAGTTCCCTGAATTTCTGGCAACTCCAAACTGATTTGTTGCTATACAAGTGTACACCCCAGCATCTGATTTGGTGATGTTGTAGAGCCTGAGACTGCCATCCTCCAGTAAGAGGACCCTGAGAAAATAAACAAACAAACAATAAAAGAAGAATAAGAAAAAATACTTCTGTTACAGGAACTGCAATAAAAATGCAATGTTTCTTTTAATATTTAGATGCTTCCATTATGCTTTCTCTCTTCCACATCAAGCTGAATATGTATCGACTGATTTTCACCTCTCTTGATTACTGATTCCTATATTTGGAACATTGTAGTGACACACTGGAATTGACCATTAACTTATCTAGATCACTTGCAGCAAAATTAGGAGTCTCAAGAGAAAGAAGGAAGACCCAAATTTTTACCTAATTGTGCTGTATTTTACAATGGGGGGCTTTTTTCCAGATCCCAATACTTTAACGCTATACTAATGTTATGTCTGAGGCCAGCTGCCTGTGCAATTTTCTCAGGATTATTAAAAGACATTAGCAGAGTAGCTGGGATGCTGAAATGTCATCTCACAAGCCAAGGAGCCAAATCAAATACACTGCTGTCTCACAGGGCCCTCAAATCACCTTGTTAGTCACCATATTGTTCACACCAGTTTGCAGAGGACTGGGTAAATTGCATTTAATAGTAATTTCAGAACCACTCCTGGGTTTTACGGACAAAATTAATTTCTAAGCTTGTTTACATGCCTCTTCATGTCAATGAGGTGCCTTAGGATGTACACCAGCGTGGTGTTCAATGTAAGTTTTCTTTAGGTAGGCTTGCACTGCATGCCTGACACCTTCTTTTACATACCAAGACAACACTTCAGGGTTTGGAGATTACCATCATGAATACACAGAAACTGAATTAGCTAGGCAGTGAACATTAGAACAAAAAATAATATTATCCCATAAGGTTTCCTTATTTTTTGTATCAGCTCTTCCATCCAACTATCACTCCTGGTAGATGTTGAAGGTTTTGATAGTTTTTTCCACATTCAGAAGGACAGTGAGCTTCAAGACATGAAGTTCCTTGAAGTGTCATGAAAATGGGGTCAGGGTTTCAGTGCACAGCCTCTCCTGTCAGTAAGGCCCCAGTGTGAGCACACTCCTTAGTAGGCATCGGAGAACCTGCACCTAACAGGGAAGAGCTGCACTCAGATGCTACACGTTCCTAGATCTGACAGAATCCAGACATAAGTCATAAATCCACAGGAAAAGAGGCTTCATTCATTCCAGTGCTCACAGAAGCACTGCATTATTCTTTTATATTCCTCTTTTAATTGACATTTAAATCTCATACAAGAATTCTTTTATAAAAAGAAAATATCTAATTCACGCATCACAGCTTGAGTATTTAATATTTATTACTGACAACATAAGATTGGATGATGTAATGAATTATTAAAGGAAACGAACAATAACAAGAGCAGCAGTTGAATCTGGCAGTACTATCACAGCTGTTAAACCACAAAAACCATCACTGCACCTCGCTGTACTCCACTCTTGTATTTACATGCTTGTACCTATATTCATAACACACGTCAGGCCTTGTTCTGCTTCCTGTTACCTGCATCCAGTCTCTCAGCTAATGGAGAGAATTGCCAGCCATGCATTTCTGACCCTGTGTCTGAGCACAGAGGCCAACCTGCCCTGCACCCTGCCAGGTTGCTGCAGAGCAGGGTCTGTGGCAGAGATGGGTGCACGGTGTCCAGCCGGTAATGGACAATGCGGAGTGGAGCTGAGAGGGGAAGGGATTAAGGTCGGAATGAAAAATCTTTGTTACCTTGGCAATAATCACCAGGTACGGCAGTGGCTGCTTGCCTGCAGTTTGTACTATGATGAGAAGGTAAGCTGGGGTTTAATAACCTGTCACACATCCATATTAACTTGGAGAAGAGCAATGAAGAACGCTCATCAAAATAATGACATATCAACCAAATAACATCTTCAGATGAGGAAGGATGAGTAAGCAAGAAAGAATTGAGCCTTTCCACTGGCATCATGATGCTGTGCATCAAATCAGAGGCTATGGGCATATCTCCTTGGTGTGGGGGCGCACCTGAGGACAGCATTTTGGAGGTGGCTTTAAATATGAGGAAGAATTTGCAGGTATTTTACTTCTGCCTCTGCAATGTTCTTTGCATTAACAATGCATTTGTCTGCATCAGTTTGTACCAGCCACTAGAAAACACCATCTTCAGAGGCTGCTGGTGAGAAAATTGTTGATTCAGTTGGCTGGTCAGCTGAGGTGTGGTGGATTTGTCATAAAATACCAGCAGATACACAAGTGTGGGTCAGCAAGTGTTCACCAATTGGGTACTGGAATTATAAGTTATAATGAGCCTGTCTGACTCACCATCAAATATTGATGCCCTGTTATTTTATCTGCAGTTGTAAATAAAAGTTCTAGGCACTGACTGGAATCTAGAAATGGGTATGAGTCAAAAAAAAAAAGACAAACCTAGTCTCCAAAAGCTTCCACTGTAAGTAAATATCCAGGAAAAAAAGTCTGTAAAAATACATAACAATAAAAGGAAGAACCTCTGAATGCACAGGCTCTGTGCTTAGCCCTCTATGGATTACTGGTTATGGCTTTTTCACTGAAGTTTAGTGATATCTAGCTCAGACTCTTTTTCATGTATTCTTCGTTAGGAATTGAGATCTGAATAATTCACAGCTTTGTGGTTTACCCACTAAGAGGGGTTTGTATCCACTCAAGTGCTGATGAGGTTGTGTTTGATCTGTAGAAATGTTCTGAAACAATGCTTCCACAACTGGGTGAGCTGGAGATGGAATGGCTCCTTCAGTGGATCAAAACAGAGCTCCGCAGAGGCAAGACAGGAGCTAATAAAAGCCTCAGAGCTGTTTGAAACAGAGGTCACGATACCTAAAGACAATTAGGGAAGCGGTAGTAAATACGATTCTCGGGAAGAATTTATGTTAAAGTACAACGGAATCCAGAGTAATTAGCTAACAGACAAAGGAATTAAAGCAAAAAAAAAAAAAAAAAAAAAGAGTAATTTCCAGATGTAGTGAGGTCTGCGTCAGGAGAGGGATGAGAAAGCAGAGTACAGCAAAAAATCAACACGCTGCATTTCAAATGCAAGGGAAAAAGCTCTGTGGAATACCAACGGCACCACCATGAACAGCAAAGTTGCCGTAAACTTCCACAGAGCTTTACCCCGTGGGTGGGCTCAGAGGGGCTTAGCTTTGCCCTCTTCCATCTGTCTTGCAAATAATGTCACAGTGGTTCTGACAGAGATGGGAATGGTCCCTTTAATGGGCTTCAGATCAGGCTCTAACAAACGATTTAAAAAGAAGCTGCGAAACACCTCTCACGTGCTGAAAGGCTTGCTGAAAACTGCTACTTTTCACAACATTTTAGGCTGTGTGAAGGCTATAGATAATAATTCTTACCATTTGCATCAGGAGACCAGGTAATTTCAAGTACTGCGATAAGACAGAGAAGTTTAACTTGTCCATATAATGCAAATAGAATGTTTTATTTGCCAGGAAAATGGGACATTACTCAGTGAGTGAGTGTTTGTCAAGGGACAAAAATCAAAAGATCTGCAGTGGGTCTGGTAAATGTCTCCCTGCTAAGGAAGGAGGAAAAAGAAGAATGAAATGAGCTGCTTGGGACACAGCTGTTCATAAAGCCCCATTGCAACAAGGGATTGCTTTGGCATAAGCCTAAATCTAAGTTGGCATCTCTGACTTACAAAATGCTTAAGTACTTATCAGACTAGTGCTGATGTTGGTATTCCTGCCTGAATTACGGGGGTGCTACCTCTGGGTAAATAGCTCAATTAAGGAAAGATGCTACAAGGAAAAGAAGAGTTGAAAATCCTGTTATATAAACCCATGCACACAGGGGCTGATTGGAAATGCTCAGAAATATCATCCCCTATGTAACAACCCTGGGAAACTACCCCCCAAAGAGATGGGTATGGAGGGTGAGGTTCACTTGAGGTGGATCTTCGGAATGTAAAACAGCTGTGAAAGCCCAGTTTGGGGACACATCCCGCAGCAGTGCCCATGGCAGAGGGCAAGGGCAGGGGTCCTGCCCAGCACCGAGCGGCTCTGGAGGTAGTGCCTTTCCAAACAAGAGGAAAGCTGCCTTCAGGAAGGGATCCAAAGCTCTTTGCATCTTTGTGCCTTTAGTAATGCATCAGTTTGGCAGAAGCTTTTCCCCAGTTTATGAAGCACAGTGATGTCCTTTTGTTTGTTTTTAACCTACTGATTTCCTGGGACTGATCCATGTCCTTGTCCTCTTTGAGTGAACGTATTAATATGCAAGATAAGTGTGTAAGTGAAAAGGGAAAGCAAACAGGCTACTGAAGAGTCAAAACTCTGTGCAATGTTCAGAAAGAATAGTTCGCAATGCTTCCGCAGAAGACATGAGACCGGGAAGAAGTGAGAGCTCATTAAAATTGTCACACATACTTTTTAAGTAAAGAACTTGAGAAATCAAGCAGGGATGGTAGGTACAGCTTTTAATTAAGCAGGCCAAACAAACCATCTCCGAAAAGGGTGTCTCATGTGAACAAAAGATTGTTGATGGCTATTTGCTTTGATCTTAAGAGCATGAAAGAATAATATGTATTTAACAAGGCTGATAGAAAAATAAAATCTGAGAAAAGAAAGAGGTGTCAACTCATTAGATTTTAAAGTGCAGCAGAGGCAATGTTGTGCAGTGCTGCATTGTTCAGCCAATCTTTGTTAGAGAGGTACGATTTTAATTCACAGATGTGAATTGCATTAATTCAATACAGCAAATATCTTTGAAATCCTCATCAAAATCGGTTGGGCTGCCTTGGTGTAATACTAGGGGTGATTCAAACCCACGTCTGCAGATTTCAGCACTGCCAGTACTATCGTTATCTCTTCAAGGGCATAAAATAATTCCTTTCAAAATAAAGTAACCCTGATACTTGATGTACAGATTCACCCTTTTCTCCTGTCTGCCTCTAACATCAAGTGTCTGACACCTCGTAATGTTATTGAAGTCATCATCATAGCACTGTGCAGATAAAAAGGAAGAGGCTGGATCTGATGAAATCAGAGGCAAAGTAATTTTTATTATCTGAGAAATCCTATTTGTAACTATGTCTTCCCAGTCTCACTTTAGTGCTCGAGAGCAAAACCACTCTTGCTTTCATAGGCTATGAAAAGCTGTATTGTTTATAAATTTCTAGCAGATGTGCTAGCAGACACTGAGACAATAACTGACTTCTTCACTTTTACAAAGCTGGGTAGGCATGAGAGAGGCTGAATTAAAAAGTACAGGCGGAAGCAAGAGAGGGGCAGACACATGAGCACAGCTCTCCAGTGACTCAGAATTCCTACTGATTTATGCAGATGTAAATGTGAGCAAAGTTTGACTGAGTGAATGAATTGTACCTGCTGATGACAGCTCTGGTATTTTTGAAAAGGTCCCACTGAGTCCCATCTGAGATCCAACTGTCTGTATTATATGTTAATGATCTTTGTACCTGTTTATCTATTCTGAGTGTAATTTGTATGCTAATAGTACTGCCATTTAATAAACTACGCTTAAACGAAGATTTTCCTTATCTGCACGCTATATAAATGAGCTTCAGAGTTGATTGACAATTGCCAGAAAAACTAGAAAGAAAATAAGTGCCATTAAACTCTGGGTTAAATATTTAGATCAAAACAAAATTTTACAATGTAACTGAATAGTCAAATGAAAATATTTTAGAAAAGAATACTCTTAGCACTGGTAGAAGGTGTCAGCTAAACACTGTTTGTTGCTATTTTCCAAAATTCATCACTGTTCCTAAAAAATGGACAGTATTTTTGCATACAGTCTCTGCAATTTGGGACTACAAGTATTTATTTCATGCGAATATATACAGACATCTGAATTGAGTTTTACTCCGTCACGAAGCCTCAAGACAAATTATAATCTTTTCGAGAGATAGTAGTCCCATTAGCATAAAATAGTTGTAGCTGCTAGGCCCTGTCTTTAAGATACTCAAGTGCTAAGTGTGAGGCAGGTATCTTTACTCAACTGCCAAAGGGAAAAAAAAAAAAAAAAAATCATGTCTGTAGGTACGCGTCTAAACCTATTGCAATATTACGTCTCCAAACTGGCAGCTGGGGAATACTGGGCAACAACACCTCTATGTGTATGGGAAAGAAAGATGTGCCAACCACATAACTAGGTTAGTAATTGAACAACAACAACGAAAAATCAACGCCAAAAATGTTTTCATCCTTTTGGGTTTCTAAACCATTGAGATGGTTTTAAGCTGCTGTGAGCTTGTTCATCCCCCATCTGCTGCGCAAAACAAACATGCACTGTTCTGGCCTTTTCCCACACAGGGAACTTGGTCTCATGCCACATTTACAAGATATGGCCCACTTATGGCTGTCCTTTCCCATGTCTCTCCTTGTCCTTTTTGAAATCTGCATCTAAAAAATTGGGACCATGATCTTTCAGATAAACCAGACTGAGACACGAGCCATATCTTAGCAAGTCCAACCACGAAGAGATTTTTCATGTTTTCAGATCCACCTTGTGGACAGGGGGTAATGAACCATGGTCATTATGTAGCCGTACATCGACCAGTTTGAACATTCACAGGAGAAAAAAATTGTAGTGATAAAGAAGTACACTATGCAGGAAAGGATCAGGAGCCATACTTTGCAAAATTCTGTGGTGAGAATCCAAGTAGGAAATAAACTGACCAGTCAGAGAAAAAAAGCTTGCCATATTTTCTATTTGCCAGCAAGTTCTGTTCCTTTTTTGAGATCTTTACAACTCTGGTACTTCAGAAAAAAGTTCTTCCAGCACAGGATGGTATGCCCACACTAATACTATTCAGTCTAATCCCACCATTAATCATTATTCTTACGATTCAGATATTATCAGGAGTTCAGAGGCAGTCATTCATACAGCCAAATTCAATCCAGATGTAAAACTAAGCCCTTAATGTGGGACTTAAGTAGAATTTAAACAGTACATAAGGCCCTGAATTACCCTCTGCGTGGGAGTTTAATTCACTTAGAAAAATCTTCTTCCCTATCTGCTTGTCAGAATGTATCTCAGAAGTAAAAGTACAATAAAACCTGCAGTTAACTTTAAATTGTTCTTTATACACATGCAGCAAGTCACACCAGGTACACAGCGTGGTTCTGACTTGTGTTCAGAATCTCTGAACCAGCGTGTGCATGTGCATGCACACACAGCGTAGATGTGCAGCGTTGGCAGTGCTCTTGCTGTAGGCATATTCTAATGTTGAAGTGCTTAATTTTTAACAACCAAATCAAGAAAGGGATTTTGGAATGAGTAGTTTAAAATCCCTAGGTCAGGCAAGGAATTCAGAAGACAGCTAAAAAGGAAGGACCAAAATCCATGTTTTCCTCCACTGAGGAGCTCACTCCTGCTTTGCCGTTGACTCTCTCTCTGAGCTGATCTCCTGAATCCCTCTACTCTTCTCAGCCTGACTGCATTCATTTTTGGCGATCTCAGCTTCCACACTGGTGACCCGTCTTATCTCTGCCATGCCCTTGCTCTCATGTCTTCACCTCTCATCATCTCCAGCTTCCTGCATCCCTTGGCTGGGCTACCTGGTGGTTTGCAGAAAACCCTGGGGCAATCCTCACTGGACTGTGGAATTGATGCTTAATTTGAGCTGTAACAGTAGGGCTCTGTGTGGTTCACTGAAACCTTAGACCCACAGCCTTGCTCAAAATAACACAGAACATAGATATCTTGTCTTTTTAATCTGAGTAATATGCTACTGCCTCTGTGCACCCCTGAAGCAGCTCTGTCAATCCCTGAAAATTCAAGTTATCTTAGAAAAGAAGTAACGAAATATTTTTGTATTGAAATTCTGCTTTCCAACAACTTCTCATACGTATTCATGCTCCAGCACATGCCTAAACCAGAGGGGTCTGTGTCCTCCAACAAACCCTTCATGCTGGCCAAGCACTAGCCATAGTTTCAAGATGCTGTTTCCTATGCACTCTACTCATGTTGTGCTTCACACACAGAAATATTCATCATGTCTAAAGCAAAACTGGCAACAGCTACTCACCTGCCTGTCACGAAGATCAGTAACGTTCTACCGCCTTTTTACATCACCTCCCCAGCGTATCCCAATCCGCTGCCTCTCATATTATTTTTAGGTGAAAACTTTTTTGGACAAGAATCTTGTATTTGGTGTTTGTGCAGTGCAGCACAGCATGTTTTTCATCCATTACTAGTATTTTTGTGTGCTATGGCAATACACAAAAGAATAAGTGCAACAGTAATGATGTGCATGGCAGTACGACTTGGACTGGAAGAGGAGCACAGAAGGTTGCATTCTCTCATTATTTTTTTGTGCAGACTCCTAATTAGGAACCTTGATTCAGAGCCTGTAGAAGTCAACAGAAAAGCTCCTGCGAGATTAGCTGGCTTTGGATCAAATCCTAAACATCAATCAGACTGTGTGCATGAAGTAGGAACAGAACATGAACTGAAGAGAGAGGGCACAACACTGACACTCGCTGTGGCTCAGTTTATTACAGCTCCATATGACGCAGAAGAGTGACAGATTGCTTGGGACACCTCAGCATGTAGGACAGCCCCTCAGAAAGGCTCACCTTAACAAGGTTCCCAGTTGACTAGGAACAATTTAAAATTGTATTATGGAGATGTCATACAGAAGAGAAATTGTAATAAATCCAGTTTTGTGCGGGTTGTCATTCTTCCTTAAACGTGAGAACATATGGTTAATTTGCTTACTTGATGCTCACGCTATCTGATGTGCTAAATGCTATTGCATTAAGTAGTCAGTAAGTAATACATGATGAAATTAGGTTTATTGGCTTGTTCTATTATGAAACTCTCCAAGGAGAGAGAAAAGAAAAGAAAAACCCTTTACTTTGGTCTTCCCACTGCACTTATATTCTGTCTGCTGCCTGCCAGAGTTGCACTGGGTCAAGTAGCAATGGGGGGCCCCTTCTGTCTTCTCATTACTTTAGAGTGGATCAACTTCAAATAGAAAGATAACACAGAAAGAAGAAAGGGGAAAAACAAAGGAAAATAAGATTAAGAAGAAAATTAAAATATTGTCTTTTTCTCCCCTCCTCTCTGCTCATTTTTTCTTCTCCCTGCATCTCTTTCCTCATCTTTCACTTCATACACTTTACACTCCCCTGCCTTCCCTCTCATCTTGGGGGAGCAGGCAGCAATAACTGGAAATGTGAAAAACGCAAAGAAGAAAAGACTGGAGGTACCTTAGGTCAGTTGGGCACTTTCTAGCATTCCTTTGATTGTAAAATGTTTCTTATGCCAGTACTATCACTTTTACCAGATCACCAAATATTTCTGCTCATGCGTACTCAGGGAGCACTGCTATATTCAACGGCACTATTGAGAAGTAAGCACGGGAGAATGCTTGCATATTTGTGTTTCCATCCAACAATGAAAACAGAAAAACAGCACTGCCATGGGCAAATAAGTATTCAAGAAATATATTACCCCTGCCTGTCTACTGCTCTTCCACCATATTTTATTCTACTCCCATTCATACAGAAACACAGACCGTTGTAATCTGAGTATAAGATATTTTTAACTGGAATGTAATTGCAACTCTCAGCAACCCCTTGTGACGTGTGTAACGATGGGTTTTGTCCAGTTACCATGGAATATGCAGCAGTAGTGTGGCCAGAGAGATGAAAACCCAAAGCAATTCTGTACACCAATCTCAGGTTGTGCAGAAGTTTTCACATCTTAGCAAGTTAGCTCAGACCAAACACTGAAAGCAGGCAGATAAATCCATGTCTTTGATTTCTGTCAGTCTAGTTGTTAGCAAAGAATGGAACTGAAGTGATTGATCAAATTTAGCAGATGTGGAATCAATTCCATTGGTTCCCTAAGCAAAACTAGAATTTCATCAAGAGATAAGCTTAATTTGTATTCATGTTGACTTACAGTGACGGTGGCTAAGATATATGGAACTGCTGTGATTGCTGATGCCCACACTTCAAGGGCTCTGTTTAAAAGCTAAAATGGGAAATTAAGTTCTTTACAAGCACACAGACAATGATAAGGTAAGAAGGGTTAAAGCATACCAAAGCTATGCAAAGCTTCTTGTGGTAGAAAAGTAAGGAGGATGAAATGGAGATACACTTAATCCAGGCTTCAAAAAGTAGACTTAAAAAATAAAATAATAGCAATATTAATATCCCATTCCTATTCACCTACTTGCATTGCTGTGGAAAGCTCGGAATAGAAAGGTAAGTGCAGGAACAGCATATGAAAACGCAGTGTATGTGAAACTCGCTACCAGCATACAAATGTCTGTACTACCTCTGTCTGCAAACAGTTGGTGCATAAATCAGGGTAGTTCCTGGCACTAAGCAGCAGGACAAGCAAAGTTTCTCTTATACCATATAATCGAACTTTTGTCACAAAGTTCTCTTTGTGCTACTCATCTGGTGTGACTTCAGTACAGGTTTCTTTTTTTTCCAAACACTGTGAATGTTTCTTTCCCCCAGGTTTGTTCTTCTAAAAGTTAGGCATCTCATTTGAGATGGAGGTGCCTGCCAAGAAAAAGTAAATAGCTACCTTAGACTGCATATTGACTTCAGCTAAACAAAAGTTAAGTGACAGCAATCTCTTCCTTTGTTAGCAGAGTACTGCAAAATTTGGAATTTTCAATCAATTTTGTCATGATTCCATCCCAAGCAGGATTTTTATTTATTTATTTTCTAATAATGGATATTCTAGAAGGTTTCAGTACAAGTTAAACAAACAATGCTGACATTCTGGTAATTGAAATGTTTCATTGCAGTTTGTTGAACTGCCCTGACACATTCCTTCTCAAAGTGGCTCAAGCTGAAATGCTATTTCACAGCACAATATGCTTTGCGTGTTGTATTTGATTGGTAGACTGACAACACCTCATGTTTACCAATTAATTGACTTTTTTTTTTTTTTTTAATCCGCCTTACTCTAATTCAAATGGTAGTCCACAAGAAGAAAGCTTTGTTCCCCCCCACAAATAACGAAAACGTCTAAAATGTTGAAAGTTTCAAGGGGGTATCTGACTCCCAGCAGCAGAGCAGCAGAACCAGACCAGCAGCAGACAGCAGCCGTGCATGCTCAGGAGGTTGAAGAAGAATGGTCCTGCCCAGGAGACCCATGGAACTGCCCAGATACAGCATGGGGCTGTGAGAGGATCCAGCTCTTTGGCTGATGAGACCTGCTGAGATGCTGCATCCCCCTTGGGAGCAGGAGAATCTCCTGAGCTTGAGCCTCCAAGGGGCAGCTGTAAGACCTCAGCATTACCGGGTAATTTTTCCACTCCCATAGTGGTAGCCTCCAATCACAACATCTGCTCGCTGTTTTTTGCATAAGGTTTTTGGACAGACAGCTTTTCATTTCAGTGCTAAACAATTCTCCCATGTTTCCCTTGAGAAGCAGCAATAACTTGAATGCAAAATACCAAAAGCAATGATGGCGTAAGAGAGACTTCACCATGGCAGAGCAGCTTTGTTTATGGCAGAGAATCAATTACCACCCTTCACTAAGATGGGGTTGAACATGGCCCTGAGTGCAAGACCAGGAGCCAACAAGTATTGAGCATGTTTTATTGAAGTACTTCTTGTCCAGTGTCCAGAAAAAGAATTTGAATTATGAATACTTGCTTATTAGTGATTATTAATGCATGGAAAGTGCTGTGTATGACTAATGCATTCCTTCAGCCTACCTCATTTCTCTGTTTTCCCTAAGCTATCTTCATCTAAATTCTGAGTGGAGTGAATCACATGTTTATATGCATTCAGCTACAGTGTTTGGGGATCCTCAACTCATGCTGAGGGAATAGCACCTCTCCCTGGTAAGCAAATAGGGTTCCAAATCCCATTGATTAAAATGCTTCAATCAAAAAGGATTTTTTGAAAATGTTTTCCATGAGGCTCCTGATCCTGAAGCCACTGAAGGCAATAACAAGACACACATTCATGATAAGATCAGTGTCTAGACTTGCAAATTTAATAAATTTAATGTATTATTTGTTCCCCCCCCCCACCCCTTCTATTTTTTTCCTTTCCACTTTTCCTCAGTGGGCACAAGATGATAAAAGTGAGGTGTGAGATGGAAAAAACTCCCTTTAGACCTCTTGAGAATACATAACACAAAACTAACTCTCATCTGTGTCAAACTCCACAGCATGGGATGATCCAGAGGAGCAGATCAGGGCATCACATGACGAGAGAGCAGGCAGAAGGAGCTAGGATTAGCCAACTGTGGAATTTTCTTGGTTCCTGTATTTGCTGGTCTCCAGTTCCCTCTGTAAAGTGGCCAGCTGCATGAGCCAAGGATACACCCCAGTATTCGGGGGTGACCCATACAAATGGGGGTGAATTTCCACTACTTTGGAGAATCTTGAAATAGAACTCAATGCAGATGAGGAACAGTAACCAGATCTCACAGAGGCATGGTTGAGGCTTTGCTTTGCCATCTATTGTAAAAACTGATTGATTTGGGAAAGTCTTGAAGGACTTACATGTATGATTCAAACTGTAATAAAGTATTCTTCATGAGTCAGAAGATCTAAGTAGTTGAAGATCTGGACACAGATCTTTTTGAACTACGGAGAAGATGGGAGAGAGAAGTGGGGCTGGAGGAAGCTGTCTGTGCCCTGAGGAGGCAGCTGAAGGCTGAGGACCTTCACCAAGTACTGCAGCTTGGTAAACAAAGAGGCTTGGTAGAAGAACCCCAGAAGAAATCCAGTGAAAAATATTTTGTGGTGCTTTTATCAGTAAGATGGATAGTCTGTAAACTTCCTCGTTAGTACATTTCTATTCACATACCTGAACTGTCATTAATATAATGCTGTGTTGCCTTGTGAAATTAAGAGCTCATAGGATCGGAGAGCAGTGACCATGCATGCCATGACCATCAAAACTAAACGATCATCATGTGTGAAAGGAGGAAGCTGGAAAAGAAAGAATATCCTTTTTCCCTTAGGGCAAAACAGATATAGTTGCACTATTCCTGTAACAAAAAAAATGAATTTGTCCAAATCATTCTTAGGATGATACGTGGTTTGACTTATTTTACAACGTGCGCATCACAGTTTTACTGTCAGAACCATAAGAGATTGGTATTTCCTTTTTTTTTTTTTTTCCCCTAGCATAAGCCCAACCAGATTTTTTAAAAAGCTAGCAATGGAATCCACAGAGATCACAAATCCTGCACAATAAAATGAACTGATATAAGGAAAGTTTGAGTTAAAATAATGCATCTCTATGTGACATGTCAGGAATTAATCATATATATAAGACAAAGCAGGTTCTTTTTTACTTTTGAGTAAAGCTGTGTGGTTTTAGAATTTTAATTAGCTGTGAAGAGAAATTACAACCATACAAATCCTTATTTCATTTCTGCTTTCTGTGACAAAGATCTTTGGGAAAAAGACCGCATAGATGACTTATTTTATCTTCTGTAGAACTGCAGCATTATCTATTTTGTCATTCAATAATCAAAAAGCCCCAGATTGTACTTTGCACCAGTGCACATACTGGTAATAATATTTTGCACATGGAGTGTTTTAAAACCCTCCCGTTTACTTCAGTGCAAACCCTGCTCCTTCTGTTTACTTCTGCTCAGCAGCAGAAGGCCTTCTGGGATGCTCAAAAATTACAACGTGCTTATAATTATTGTTAGTAAATTAATACAGGAGTACAAGTAAATACTGTGCACAGTGTGTAAACATTTTTTCTAAGCAGATCAGATGGGAAATACGATGGTGCTGGAACCTCAAGGTCTAGGCTTAATTCAATGATTTGAATTGTAGGTTTGAGATGGTGCTGCCCTGACTCCTGTGCTCAGTGTCAGAAAATCAAGAGCTTACTCATGGCAATCTGTATACTGAGCACATCTCCTGTGTCCTACAGGGGCAGAACGCATCCAGCAGGAAACAACAGGTGGTTTTGTTGGATATTTAGATATACCATATAATCGAAATGCAAATAAGAAATATGAGTGAGCACTACTTAGAAAAGTACCTTTAGTTAATGGCTGAGTAGTAAAATGGAAAATGAAACTGATATTACTGACAGATGAAAAATCATTGGGAAGTTTTCTACAGCCTCTAGCACAGATTGCTTACCCAAATTTTTCTGTTTCACTAGAGTTGCCCACATGAAACCTTTTCTGAAATTTACACTTTCATGTCTACTCAAATTGACTTTGATCAGCATTGCACACCACTGCTGTATGGGTCAGGAAAATGTTTGTTTGTGCCACAGTTTTAGACAATGTTGTTTTAAAGAATTAAAATGATATTTTTTATGTGACCCAAACTAACAACTTGAGCAACAAGTACTGTATGAAAAGAGCTGCTGAGGAAGATCACAGTTCTGAGACACCGTTATCCATTTCACCTGTCTGCCTGCATTTCTACATGGAAACACTATCATGATGGTACATCATGCCTACTACCCACAGCTTACTCAGGTCCGTAAGCTGCTTTTAATTTTGATGCTTTATTCTTTAACTGATGCTAGCACATAATACTATAGTTCGTGGCAACTCGCTCATCAGCTATCAGCCGGGTCAGACCCGATGCCAGTAAAGCCCTGCAGAAGATGGCGCAACCACGCAGCACTTGGTAAGCGGCTGTTCTGGCATGCTGGTCCGCTGGGCTGAGACCTGCCTCAGCAGCAGACAGAGGATGTGGAGGGCGATTTAGGCATGGGTTGTTGTACAACCTGTACAGCTGCTAAGCAATTATGCTGCAGCCTGGGGGTAGTTCCACTTCCCCAAAGCCTCCACTGATGTGTCCTACGTGAAGCCGATTCACTCAGGCTTTGCATGTGGTGAACAGTCAGCTCTGATAGTGTTGCAGTGAATTAACTGCTGATGAATGCAAACACATGTATCAATTATCCACGTTCATCCAGTTTGTCTTTGTTCTCGATCAGCTTTGTATCTGCAGAACTGCATGGCCACTGCTAAAGAACAGCCCTCTGGCATCAAAGCTCTCCGTCAATAAGCTGTCAGAAGCAGTACTAAATCAGCTGTGTTGTGGTGATGTTTAAATGATATTAAACAATCCAGCAGCTGGTTTATGGCAGTACCTTTTGTTCTGGCGCAGCACCTCTGGGCCCTTTCTCCAGCTAATAGCTGCTCTGGGAGAGGCACTTGGCTTGCAACCAATGGTAGCTTCTCCTCCAACTTGAGCAACGGATGTTTTCTTCACAGGATTTTTGGAAAAATCAGGGGCTGCAGCTGAAAATAAAGAAGAACAGAACGGTATGGAGTTGATAAGTTATTAAGTGAACTTGCTGAATTCTTCTGAGTAACGCAGTAGGTGAATCCAATAATTGCTTTGCTTTTAAGATTTCTACAAAAGAAGCTGTATCAAATGAGAAGAATTTAGTTAAGTAAAAAAGCATGGAATTCACTGAGTCTTATGCTGCTGTTCCTAAACTCTCTAGTCTGACAGCCTCTCCTTAGGATTCTCTGCAGACTGGAGGAACGTGTGTGTCTGTGGTGAAGGAGGCTCCGGAGCAGAGCTGCGTCAGCAGTAAGAACAGCTCGCTGCTGGTCCTAGCCACAGGTGTTCATCTGCAGAGTTTAGAGGATGCAATTACAAGTACAATTTTCCCGTTACTTTATGTTCACAAGCTGGCTGTTTCATGAAAGTGTTTGTTATGCACAGATCTGTCCAGTAATTTATGGGAAAATTCTCTTGGAGAAAGAGAAAACTAGGTGTCCTAAAGATAGTGAAACACTGGTTTGAGCAGTGCTTGGCTGTAGAACAACCTTTATGGTTAGGTATTTATAGTGGAACACTTTTCATAAGTTGTGGGGGGAAAAAAAAAAAAAAAAAAAACTATGTGGGTCTCTGGTAATTGTTAATGAAGTTTATCGTGTTATGTTTTTATATACACATGTTCTTTGTTTAATATTAAAACTTTTTCCCACTTTCCGAAATGACTGTTAAAGCTGCAGAATAGCTATTAATAACTAAAAGTACTAAGTGAGAAACAACATTCTTTAAACTTGTGTGTATGTAAAAAAAATAAAATAAAAAGACTACACATCGTATTAGAACTTTCCCCAAAAACAGACATGAAATCAGGAAACATTTACACATGGTTCATGAAGTGCAAGCAGCAAAGAAATATGAACATCCTTGAACAGCCAGGCAGAATTTAGTCATTCCTTAATTTGAAATTTTTGAAGGGAGTACCCAATTATAAGTGTCATTTTAATTACATTTTCTTACCTATAACCCGCAGCTCAGCGCTGGCATAAATCGTATCGTACTTGTTTTCTGCCACACACTGGTAGAGGCCAGAGTCTGACATATTCAGCATTGGTATGATAAGAGTTCCATTTTCTACTTGAATTCTCTCCTGAAAAAGGAAAAAAAACAAAAACCATTAAGAGCCAATAAATGAATAATCCCGAAAAATGTTGGTATCACACAGATGCACCTGATCATAATTCAGAATTATGAACTAGCCATCAGTTATGATAGTAGTTATGTTTTCAGACCTCCTAACTCTTCAAAGCCTTTCAAGAAAGGCAAGCATGTGTTGCAGAGTCATTGCCTTGGGCAGGCTCACCCAGATGTTCCAGCTGCAGCGTGTTTCTCTGCATTGCTGAGCTGTGAATCTGGGTATGCTTCACCACAAGGCAGATGCAGAAGCAGCTATTGCAGGTGCCTTATGGTGGGATCGTCTTCCATAAGGCTCCTTGCAGCTCTCTCTAGGGGAAAAAAAAAAAAGCATTGTCTAACCCCCTATTCCGTTAGATGAGTGTAATGATGGTAACTGAAGGCCATCAGAAAAGCTCCACAGGAGGCAGAGGTGATCAAATAATAGAGAAGTCTGAAGTGTCATCAGATCCACATGGCATGGAAAAATGATCCACTGAAACACTCTGCTGAAAGCCAACACTTTGAAATTCCTGTTGGAGCCCATAGGCAGCTGTTCAGATCAGAGGAAGAACACGTTCCTCATGGCTTGAACTTCTATTCACAGTACGTTGCTTTGGTGTAATAGCACTGAAATAGAGGAAACTGCACAGTAGGCAAATCTGGACCAGAGCTGGATTTTTGTGTATTAAAAACGGTATTGTGTATTAAATTTACTTTATTTTGGCAAATAAAAAGGCCTGTTTCATGCTGCAAACATAACTGAAAGCCAAATATTTTGCAATTTAACCATTACTAGCCTCTGGAGACAACCACAGCTCCACTGAAGAGTGTAACACTGAAAGGGAGAATATGTTCACCAAAACAGACCAGTGTGGAAGAAACCCACATCAAGGAACGTAAACCCCAACACGAAGTGCAAATCTGAAACAATAGACATTACTATGTTTCTTCTTTAGCCTGGCTCTACTGCCTCTGAAACAGGACTGGGACCACACATTGCCGAGCAGCACGGCCCTTTGCTGAGCAGCTATGAGCATCTAACACACGCGTGTGCAGTGCTGAGCAGACCAGCCCTTTGCATCCCTGCAGGGGGATTTCTCTTGCTGTGCTTGCAGAGGGGAAGGTGCCACCTACTGAGCCAGGGAGCTCCATGTTTCAGCGCTCTGGCTTTTCCTCGGAGGTCTCCCAACCAAGAACTGACCCGGTCCAGTCTCGTTGAGCTTGGAAATATGATGGTTGTATGGCAGGTGTATTGCAAACTAATTAACAACATTACAGTGCTTATCTACTGATAATTTTTTGAGGCTCTCACTACAGATATCTTCTGCATACTTAGTTTTACCTTCAGGCTGTTTGCTATCCTCTTGGTGCATTCTATTTCTACAAATGTTCTTTGAACATAAAACCCCCTTCTGAAGCAACACTCGCATCTCAAACACACGTCAAATTCCCCACCACTCTCAGCTGGATCTTTTGAGCTACATAGACAAAAAGGAGGATAAAGCACATCATGTACACAAGCAGGAATAAGCCAAAGATGACCAACTAGCTGGTCAGGGAGAAAGGTTTTACAGAGAGCAGACAATATCCTCAGAATCGGCCCCGAGGCGGATAGCATCTGGAAGGTGTTCTCTCTGTCATATTTCCAGCAAGCATAGTAGCATGGTGCTGTGACAGACTGAATATTTTATTACACCTCTCTTGTACTTTCACCTTCAAACTATCCATTTTGTCCATTGAGCAATAACATTCAGCATTTTGTTGCCTGCAGTATTCCATTTGCAGTACACTGTAAGCACTGATAAAATGTTGGTTGAAAATGTTTCTGTAGAGTTTTATGCTTTTTTTTTTTTTATTGAAATGATGCAACTGGAGAGCAACAGACTCTAAATATCACTGTTTTCAAAGAGACAAACTAGGTAATCTTGTGTAGGAACAAGTGACAATATGAATAAAATTATTAGGTTTTGAAGAATTGCAATCCAAGTAAATTCTGTCTAGCCTTGTCGGATGTTAGTTACGATCTGTTTAGGACTAATCCAGGAGAAAATCATATGGAAGAATTGACCCCCCTCCAATTTTTTCAAATGAGCACTAGTAAATCAAACAAGTGCTGGTTCTGCACCCCAGCAGGTGCTAATTTATCCCATATGTTTTGGAAGTGCCACTGTATCTCTTCTTGCTAGACAGAAATTAATCAGTATTATTTTTTACTATCAAGTAAAAATGCATTGCAGATGAGCCATACCAATTTATGCTCAATAGAAGCTGTATAGATGCTTGACAAAAAGGGAAACCTGGCCTCAGCAGAACGCAAATGCAAAGACTCTCTTGTCACAGAAGTTGGAAGACGGGAAGATGGATGCATCAAAGCTTGGCCACCACAAAAGAATAATTATACTGCTTGGAAAGATCCAAAGCTAAGTTCTTACAGACCTGACTGCATAAGTAGCTGATCAGCTCCAACTGATTTCCCACCCCCCCGTCCCCCACTCCTACCACTCCAATTCCCTCTCCACTTTGGTCCTTCTGTATCCTTTAAGTGAGACTTTTCACTTATTCCCCTTTTACTTATAACTTTATATGGCTTTCTTTGGTCTATTGTTCCTCTGCAGGGTGTCAGACATGCATCTTAAACTCGGTATTAACTGATTTTCATAGCCAATGCAGTTAAAAAAGTTTAACAAAGCTTAAGAATGGCCATACTGCCTCAGACCAAGTGTCCATCCAGCACTCAGATTAAGAGCAGAAACCACAGCACAAGGCAGGTTAACAGGCTGGCCAGATTGCTCTGAAATGCTCTTCCATGGACAGTGAGGACAGGCATCCTACTGGCTTCCCAAACTACAGACTGTCTACAAGGGTGTTCACTATTCCTGGAAAGATCCTTCTTTCACTAACTCCACTAGTTATGTTTAAACCCGACATTACTTATTGTCATATCTTGTAGCACTCAAGTGTCTGTAAGATAAGTCACATAACTGACATTTTCTATATATATATGAACTCGAAGTACTGAGGCTTTGTGCTGCACAGTTCATGCTATTATGTTTATTTTCATACATTAAATTTAATAAAGTTGTGAAAATGTAATGTGTTTTAAAACGAATGCCATGACTAAACCCTGTAAAAACAAAACAAGTAAGAAAGCTAAAAAGACGAGAACCTTACCTCTGACGTGAGAGGCTGGCCGTTTTTTAACCAGCTGTAGGAGGGACTTGGTTTTCCTTTTGCCTTACATTCCCAAAACAAACTGTCATAGAGAGACAGAAAGGCATTTTGGATTTTTTTTTCCCATTCAGGGAGCGCTGAAAAAAAATATGCAAACCATTTTAGGCAGGAGAAAAATCATTTTACTGGAATTATGCTGCCATTAATTAATGAACTGAGCAAAGCCAATTAGTATTTGACCAACATATTCCAATTGGATTGCAAGTGAATTCTGCACATCAAATCTTCTGCCATTAAATTTCGGCATTAACTTGGGAAGATGTTAGAGATAAAGTGACAATCGGTCAGGAGATTCAGCTCAAATGTTATTCTTTTTTATGGCCAAAATTTGCAGAAGCAGTTGTTTTAGATGCCTGAAATTCTGGACTTGAGCCCTACTTTCTGAAAGTGAGCCCTCCTCTCCACATGCTCTAATCAATGCACAACACCAGAAATATCCAAATTATTAGTCAGTAGCTAATCAAAGTCACAAATCCTACGTGCTACCCCTCTGTTTTACTCGCATACCTGAGACCATGGTTTCCAATCATAGGTTCTTCAGGTCTAACTCACAACAGACACTACTCAAAGGAGTTAGGGCTATTCAAAACAGCTTCGGAACATCTGTGGCACGCTGACAAATGTATTGTTTTATAAAAGAAGAATTTGCACAAATTATATGCAAGTTCTGTAAACATCCAACTAAGCCCAGAGGGATGGAGCTGGGCAGGAATTAGCACGAGGCAGGGTGCCTTTTAAAATAGCCAGATGTCAACATATGGGTGAAGACAAGACCCAGGGAGAACGACTGACACCCACCTGACTCTAGGATACACCAAAGGCACTGGCAGGTGAGGTACTAGGTTGCATCATCGCTCTGTGTCTCCAATAAGTGGCTGATGTCTCAGCATCTCATGAGAGATTCCTGGCTAGGTTAAGTAATAAATCTGCAGGCTTTGTGTATATACAGCAATTTCTTAAACACAGCAATTTCATTTTAGGAAGAGAATTGTTATCCTTTGAGATGAGCAGAACAAGCTGCTAAAAAGACTCCCTCCACAGCACGACCCGAGGGGATAGCTCATGACTGTGCCCCAACAAATCACCGGGAGATTACTACAGTGCCAACAACCCCTTACACAGAACAGGAAAGTCTACCTGGAATAAAGCTCTCCATGCTTAAAATTTATTCTAATTACATGCTGTCTTTATTGCACTCAGAGCCCAAGACAAGAATCTAGGCATCACACAGAGCAGCATCCAGTGCCCAAGGAAGAAGCCTTGTTTCCTAGAGATAAGCTTCCTACAGAGTGAGGAAAAACTCAGTAGCACACAAATTAAGAGGAAGTCAATTACGTGGATAATACATCAGCCATTTCCTAACATGATAAAAACAAAGACTTGTGCAAATTCTTCACAACTGATGTTTATGAATATCTCTATGAACAGCTATTAATTAATTTGCAAAGCACAATTCATAAAGACATTGTTTCAGATTGTATTGGCTGATCACAGTTTTGTAGTTTCCTATGTTGTTATCAATCATGTCCAGGTAATCTACTGAGCTTAATTTACTTTATGCAACTGTTTGATTGATGTTCTGTGAAAATTAGTGGGTCACAAGAACAAAAATAACCCCCAAAAAGCAAAGAAATAATTAAATATTCAAAGCAGCGGCAGACTGCTCCATTCCTGGCACAGATCTTGATATTAGTCATGGCAGCAGGACGCTGGTAGCTTATCAGGAAAGCCTGTATTATTGTTTAGAAGAGATTTCCTCAAAAACAAACAAAATCTTGTCAAGGTCTTCACAAGAGATGTTAACTGTAGGCTCATAGTCTACCATTCTGTAATTTCCTCTTACTTTGAGAGACTTATAAGGTAAAGTCTCTATCTCTCTCTTTTATGTCCAAAGATGTTTTTACCCTGGGTATTAAAAATCGGACCAAAGAGTATACGATTTGCCTTGGCTATGGTGGAGTGTGAGGTGTACGTTGGACCACGGAAAATTAATGTGCAGGATGAAAAGGGAAATGGGGGAACAGTTTTACAGAAATACTGTTCCCCATATTTAGATGATGGAGGCAGAGGGAGGCAGCAGGATGAGTTTTCCATGCTTTGCCCTTGTCTGTTTAGGAAGAAACATGGTTCAGCTAAAACAGGAGGTGAAAATCTCTCTCTCATATGAACCAAAATCTCACGAATCCTTCCCTAATCTGCATCTGGGGCAGCACAGCTTTATGCTGCTGTGAGCTATTAAGAGTAAATCTTTTTGCCTGCCCCTAATGTTTCCTATAAATATACCAGGGATTTTTTCTGCCTTGTATTAACCTTTACGATTTCATCGTGGCACAGTCCACATTTTCAATCTGAGTTTTAATGCAAAATATCTTTATTTGCTGAGGATGTAATTCAGTGAAGGTCACTGCAGACCTCCAATCATTTTTTAATCAGCTTAACCTGAACTACATTTCATATTTCAGTAAGGGGCTAATAGACTTCATCTGCAAAATACATCTGAACAATATCACGCTTTGTAGAAAAAAAATTAATCAATCTGCTTACCATAGACAAGTAATTGACCTCTCGCAATGTTTCTTCCTCGAATGTTTCCTGCAATGCACTCATACGAGCCTTCATCTTCTTGCTGAAGATCTGGGATTTCAAGAACTCCTTTGGTTTTGTCATGTTTGATTTTCTTTGGCAATGAGTTTCCATCAGATCTCTTCCAGCTAATACTAGGGACTGGACTAAATAATTATATTTCATTAGAGAAAAAGAGTGAGGATTTGTTACAGCAGAAAAGATAATATGAAATCCCTTCATAGAATAATATTTTTAAACATAAATCTCTTCAGTTTCTAAGAGTGATATACAGAGTTTCACAAGACTGAGGTTTTATAACTCACCCAACTTATTTAGGAGCACAATTCTAACTGTGATGTGTAGCCCTCAATCAACGGTATGATTGCCATAAAGCCAATTTGCATTCTCCCCACAGTCACTCTAAGGGTCCACTTCTGCTTTTAAACAATGACAGCAAAAGGACAATTCTGGAAGTCCAAATAAACACCACAGAAGCACTGAATTATTGACTGGTTTTTGGAGCAAACAAATTCCCTCTGGCAATAGAGGTGTTTTCACACCTCAGAATAGGAAACATTGCACAAGAATTCAAAGAAGCTAAGACGACCAATAAATCTAGGTATAAAAAAATTGGATCCAAGGTAGAGGAGGGCAGGAAGACAGCTGAGCAAGGAAATGGAAAGCATGAGACATTGAGGCTGAAAGGAGATAGAGACAAGAGAATATTTCTTGTTTCATGTTTTTGTAGCTTTCTACCATCTTCATTTATATTTGGATCAATGTATTCTATATGATAAAAAATAGACAAGAATAAAGAAGACTATAAATACTTGAATTTCTGGTAACATCACAAACCATACAAGACTCACTTTCATGACCTATTATGTCAACAGAACCCTTTGAAATATTAATAGTCCTGGATTCCACAGTTGCTTTCTGTTACTGCAGACTAAAGTAAGCTGCTTTTTCTAAGCAGACAAGCAGTTAAATTTTGAACAGCTTCTTACAGAGGTTTTGATTATCACTGCCTTCTATTCCATTGGAAGTAACATGAACTGCAAACACTTTGTACTAAACTTTAACACATAACTTCTGCAGAAATCTGAAGCGCATGCTGCCCTAGCCTGCCAGTCCCTAAGGCTTTTTTAGGCAGAGGCTATAACTGCTCAAGTTTGGTTCAAATTCTTGTTTATTGACCAGAGAAATCAAGCCTGTAATATTTAACTGAAGAATTACTTAACACTGTAAATTCAGTCCTAACTCCTGCAACCTGAGTCTGTGTGGCTAGGATGCTTACGAAACCACCCAAAGCCAGAAGAGTCAGGACCCAGGATAAGTGTGAGCACTTGGCAGATTGCATGGGTTGAACCAGCCAGGTGTTAGCCAGGGAACTACAAACACACAGACACCAGAAAAACTGCGTACAGGATGATTTACAGCTAGACCACTGCGATGTATGAGGAAGAGCAGTCCCATAAAGGCTGCCAGTCAGGTATTTAAGCTCACAGTCAAGACAGGTGCACTGGGAGCCTGCTTTCCACCTACTGGTGGAAGCTCAGCTGGGCAAGGGAGCCCCCAGCAGTCCTTCCCCCGCCCCTCAAAATGGAAAATCACAGTCCTGAGAGGGCAAGTTTAACCAAGGAATCTCTAACAGCTTTTTACATAGCATAATTTCTCTGGCTACCTTACATTTTCCATTGTATCTGAACTGTCTGTGAAAACAGCTTGTGACCATATACAATATGTTTCAGATTTTGGAGTGAGCTCTACACTGATTTGTGTATGTATTCATATATACACGCAAATTCTGACTCCTCCAATACACAGAGCAATTTACTATGAGTGAGAGGGACTGGGATTAGCCCATGGAGGAGCTGCAAGGAATAAATGAGCCTTTATTCTTGTTTCCCATTGTAGTTTAAGACCTAAAGGTGGGTTATATTCCAAACCTTTTTGAACAACAGTAGTTACCTTCACCACCTTATTTGCCCTTCACTATGAGACTGAAACATATATCAGATGCCAACTTGCTTAGCAGTATTCCCTGCTAGGAACTCTGAGTGGGCTTGACTGTTTGTCAAATGCACTGGTCAGCAGGTTAGGAGGTGCTGTCATCCCCCACCAACCATTGTGGGACATAACTCACACAGAATTTTTCTAAACACAGGTTTTTTAGTCATTTAAAAGAAACACAGCTCCTGTGCAGATCAGGTCTGTCCCAGTGCTGCTGAGATCAAGCCAGGAAAACAGCCAGAGGTATTTTACTGTCTTGCAAAAGATTGACACAGATCATTGATGACATGAAGGAGAGTGTGGCTGGCTTTAAAATGTTATTGCATATTAAACAATGAGTGAATAGCTGCTGTATAATGGAATCCTGCAGTGCTCCAAATGCCACAAGCATTTAACCACTTACTTTAAAGGCAACTCTTCTGGATATATATATATATATTTTGTTAGTTCCATTTAATCTGTTTCTTACATTTCTGTGGGAGAAGAAAAAAATAGATGTATTCATCTATACTCTGCTACTTAAAAATATTTCATCTTAATATTTCCTATTCTATTAGAGGTTAATTTTTCATAATCCTGACTACACACAAGAGGAAGCCAGTGCTGACACCAAGGCCAGAGGCTCTGTGGAAAACAGCCCTTCTGTCAACTTGTCAAGTTTACCAAGGCTGGGGCTGAAAACGCTGTCCTGCTTGTCTTCTCCATGCCACATTCTTATAATGACATCCTTGGGGATGGTTCAAAGCAAACTCGCCTCCTTGTTGGCCCTGTCCTTCCTAAGGAGGGTGTCTGAAATGCGCTGCCTCTGATGCTAACTGCAGCAGGATGACATAGCAGACCAAGCTTGGGTTAGCAGCTTGACTGTATTTAAATGCATAATTGGAATAAATACTTAACTGCACTTGGTTCTTCCAGGGAGGCTTGCACCAAGTGGCCTACTTTTGTCAGAAGAGTGAATTCATTTCTCAGGAGAGCAGCTCCCTGCCAACTTATGGGCTCAGCAAGCAGCTCAGGAGGAGCCAGGGTTCAGCCATGTGTCAGCATCCATGGCAGAACCTTCGATGCCATGGGCTTTGAGGAGGTCTGCATTTCTTCAGTGCCTATGCTGATGCCCCCTCACCTTAGGGTTTCCAGCATGTTTAATCACTGTTTCACAAAAGAGTTTTTTTTTGGGTGGTTTCACCTTCTTCCAACATTAGTTTATATTTTTATTAAAAAAAAAAAATCTAACAGTAACTACTACTGCAAGACATGACATTTTTCAAGGTGAAAAAAATCTGAATGGCTTTAAATAAAAATGAATGCAGGATTTACTCCTTTTTTTTTTTTTAAGTAACTATTTTACAACTTGATGCTTGAAGTAAATGTAAACTTTTAGGTAAACACTCAAAGCCTAATTTAAGAAATACAGCCTTGTGAAATTCTGTAGAATTATGTATGGAGTTGGAACAAGATGATGTTTAAGGGTCCCTTCCAACCCAAGCCATTCTATGATTCTGTTTTTCATGATCATTCTACTGAAGGCCAATATCTGGCATTCCTACAGAGACTGTTACCTTCCCAAATAGATTTGGGGTTCTCTGGCAACTGATGGGTCTACTTATTGTCTAGTTACTACCAGTAAGCAAATTAGAATAGATAATTGCTTGGGGCTAAGAAATTTTGAATGTCTAAAGAAACAATGAGTATACTTTTCAAATTTATTGCACTTCGCAGGCAAGTCTTGCTTTCACCTGAGTAAATAAGAAAACAGTGCATAAACATAAGAATGCCTTTGTACATAAATCTGTAGTTTATTTGAAACCTTCACAGCATTCAGTACTGAGCTCAGCTACTAATTTATATTCTACCATGCAGACTGCAGAATCACAAAACCATAAGTTACTAACTTGGAAAGAAAAGGAGATAGAAAATATTTTTCGGCTGGTGACAAGTCTTGTCACACTGAACACCGAATTAATTCAGCTGCAGCATTACCCCCCACACCAAGAGGAAGGTTCCACTCTCTTGCAGCATAGCCTCAGTTGATGCCTTGCACATGGGCCACAGCTTTAGCAGCGTATCTGAGGGCACTTCACAACAAAATTAAACCTCCCGCTTCAATAACAAAGACCATGCCCAGTTAAACAAATGCTAGAAGCTGAGGTTGGAAATCTGCTCTCATATCTCCATCAACTTCTGGCACAAGGAAGAATTGAGAACTAAGTGAGACCACTCAGGCTTCTAATTGTCCTGATGTATTACTTGGAAACAGCAAAGAACTAAAGTTTCCTGAAACCTGATATTGCCTTTCATTCTCCTGTGGTCACAAGCCATTCACAGTAACTCGAGTGAGACTGGATCTTGCAGAGCTGCTTGCTTGTCCCTCAAGGCACAGATACTAAGGTATTTGTTCTACCAGGAATCCAGGCTGAAAATAGCAAAGTTGTAACAGAAAAAAACTGATTCCTACATATGATTCATCTGATATATAAATTTTATAGAATTGTGTTTGATCCCTCTACAGCCTCCTGCATAAAACCTTAAAGACTATACTGGAGTATTCATTTCATAAAGAAGTGAAATCTGGTATTTTCACATAAATTTAGTGAAGATGATTATCTGGAACCCACTTGTGGCTGTGCTGTGTACTTGTACCAACAGACTGCAGAAAAACCTCATCTCCGAATAGATGTACAGAAGGAAGATGTAGCATCTTCCCCTGAAAACAATTTTTTTTGGGTTAAATACAACCTGTATTATTCACATATTCTTTTTACTACCTCAGATGGCAATGACCCATCCACAGGGATTATGAGCAGATTATTTGCCTATCTTAGAGAAGTAAAACAGGCACAATTTAATAAATGTGTGCACCAAATGAGGAAACTATTTTGCTTATTTTCACTCTGCCAACTATTTTTACTTGCACAGCAGAAAAAAGTTTTTTTGGAAGAGATCTAAAGAAAAACACAGTACGTCAACTGAGCTAATCTGTAAGCAACTCCTTCCATGGCACCCAGTCCCCTCAGACAGTGAGCAATAATTTAGATGTATGGCATGATTAATATAGCTTGACCCAAAACATTACTTTTAATACTGGCATAGTATTAAACACTGTCAACATAATGAATATTAGCACAGAACAAAGTCTCATCTCCTCTATTAAATTGGCAAAGGCTGCAGCAGTTGAAATAGTCACATTAGTATTTCATATTTCAGTTTTCCCTCTTCAAAGAATTACACAACAACTTGCTTTTTTTGTTCTGTTTGAATCCACCATGCCAATCACCATGCAAGATGCATGCTACTAAAACTCCTTTTTGCCCAGCCATATTTCCATCACAGTGAGGACTAATTTACGTCTCAAAAGCTTCTCTGCAATTCATGATCTGTGTTCTACAGACAAGAGCTGGCTCAAGCACGTGGTGCAATTGGGATCCATGCCTCCAAACCCTCCTCTCCGGAATAAATACCAACACCTTGGTCTCCCAATATTTATTTTCATTGGAAAAGGCAAAGGCTGTGTGCATCACTTATGGCATTTTCATGTGAAATACATGAAGAAAGAGAGCTTTGCAACAGACTGCAATGGGGAGAGCCACAAATGCTTCCTGCCAGTGGGGTACAGCAGACCTTGAGCTCTCAAATTGCTTCCTCAGGAGGTGCATGGAACACACTGCCTCTGGGTGTCCTGCAGCCTGGCTGTACTTGGGTGACTTTGAATTCCCTCAAGCGAAAAGGGCTTAAAACTCAGCCCTCAGCCTGGCTACCTGTACTTGTGTTTTAGGCATGGAAGTGATTTTTAAGCAATGTCCAAAAGGTATGATTTGCTGTTCCATATAGAAAAGAGATGCTATTTCTCTGAAAACCATGAAAGTACTTCCATTTAAGACTTTTGGAGACCAAAACCACAGCAGGTTGCCTATAATCTGCCTTAGATGTGAAAGATTTCTGTTATTCATCGCGCTGAGGCAGTAGCAGCTGACAGCTTTGTCTGAACCAGTGGACTAACAGTATGAATACAGAAAATTATGGATAATGGGAAAGCAGTTCTGAAATCCAAGAGAGATAATAACCGTTAGTGCTTGTGGCAGATCAGAAGTATGGTTCAACAAATGTTAAGCTGAATTGATTTTAACATAAACAGACAATAGTAGAGGCTAGAGTTTTAGTGGAATTCAGGAATCTAAAGGTGCAGATGGCCACACTGCTGCACTTATATGTGCCTAACTACAGTTGTAAGCAGCCGGAGGCAGGAAACTTAGAGATTGAACAATACCACTGATCACCCACATGCCTTTAAAAAGCTGGCTTTATCTAATAAGTTAATATTATTTCACCTGTAATCTGTTCTTCTTGCTTTATTCACATACAAATTCCAGCTCTGAAATAATGTTTTTTTCCCACTGATTGAAAAGGTAGTTCAAGGCTTTGTTCAGAGCAAAAAGTCAGACTGATAACAGTCCTGTTCTGAGGGACATCAAACCTACCAAAAAAACATGGACAGGAAAAATCCTCCAGCCTTTTCTCTCAAGTGCCTTTCCTTATGTACAACATCCCTCCAGAACATGTGCATTAGACTATTACACAATAGCAGTATGATATTAAAAAAAAAAGGCAGAACATTTCTGCACATGGATCACTAACATTTACTTAGTAAATCTCCAGGAAGTATACCAGCACCAGTTTCACCTCCAGTCCTACACATGGAGAAGTGTATATTAAAGCTGCATTAACTCTCAGCCATTCCATTTTCTAAGCATGGCATCAGTAGGTACTGTGCACCTACGCGTACAGTAGGCACTGTGCTCGCTGAGATATTTCATTACCCACATCCTTCCAGACCACAGTCTTGCCTGTTTAAAATATTGTTAAAACAGCAAAGTCTGTGTGACATTAACATGACCTGTCTTTATCTGTTTCTAATATATTATTTACTGGTTTTGAAACGCTTTTATGTAGTCAATATATCACTGCTAAATGCTTCCCATGCAACAGATGGAAATCTAAAATGACAACTTGAGATGTAAAGCCTGCACTGACTCACACACAATTAAAGTATTTAAAGAGAAGTAGCATGTCTGTTTAGAAAGGAAAATTAGCTTTAGCAGGAACATTCCAGTCTGGAACTTGTTTTGGGTCAAAAAACTCATATTCTTTTGAGTATGACTGTAGAAATATTCTTCCTTCTTAAAATAATCTTAGGGCTAATTTTTATTTATATAAAAACCTCATCCATAAGGCCAGGCCATTTCCCATCTTATTAACTTTATTTGCTTTATTTTTGTACTTCTCAGCATAGGTTCCAGAGGAATATTTGATTAATTTACACTGTCTGCAAGGCATGCTTTTAACCTCTGGAAAAACTCTAAGCACTTTAAAAGCTTAGAGCCTTAAAAAAGATTGTCAAAGTGAACTTAAACCAGAGATCAACAATTTAAGGTTATTTTAGCTTTTCCATGGAAGAAGGCACACATTGGAAAGGCTAGTTACACTTACCCAGTTAACTACCTGCTCTTTGAGCACAGAGCATCCCTTTTTGTCTGAGCACACTACTACTTCCCTGGAGGAGCACACCAGCAAGAGCAGCCCAGGCACGATGTACACTAGATTTTAGCTGGAAAGGCTGCTGGTAGGGGGGCTTCCCAGCACTCCTCAGCATCTCTTTGCAGAAAAGGGTGCTGAGAGCCAAATGGGACATACTCCAGACCGTCTATGTGCTCTAGGAATACATCTCATTTCCCACATTTCCATTCTTAAAGGTGCCACACAAAAAGCATGCTTATGTTTTGATGCAGAGCTGATGTGAAAGTGCAGCTAGACCAATGAATCCTGAGAACTGCAGTCAGGCCTCCACCCAAAGAAGACTTCCACAGAGTACAGACTTTGTGCTGTGCCCCCCCCTCCCCAAAACCCAGATTTAAGCTCCAGTTCTGATATTGCTTTCTTTCTTATGTCCTTGGGAACACATTGCACAGAAACAAAACAAGCTTAAAAAATTTTTACAAATTCATATTCTGACAAAAAAAAAATTCAACCCTGACAGAAAGAAGCGTTATTTCTCATTGTACTGTTATGTTAGAATCCACATTTTAACGAAAAACAAGAATCTTACTTTCCAAGGGCAAAGCATTCCAGTTTAACAGATGAGCCCTTCGCTGCATATGTTGTTTCTGGAAAACGTACTTCAATCTTTGGTTCATACTCCCCCATCACACCTGTTGAACATCAAAACAGCTAGCACTCCAGTTGAGCCTCAGACCTGTCTAGTACAACAGAATTTCAGTGTAAAAGAAAGGATGGCATTAATAGCGTTACAGCCTCATATTCCGCCCATGGAATTCAACACATGTCATCTATAGAGTAGTTTTAGGTTTCTGGGTGAAATCCTAACCTATACTGAAAGCTCGTGTAAAGTGGGCAAATCCTCTACATTTGGGAGCTGAAGCACAACTAAGTTCTGCATGTACAGGTACAACATAGCTGTGCATCAGAATCTAGGGAGAATTTTGCGTTCGCATGTTTTGTTGGTTGTTAATGCACAGTGCCCATGACATTTGTCACTAAGTGGCCACTTCTCAGGACACCAGGTAATTCTGAGTGCAAGAGAACATCAAGCAGTCCTCAGTGTCCAAAATAATTACAAAACACTTAGAGGTTCTCAAAATAGCTAAATGTGAACTCCAGGCTTGAGGAAGGCTGATGCAAATGGACGTAATGATCATATCACCAAATCTCATTGAACATCTGATAAACCAGATCACCCACTATCAGTTTTGGGGATTTGATCTTGCAGCAGGTTTGGGATTGCTTTGGAAGACAAAACTTTTGGCTGAAATTCTTAAATGTGCATTACTCTTTCAGTACAACTCATTGGACTAGGAATGATGATTATCAACCAGACTGTCCCTCAGATTCTTAGCCCAGATCCCACACAGAACAATGAACTGATTCCTATTTTTACACTTAACAGCAATGCAGCTAATATTGCACAGTTCCCTGGAGACTGCCTGTCTAGGACTCAATGCAGAGGCTACCACAGTGAATGAGAGAATATTAAGAGACTGATGAGTCTGATAAGAGGAGTAAAGCATGATAAGAAGGAAGAAAATAGGCAGAAAAGATCTGAGCTATTCACACTCGATTTGTACAGAATTATTAACTTCTGAGTTTTGGAATTAATACTTTGTTTTGGGTGACCTGGTTGTAAAAAAACAGCAGAATCTCTTGTAAGTATTCAATAATGCACAGTTTAATTTTATTTATACTAGAAACATAGCACTGCACAGACTTTTGTATCTACTTGTCACTGCAGTTTTGCAAACAGTACAAGTATATTGAAATTTAGGTGAGCAAACTTACAAAACCAACTTGGTGTAAAGATTTCCCAAGTATATACTTCCCAATGTCAACATTTAATTAGAAATGTTGCCAAAAAGGTATTTATGTATGTGTGGGTGAGTTTCTCCTCAATGACTCAACTTTGAAACAGCTTTCTAGGTTTGATATTTGGGCTGTATCTGGACTAAAAATTTGGAAAGCTTTACCATGAGTTTAAATCTCAAAAGGTAACAATTGCACATAGGTGGACATGGGCTGGTTGTAGCCTTGTGCTGCTTGTTTCCAGCCAGGTGTGCCAGGACAGCTTACCATCGCTGCGCAGGGTGAGGGGGGTGGGCGGCCCCTGAGCGCTCTGCTCGGCCTCAGCATTGGTCACAACGCAGGTGTAGTTGCCCACATCCCATGGCTCTACTTTGGCAATGTACAGATCTCCCGTTTCTTGTGAAATGAAACGCCGACCGTCCTCCTGAACGTATAGGGTGTTGTTGTTGAAGATCCACGCATAGGACAAGCCTGGAGAACACCAGACACACATCATGCATCCTTTCCTGCATTGCCTGCTTCCTCTGAACACTTAAGTGTAATATTGCCAGCTGAAAGAGCAAGTCAGTTACAGGGCACACCACTGGGGATGCACAAATTAGCACTGGCAAGATAAGCATTGCTTCAGTTTCCAACTCATTTCAAGCCACTTCAGAAGGTCACAGAAGTTTTTGTCCCCTGCTACTTCCCATTTTCCTGCTTCAGCCTATTTTCAAGTAGGAATGGCAGTGCTGCAATGCCATGAGGAAGTGGGTTTAGCAAATAACTCCTATTTTTAGCACTTTCCCTCTGAACACAGCCAACTGCTGATCACACAGCATTACAGCTTCTTTCTCCACTCTGCATATGGAAAAGAGAAACCGGTAACAGAGCTTTATCTCAGATTCTCAGGAAGGCAAAGAACTCAGATGCACACAAACATTCTGGAGATTAAATATTTGCACACTCATTCCTTCTCCTCTGACTTCCTCCTCATCTCCCGCACTTGCACTGCTCTGCACTTGTCCTGTTCTGACTTCCTAACCATATTCTGCCACATTTCTCCATAACATTTCACACAAAATACCTTAAAGGCACACCCACAGCCCAGCCAGTTTAATTTCTTTGGGCAGCCCACCCTTGCAGGGCAGAGCTCTGTGAGCTCGCCACACAAGGACCCTGCTTCTCCAACCTGGCATTGCCATCGGTGCTGGAGGTTTCCTGCTACCTGGCTGCTGCTGCTGGGCTGTGCTATTCAGCAGGCTCTGTGGTGGCAGAAGCAGGACTGAAATTCTGACATTAACAAGGCACAGTAAATCAGAAGTTTTAAAATCCACCAGTTTAGCTCCCCTTAATTAAATGTATAATTCATAAGCTAACAGTGCTCTGCCAACAGCTTCATTTTTACACATTTCCCCTATCAACAATACCATTTTAAAAAGATTATTTACATTTCTTTCCCCTCCCTCGGTTGCAGCATAGGTACAGTATGGTAATAAGTCTGCAAGCTCCAGAGTTTTTGGAGTTTTATGTTATCATCATCTAACATTTTAGGACTCTCATTAGGAATAAGGTGTCTCAAGAGAGCAATCAATGACACTTCCTATACTTGGCTAAATCTTTTACCAGGCTGGTTTACAACAGCATATTTTTGATGTAAAACCAGTACGTAGACCCAGAAGATGCCACAGTTCCTAAACTAGTGCAATACAATACATGTATACACATGTGCACACAAAAGCACCATGTTTCCACATTCACATGCCTGTGTACTTCAACGTACTTGGATAAAACATCTATTCTTCAGAAGTTCTCGAGACAAGGGGGGTTTCCTTGAAACCAGGGTGAACCAGCCTGCAGAGACAAGTGATCCTGGTGGGTCTTTCAGAGACACACTGTATTATGTACCAGAAACTCAAATGTGCAACAAATCCACCCTGAGGGATCGAACCACTGGTCACTGGCCACACATCAGGCTTCCATGTCAGGATAGCACAGGTATGGAGAAACCAAAGGTAAATCAAAAGTGGAATGGATAGGCAAAAGGAGGTTGGGCCATTCCCAGAGTGGAATGAGGTCAACCAAGAATCAGTAGATAAGAACTGTCTCTTATCTCTCATGATTTCAGCTCAGCAGCTTCCAGCTGGCTATCTTGCAAAGCTACCATTACTTCCCCTGTCTGTACTACACCATCGCCTAAGTGCCTATTAATTTTCCCATTAACCAGGAACAAGTGCAAGTCTCCTCTTTTCATACTTAAATTCCCTCCCCAGAATGAGGGCTATAAACACTGCCACTCTTCTCACTGCAGGTTCATCACCACCATCCCCCAGACCTTACTTGCCTAGAGCCTAATTCAGATCCATTAAACTCTATAGAAGTTCTAATTTTAATTGACTTAACTGGGAGCTGGATAAAACCTCAAGAAAAGTGATCCTAACTTTAGAGATCAGGCTTTTTTCCCCTCTTGTAAGGCATAGCACCAGCAACCTACTCCCTCACACAGCATCTTTTCATAGAAAGTTAAGGGAAAATATCAACAGATTTAATAGACTAGAAAATTTACATTGCATTAAAGAAGGAGCTACTTTTACTTAAATATTTCCATTTCAGGTCACTTTGACTAAATCAGATTTGTACCAGACCCACTAAATGAGGAAAAGAAAGGAGCACAAGGCCCATGCCACCACTTTTAGGGTTACATTCATTTGCATGAATAAATCAGCAGCTAGGAAGAGGCTGGTGAAAGTAGTGCTGAACAGAAGGTAGCAGAAACATCGGAGGGAAATTACACAAAAAAGACAGTAACCTGCTAATGAAGTCTAGCTAAAATGAACTCGAAAATTGCTGCCATCAGCTATTTTAGGGAGGAATCAAAAGTTACCCTTTCAAAGTTTGTTTTGTTTTCCCACTTAGCCACGGGATTTCTGAAAAGGAGAGTATTTGTGTTCACTCTTCAACATTCCCATCACAGACCCAGAAGAGTTAAATTCTAGAGGCCACTATGAAAAGGCTTCAGTAAAGGTCTTACACAAGTCTTAGCCATTATCAGCACCAACGATTTCTGTGTTTATTTTCAATTCATTTTTTCCCATTGTGCATGGCCTTGTGCATCTGCAACTTCCCCTCTAGGGTAACTGCCTCTTATACAATGTAAAAATGAATCAACACACCTGAAGCAAGGGAACTGAGGTGTTTCTGCAAGCAGTCGATTAGTCCAAATGTTCAGTTCTCTTTTCACTACAGTTAACCTGTGATGTTTTAGAAAAGCAAACTACACAGAGGTGTAGAAGAGAGGAAATGGTTTGAGGAAAGGAGGTCTTCTGTAGGTTCCTGCCTAGGATTAGCTTCTCCTGCAATATATTAAGTTTACTTTACTTTTCCCCTTCGTGAAAAAAAAATATATATAATCACAGGACCTTACAAATAGCTAGTCCTTTCTTCATGTGCTAAAACTGCACCTATATATCCACCTGTGCCCCACTGCACCTGAAAGGATTAAAAATTGGTTAATATGACATCATTCATCCTTGATATTAACTATCTTTAGAAGTGTCTTGTGCTATCCTGAAATGAATACATATCTTCCCCAGCATGGCTTAGGTTATGCTACAGCCAGCTGGCAAACATCATTCCTCCCGGTTTTGTGCCAAAATTAGTGGAAAGGTTCCCTGATCACAAGTGACACCGTGTGCAGTGAAATGATAGCTGAGGCAAATTAGAGTCACTCTCTGCTTAGTAGTGCTTTAGATAAGGGCCAAATAAGGAGAATTTGATCCCAGTTATTTGTTTGTTGAAAAAACTTCTGGAAGAAATTGCGTTCAGTAAAGTGAGACTTGTTCCAAAGTCAGGAAGGTAACAGTGTGATTTACTCCTAGGTCACAAGAAAGTTCTGCTGATCTTATGACAGCAGCGCACCCAGAAAGAATCTCTGTTTCCTGGGCCTACAAGTAGTGACAGAATATAGGATCCACAGCGCTATAGAAGTCTCAGGATTTAGTTCCCAATGGAAGGGAGAATAAAGTATGATTTACATTATTCCTACCCTGAGTTTTAATATAATACCTATGGTTAGCCTCTCAGACAAGCTTAAAAAACATTACTCACCATCAGGTAATTTTTTTTTTTTTTTAGTTCTGCCCAGCTACTGCCTAATAAATACCACACTGCAGCTCCTTTTCACATGTGCAGCTGATTGGTCTCAGCCCAAATTAATGTAGTTGAGCTCTGAACACTGGAAAATGATATTTGCTCTCTAAAGTGATCCTGGTGCTATTATTGACTCAGTGGGAGAAGATGTCTTGGAGTGCACAGAACTGCATTCACTTCAAAGGGGCCGCATGTCAGCAGAGGAATAATTACAGCCACATCAACTTCATTACACATAGGCCAGCACATAGGCTTTCTTATTAGTGCTGTAATCCTAATTATCTGGGTTTTAATCCAAGATAAGTGGCCATGTGTCCATCTCCCTCCTCACCCCAGGCCCCAAGAAGTGAGCCCAGCTCAGCTGCCAGTGAAGCAGGCGACACAGAGCACTGTCAGCTCAGGGCACAGCTGGGAAAGAGAAGCAGCTGATAACCACATCTGATACACAAGCCCAGGGAATATAGCATTTCAGCCCAAGCAAACTCAGGTCGATATTGGTGGTTCTGCAGGCAGCCAGGCTGCTCTCAGGGAGGAGATGCTCTCCCTTCTGCACAGAGGGGCAGGGAAGGATCAAGGATTTATAGCAGCACTGAAAAACAGGAGCAGGGAGAAAGGGGCTCTAAAGCAGTGACAGAGGCACTCAACTTTGTAAAGGGAGATACACTTCAATCCACCACTTTAAAATTATGCATGTTACCAGATGACTTCTTAGTATAAAATGCAGAAACAATGTGAGAAAGTAGTCAAAGGCTTTTTTACACAAAATAGCACTGCTTGTCACATCCTATCATCTCCACTCAACCACTTTCCTCTCTCCTATGCCCTTCTGCTGGCTCAGGACTTGACATGTCCCTCCACTGGCTAGGGCTACAGAACTCTACTTCTTTATGAGTCTGTTTTTTTTTTTAAAAAAAAAAACAGCTCCACCATAGTAACAGTAGTACAGAGAAGAAAAAAGTCAGCATCACAGCTCAAACCCCCAGCAGCTCTTATGCACAAGTAAATGCAAATACAGAAGTGATCCTGCTGCTCCTAACAGGATTAGTAGCTTTCTTAAAGCTCTGTAGGGAACCAGCTTGAGGGAAACAGGTCTTATATCAGACTTCATTTCTAAGAAAATAAATGAATTAAAGCCCACCCCACAGCCCCATGTCAAATATTACCACTTAGGCAACAGCTTTTTAACCACTGGCAGGTCAAGCCTAAACAGCTACAGAAGAGAAAACTTCTTTATACTGCCTTCTTCTCCTACAGATACCATTCAATGCCTCTTAGCCCTATAGAGAACTCTTCCCTTTTCTGTAAGAAATAAAGCAAAAGCATATGCTGACTACATAGGAGAAGAAAATTGCTGACCTGAAGATCTTAAGCCAGAGAACAGAGACATCCTAGAGAGAGAAATACAGCTTACCTCCCCACCCCTACACTCCAGGACCTCACTAACAAGCAGAAGAAATTCAGATGCTGAACTTTATAAGGTGTGTTAATGAGCTTCATAAATAACAACAGCTGAGGCTGAAGAGCAGCTGGTGCATAAATAGGCAAGGGGAGGGAGAGGCTAGAGCAAGAATTGGAGGGCCTGGGTCTGAGAGTAATTGTTTGTGTGTTTGGTTTCAGACTTATTGGCTAACAGCTTACAACTCCAGTTTAAGTTATATGGCAGAGGTATTGTTAATAGGTATTGTGCAATTTTTCTGAATAAGCTCACTTATTAGCAATTTACTTCTAAATATTTTCTTCTATTCATCCCTACTTATCAAATCATAATCTTACCTATTAGTCAGAGGAAAATACATAGCTTGCTAACTGAAGGTTAGATGCATTACTGTTGTTCCATTGATACATTTCAGGAACTCTTTCAAGCTTTTTCTGCCCTTAAGAACTAGGTTTCACTTCATCTCCTTGATTACACATCTCTTCCATACAGCTTTAAGCACTGAGTGAACTGATACTTCCTCTCTGTTCAAGACTTCTGGGTTTTCAATTGATTGAGCTTCTCTACATCTTTGATATACTGCATCTTCCTTATAGATCACAATTTACCTTCTCATGGGAATTTGTCCTAGAACTGTTTCTTAAGGAGTATGGAGGAAGCACAGCTGAGAGCAGGGTGTCAGCACTTGCACATTGAGTGCCACAGCTCCTGGGGATGTGTGGTCACTGCTGGAAGCAGGATGTGAGTCAGGTATGAACTGCTGATTCCTTCACTCCAGAGCAAGATGATCTGGTAGCTATGCTGTTGATGTTTTCCCTCTTCTTGAAGTATGTTTGCTTTTCTGGGTTAAGATTTCTAATCATTGTGATCTGATTATGGAAACAGTAGTTCTTGTTCCAAACCTTGAAAGATAGGAAGCAGTTATAATTTGGGTTGTCAGTGCTGGGAGAAAAATCTCAAATCTCAAAAGAAGCTCTCAAGAGTTTCTTGCTTCCATTAGGTGCAAAAAGTGGGGTTAACAAAAAATTGATACTGTTCCCTCAGCAGTGTGCATACATGCTCAAGCCTCTGTATTGCTCTGAAAATGGTGAATTAAACATTCAAGAACAGAATACAACATTTGATTCTCTGAACAGAATAAAATATGCCAAGTCTAATGCTAAAATGCGGAGTTCAAACTGCAGCACTGAAGTAATGAGTACTAAGAGGCAAAGCAGTTGTTTCATTCAAACCTGAGGTGGTATTAATGTAGAAACAATCAATTACTATTGGCTGCTCCCCTGCTGTTCCATGTTGGGGAAGGAGATGAGACAGCCACTCAGGACAGCAGCCAGTCTTCATACTTTCTTCGCTTGCCACGCACAAAGAGCAATGGCATGTTCTAGTCCCTCAAGTAACTGTAGAATAAAAGAGGGCCCTGTAAGGAGTTCAGATCCTAACGTCCTTTAATAAAAAAATGAAATTCAAATTTGTTATAAACATGTACACTTCCAGAACAAATAATTTCAGTGCTGGTCAGACAGGGAACTGCACAGGTTTATTCTCTTGAGCTGTGAGGACTGGCCTTTGTTCAGGCTGCACACAGCTTAGAGCTCTTCACGTACCTCCGTAATGCGGTGGAGCACCACAGAGCAGCACCACGCCTTGTCCTTCTCTGACTGACACTGTGCTTCTTGTTTTCATTTCAAAATTTTCAAGGTCTTGAGAGAGAAGGAGGAAACAAAATCACATTATAACCTATTAGACGTATTCCTGACCATAGTCCAAGATACGCAGTGCCTACAGATAACTCAAGAACATACTCTTCAGTGGTATAATAAAATCTCAGAATGTGAAGCACTTGTACTCTAACAATTGATTTTGTATTACAATTCCTCATTGCGAAGCTGGCGTATTCTGTGGCTTTTCTAGCATCACCTTTTAGAATTTATTAGTCTTAATCTGCATGAATAGGAAAGAAAATACCAAAACATTTTGGTTGTTTCTTTTTTATGACAATTAAAAGCAGGTGTGTTCTTCCATATGTATAAATGATAATTAAACATCATCAGGACTCCCACAGAGTGTGTGTTTAAACGATGATAAAAGTATGTCATATTTTTAATGAGTCTATTCTGTCCTAAAGCTGTCTGCAGTAAGTGGGCTTATTTTAATTGACTCGAATGAACTTTAGCACAGGTTTTAAAGGGGAAGATAAGACCACTTTCAAGAAAAAAAATCATGTGATGGCTTAGGGAAATCTTTGTAAAAACATTGATGCCTTGTCTTCCATAGGTGGTTTTGATGGGTGGTTATCAAATTTTAAATTATTTTTTATTGAATCTAACACAATCTGTTCTTCTTTCTCACATTTCAATAAAATGTGGAAGCCTCTCAGTCTCATTCCTCTTAATAATTCAGTTACATGATGTGACATAACAAATGTACTTTAAAAACTGATTATTTCTTGATCCAGTTCTCACTCTAATGAGAAGACTTACTGCTTTTGTCAGAGTACTTTGGGAAAAGGTTGCTTGAAATACATTCACAATGTTTTAGTAAAATAATATCACTTCCCCTTAAAAATCTTTATCTCAGTGTGCTATGCTGCTTGCCTTAAGCTGTTTTATTTACCTTGCTACAGATTCTTGTTTCAAACAATTGTTCCATTTTTCATCAGCTGAACAACAACCTAATCCAGAGTTCAGGAAGAAACTGTTCTCTTTGGGCAGAGCAATCACGATTACTACCTGTACAGGCTCAGCTATTTATGTCAATATATCAATTTTCTCTCCCTCAGTTGAACTTTACAGAGCTAATTTTTCTTTTAGTCCTCTTCATCTCCTGTATATTGGTCTCCTATGAAGACATTGTCTGCTCAGATGTGGCTGAATTGAATTAGGCAGCTGTAGTACCTCCTCACACTGTCATGGCCACAATAGATGGTACCTGTCAATACACAGGGAAAGTGTTTTAACTCTGATGTTCTTTTAATTGCCTGCCAGCTAGATCTCTGCCTTACAGTCTGGGTTGTCCACGGGGACAAACCAAAAAAAAAAAAAAGGGAATAAAACTATAAACATTTATATATTTTTGCCTTTCTTTAATATTAATTACAAAAGGAAACGGTGGAAGGGTGTAATATGCCTTAATACGCAGAGTTTTGATTCATACATAAAAGGTATTTACTCATCCAACCCCTGAATGTGTGGGTTTATCTACTTGTTCTGAGAAAATTCATCAGATTTCTTTTTCTTCCGGTGGGTTCAATGGTTTCTGAGAAGGAATAGGCCAGCACAAAATGTGTGGGAAATTGATCCCTGGGCCAAATGTCGAGGAAGCACTTGGGAATTCACCTTGTCTGGCTAGCCCAAGGCATGTGTGCCGTGGGAGGGTCAGCTTGGTGTGTATTATGTTGGGATAGGTAAAAGGCAACACTCAAACCTTGTAATTCAGACACTAGCAATGAAAATAGTTGCATTTCCCATTCCTATCACATTCCTTTCCTTGATTGGCTGGTAAAACACACGTTTTGCAGTTCCTACAGAAAAACAGGGAGAAGAATAAAGATCTCTAGTCCCATAGGACAAATACATGTAGTATTAACAGTGTTTTTCGTTATGGTTAATCAGGTCTACTTTTTTGTTGAGAACAAAATTTTGCTGGGGAAAAAAAAATGTCCAGTGCTGCAGTAACAAAAGGTTTTCATGACAGTTCAGAATTAACTATAGAATACTCTGAAGTTGGAATCATTTCTGGAAAGTATTCTCAGAAACAATTCTCAGTTTAATGACACAATATGTCATCCCGTCATTTTACTCGTTTAAGAAACTGTCACCTGTCCGTGTTCCTCCGTTAAGATAATGGCAAGTATTCCTGGTTTAAACTCTGAAAAAGCAGAAGTACTAGATGTCTTATGGTTGCAGCATTTTATAATTAGCAGGGCTACTTCTGATTACATATGGTGAAAAATCTGACTTTGTCTTTTTAATCTATGCGGCATCAAGTTCTGTATTGTAGGATTCCTGCCATGTTTATAGCTCAGTTCTGCAAAGCAGCCCATCTTAGCCTAGTGCTGGAGAGATTTTCATCCGTTACTAGTGAATCACAGGTATAGAAAAGCAGTTATGGGGCACATTAGTGATCATTTAATCCATTCATCTTGTGCATGACAGATAAAAGCATACATCTACCATTCCTTACAGGGAGGTTTTTAACCTATTTTTAAAGACTGCTAGGGTCAGACATTTCCTTTAGACAGTCCATTCCAGTGCTGGGATCTGGACTTCATCACACTGCAAGCAGCTCCCACCCTCAGAAATGTGGTAGGTCTAAACAGGAATTGTATTTCTTTTGTCTACCTGAAGAAATTTTTGATAGATAATTGCACAAATTGAATATATTCAATGTCTCTCTAGTAAAGAATCATTGTATATTAAAAAATAAAATCTCTGAAAGAGCAAAACAAAGAAAAATTAGTGAAAACTCATTATGGTAGTCATTCTGTTCTTCATTTTTAAGGGACCCTTTTTCCAGGCAGGCTGCATCTCCTATAAAATACTGTGACACCTCATTCAGAAGGGATTCAATAATGAGTTACAAAATTGTCTGTCTTCAGTGTGTAGCCCAGGGTGACAAACGGGAGTGAGGTGGGCCATCAGAAATAATGTTTCTTTTGGCTGGAAGTGGGCTTTTTGCCTAAAAGATTTTCGCATCCATTTTTCTCCCTTTGTGTGTGTGTGTTTTCAAAGATTAAAAATCAACCTAAAAATGCAACCTAAAATGTGTTGTGTAAAAAAAACTTGAATATAAATGTAATCTTTATATCTGCTCTTGTTATTTTAAATATCTGGCTGCTTCTCAAAACCACATCTCTTTGCCCCAGGCTGGCATTTACACGAGTAGAGCACAACCACTCCGTCCTCCCTGGTACTGCTACCTAGCATTACTTTATAACATAACATGACATAACCTAATAAAGCACGATATTGCTTGTCAAAACCAGTATCAAAAGATAGCTAAGATCAGGTGTTTGGCACACATTTAGATTGCTAATATGCACTTAGGAATAGCATGACTATTTAACAGATGGTATATTTGCTAACTTCAGTGTTTCTGCAGAGATCTATAAATAAATAATCACCTAGGTCCTACATAATTCCTCCTTTTCTTTGTCAGTGTTTATCTGACTTTATGAACAATGAGTGTCCTCACGATCTTCTGTCAGCTACAAGCTTTAACTAAAAACCTTTTTTTCAGCACTGTGCCTGTTGGCAGATCACTATCGGTGTAGCACAATTAGTCAGTTGGATGTGATAATGAGGTGATGCAGGCTAAGCAAAATGCTCAGGTGAACAAGGGAGGCTTCACAGCAAAGAGTGGAAATACATGGGCTCAGCTGTGTGTGGCAAGGAGTCGTCGTCTTCAGCTGAGAGCTTTTGCAGACCTAAGCAAGAAAGATAGGTGCTCAGAGCAAGCAGAGCATCTGCTATTTTGTGGAAACTGGATCAGAGAATGACAAGGCTTTCTCTGATGTATGTGGGAGCATGCTGCTCCTCACCAGGTTTGAATGCAGGAATGGGGAGGAATAATGGGGCCGAGCTTCTTTAGCTGGTGTAAGTCATTAGGACCCCTCTGAGGTTGAGGAAATTATGCTGATTTATGCCGGCAGAGGGTATGGCTTGCAAGGCTTTATTGTAGATATTCCATTGTAATAAAAACAGAAAGTGACAGGAGCATTGCTTTCACAGGGGATGACCCTTGCTGTAGCTTAGTGAGTGCTGAGCTGCTTGGAGGAAGGACAAGCACAGGCTCAGACGTAGTGCGGTGTTTGCTTGAAGCAATGGATGCAGTGGAGAAAAGTACCAATGTAACTGATAAGCATAAATATTTCCTGCTAAAGTGTTTTTGTTAGGAGGTTAATTATTAGATTCAGCCACACCTGAAAAGTATGTTTTTTTTTTAAATATATCAGCACTGACATGCACTGAGATAACTACTGCTTGTGTAATGAATGTGTAGCTTCTTATTTCTGCTCCTCTCATTTTGCTCCCTCTGCTATTGCACACACATCTGTTTTTGCCTTAATATAAAACTACCGTGAAAGTGTTGGAGTAGTAGGTTGGTCTTGCACAACAGTATGTCTGAAAGCATGAACAGTTTTCCTAGGATAGGAGAAATACTTCTTAAACATGTATCATGGGAACAAAACAGTGATCACGAGTAACAACTTATTCATTTCAATCTCCTGTCTGTGTGTTTCAAATTCTTGAATCTGCTCAGGGGTAGGTGTAACGCTTCCAAACCAGTCTGGTTTAAGAACGAGCATAGGACATTTCCCTTTTATTGAATAGAAAACAAGGAAGCTGGGATATTTTAATATACAAAATTGTTACAAACAATTAGAAGAAGTCCAATTTGTCACCTTGCATAATTACTAACTATTCATCTGAATTAATGTAATTTCATGCTTTCTTGAATTTTTGATTTTTTTCATAAATGCTTTGTCATTACATAAGCCCAAATATTATACTTGTAATTGCTTATTATTGAAATGTGCAATGAATTTTAAGGCGTTAGATATAAGAGTACTTCAGAAATTAGCTATGCTCCTGAGGACAAATCAATAAGCTTTTTCACATTTCAGTAGGGCTCTGTCACATTGTGATGTATCACACCTGTTCCTGTTTCTTCTGCTTCTCTTATTGGCTATGACACACTGCAATAGGATCGGTGTTACTGGATGTGATGTATCACATTAGAAATTCTCTTGCAGCAAAATGTGATAAAAATTACGGCCTCAGCAGTTTTTAAAAGGAGCTCGTTGTCATGATTTGCTATGAGCATTTCTAACACCTGTGTTATGGAAGGCCAATTAGTTACTTTCTCTTTCCCATGACTGTAATGAATTAGGGGACCCGCTGGTAATCGAGCTCCATGCCTGACCCAGAGGTATAGGGTCTGCTGCAGATGCAAATGGAAACACTGGATCTTTATCAGATCCTTATTTAATTTTGATCCTTATTTAAAGGATCAGATCCTTTAAATTATCTCAAATTCTAGACTATCCCATATATGGATATATTTTTCTCTCGAGGGTTTTTTTGTGTGTAGTTTTTTTCTTTCATGTATATTGAGCTAAAACACCCTGGATACACACTGTGCTTGTTGCCAAAAGGTTGTGATCATCTGTTTCAGATGACTCTAGAAGACCAGACGTGTCCATCCAGACACAGTTCTGCTCAGTATCGTTGTACTGAATAGCTCGTTAGGAGATCAGCACAGATCTCTTCTAGCTTGGTCACTGGTAGGGTGTGTTATGGAAATGTCTTTCTCCAAATACCTCCCGAAGGAATGGCCAGTCCCGCTTCCTGCAGCTTCCACTGGTAGGTAAACTCTTCGTTCAGCTTTCAGCACTGTAGTAAACTTCCTAAACAAACCCTCAAACAGCTCCTTTGTCTTGATAATGCTGTCAATACTATTAATCTTTTCCCTTTACCACCTAATCTCAATTTTTGTAATGTTCCAATTGATTTTCCATGAATTCAATTCTAAGATTAAGAGCTGTGTTATCTCTAATTAAGGTGTCTGAAGGCTGCTTAGCGTTTCCCATTTCCTGATTTTTAAATACTTGCATTTTCCACTACACACATAATGAAATGAGTTCTGTTCCTTCCCTACTGAAACGTGTGCGAGCCTCTGCTCTGCCAGTGCTGTAGCACTGCAAGGACCGTAGGACTTGATGCTGCTTCAGCTGGGCAGCACCTGAATGTCTCCTTTGAGCAGGACAGGTTAAAAATCAGCAGTAATTCGCACTTGTGTTCTAGCTGTCCCCCTGTGGTGAAGACTGCCTCCCATCCCGGTGGGAAGGGGAAGTTGCCCTCTCCTATCCCCCAGGGAAGGCCACTGGGAGAGCTTTGCTGCTGAACCCAGAAAGAAACGCACAGTCACCAGGTCTTGTCCTTTTCCAAAGCTGCATAACCGGCCAAGGACCTTCATCGGGGCTCCTTTATTTAGTTAAATGGCTTTGGAGCTTCTAAGGGGAGCCGAGCTGTAATTTACACATTAGGATGCACACTGGCCCCAGGTCTTCAATTCAGCTTAAATGGTATGAATAGCCAATCCGGGCACTAATTTTCAAGGTGGGGAACAATAATTTCTGCCACAGCCTGATTGTCTTTTTCAATTAAAGAGTGAAAATGCCCTTTACAAAGTAATATCAAGCTTCTCTAGAGGAAAAAATGGAAGGTCACAATTAAATTAAACAGAGAGAGAGAGGGGGGAAAAGAATCCTGACTTGGTTTTCTTTCAGGCACCAAGAAACCAGTGTAAAGAAACATACGCTGTGGAGCTGTACTGCTGGTCTACATCTGCTTTTTGTTATTTTTCCCCTTTTAGAGATTTAGCAACATAAAATATTAAAGCTTTCTTTTGATCTGAACACAGGAATTGCAGCGAGCTGTAAGTGTTGATGCAGCCTTAGGGCTCTTATGCTAAACTCCAGCTGCAGGCCAGAGGCATATTCGAGGATCTGACCCCCTCAAAGGGAGGGGGGCATAAGAGATTCATTTTTAATATTTTATTCCCCAACAGTTTACTCGCTTGTCACAGCACAGTTCATTTGTCACCTGTCATCAGGGAGTCACTTCGCCGTCTGCTTGAGTTTTCTCCAGATTGGAGTGCTCTTAAAAACAGATTTCTCTCTCCACTCTAAATTTCACAGGCCAGATTTATCCCTACCAGAGCTACGCTGCTTTGACTGACTTTCACTGGAGATGGCCTGGGCCCCCTGTGTCAAACTACTTCTTGGCAGAGGTGTTAACTATATTTAAAATTGGCTTTTTTTCGCTTAAAATTGCCACGCTCCTGCACAGACCTGCTTTCCTATCAGTACCTTGCACCCCCCCTTGGCCTATGGCCCAAGAGAGAGCCCTGCCTGGGGTCCTGCTAAGAGCATCTTTTATGTCACCCGTTGTCCCATTTCAGGATATTCATTTATTTTCTGACACTTCTACTAGCAAGCTGATAATCTGTGTTCATAATGCATAGAGTAAGGAAAATGGCAAGGAGGAGCGGGCTCTACGTACTGCTGGAAGAGTGTAGCAAGTTTGCCCGCGTGTGTGTCAGCTCTTCCCAAACTCCTGCCCAGCCCTTCAGAGATCTCCATCCAGCACAGATCTGCTTTGTGCAGAATTGCTTGGGGTTTTCCCCAGGCAGCACTGCTTTATCTCGTCTGTTCCTGCTGCAAAGCCATCAGACTTCCTTCCAACAGGAATTTTGAGATTTGCCAAGTGATTGATGTAGGGGATTTCTGAATATGGCGTTCCTAGGAGGGATGTCAGGTGTGGTATATGTCGTTAGTTGTTCTTTCAGTAGCACTCAGAAATGAAGATTTACAGTCCTATGCTTTCTCTGTACCAGGTGAGATTTACTGTTGAGAAAAGCTGTCTGTGGTCTTCTTCCTTCATACCACATACAGTACCAATGACACAAAACTTTCCACTTCCTTGAACATCAGGTGCAGAATAGAGAAATTTTCTTGCACCTGAAATCTTCTGTATTAGACAGGATTAACCCTCACTACGATAATAACTAATAAAATAATTTCATGACTTTTAATTTGAAGGAGATATTAATTTTATTTTATTTTTTTCCTCTCAAGCTCCCATCTAACTTTTTTTTTGGTCAAACTGAAGAATGAGGGAGTGATGTGGACGCTATGGATATTTCATTCAATAATTTCTTGGAATTTAAGTCTTATTGTCTGTAATGAAAGTATGGGAGATAAAAAGATCACCCAGACTGTAACTACAGACTAGTTTTATCCCTCAAAAATATTAAATTTTATCAGTCAGAATCTAGCAGCTTTGGGACCTGTAGCTGCTTTGTTACCTACCATGTCTCAATCACATATATTGCTTTTCCAATACCGCTTGCAGTGGGCTGATTTAGGATAACCACTTTTATAGGAATTACAGAATAGTACGTAATAGATAACTAAAAGATAATCTTCAAATACTTATGCATTCCCTGTTACTACTGTATCAGACAAGCTTGCTGCGTGTAATGCTCCTTCCAACATCTCCATTTTGTAGATAAAGAATTCCTTGTGTGAAAGGAGCAAGATCCTGGTACAACAAAAGTTTAAGCAACCAAAAATTAGACACTGGTGCACTTCAACCAGGTGGAATGAAATCTTTAGCAAAGGGTGTTGATGCAGCATGGCCTAGAATGGTGGTTGGGTTGTCAGAGAGAGGTGAGTTTAGAATAATTTGAGAGAGAAAAATGCAGCTTGAGTCTTGAAGAGTCTGTGACTGCAATTGGATGTTGATTCCCATTAGATGGTCTCCAAGAACACAGCAGACTCAAACCTTTAGGGAGTGATGGAGAAAATAAAACTCATTTACTATGTAGACATAATCATATCTTCTGGTTTTAAGATTTCAAGGCATTTTTTGTGTCTTCAGAAACATCTGGATGTTTGAATAATCCTACTCTTGTAGTATCTTAAAACAAAAACAGTATTGTCGTCGTGTCAGCAAGTGGGGAACCTGTCCGAGGTTCCTGCTTCGTCACTGCTGAAGGCTGGCTCTCTTCGAGCCTGTGTGCACAGACTTCTGTGGACAATAAATACTGGAAATCTTGACAGACAAACAGATGAGTAGAACACAGTGAGGTCTCGCACTTGTTTTTGGTCTTTGTGCAAGTATGCTGCATCACTTCTAGTCGATTCCCTGCAAATATTTTGCTTAAAGTAGCCTTGAAGGAGACACAATGCCCAGATTCAAGGTGACTGCAGCAGTGCACCAACCCTTTGCAGCAAAGCATGGCAGGATCTCGTACTGTTTTTGCCAATTTTGTGCAGAACTGAGGGCTGCTGTGCCTGCTCCATGGAGAGCATCCATTAAGGCAAAGGCCTTGGAGTAGAGCTGCTGCAAAGAATGTTGGAGCAGTAGCTCAGGGTGTCCATAGTAATCAGAGCTGATAAATGACAGTTCGGTTTCTTTTTACTCCAGGCTGGGTTTGGATAAAATATGGGCTTTATTTCCAATAAACTGAATTCTTGGTATATTTACTACATTTAATTCAGAAGCTTGTGCTCCACCTGCCTATGGACAGGGAGATAGGTGTTGCTGTGGTAGCTATGCTGGATTGTTTGACTGTGGTTAAGAGCCCAGCAGGCAATTTTGAGCTGTGAGCCTATTCAGTGGCACAAGGACAGATGACAAGGGCATTTCCATCCTCCAGACAGGATCGTTGAAGCTGCAAGTTCCATTTTGTTCTCACCTGCCCACAGGAATATGCAGACTGTGAGGTATTGCCAGGATCATTGGGAGGGCGGTGCAAGCCACTGTTCTCTGATTCTCCACCATTCTGCAAACTGACATGTGTTTCTGCATTACATGTCAGGAAGCCCTTCCAAGACCCAGAGGTAGGCTTAATGCATTGCTTTGCATTTGTAGGTTACAAATGACGTGAACTGGAGGCAGGTCTATTTACCTGGGGTGTCCCTATAAAGGATAAGGGAATGCAGTACATCACAGAAAACTTTCTCTTCAGTGAGCAGTTTGCCATCCCTGCATGTCTTCCCAATGCTAAATGGAGAAGCATTTAGCTCCTTCTGAACACGAAAGAAGTTGCGGTGCTGGCTCTTCAAGAGACAGGCTGCTCAGTATGCCAGCCCTCGCCTGCAGTGATGAATTAACAATCAGCTTAAAGACCGAGAGAGCTTTACTCAGGGTGGTAGTTACAACATCTTGCACACCTTTTAATCAAATGCAATTGTTACAGGGGGATTTCTGGACACGCACGGTACCACAGTACAGCCAATGCAGAGGAGTGTGTGCCATTTAGACTAAAATTCATGCTTGTCCAGACTTTGCAAATTCAGACTATCTGATCTGATTTAAGTGTATTGATTTTTCCATTTTCTATTTCAAAGCATATGCTACAAGCAAAAAGGGTTATGACATTTTGAGGCATGCTGTATTGCTTTGTGATGTTTGTGTAATTTGTGTGCAGTCAAAGGTAAATAACATGATGAAGTAATCAGATGAAAAGTGGGCTTTCATGCTAGCTGAGCATCTCGCAGACTCACTCTAAAAGGCTTTGCACATGCCTCAGACTGTCACAATCTAGCAAAGACTAAATGGACTTGATTGCTTTTAATCTTTTCCTGAAATAGTTAAATACTAATGATGGATTATGATTTTTCTTTTCAGAATGCAAAAACTCTGTCCAGGAGGAATTATTGCCTCTTCAATTTGTCATGGCAGTAAAACTGTGTCATCTTTTGTCTGACAACAAGTGCTTGGGAGCTCCATGTTGCTTCCAGGTGTTCCAGCAGTGTCACTCTCATCCACACTGCCCTGAGCACATTGTCACTGGTCAAGAAGAGGCAAGATGCACGCATTTATAAAAACACTGCTGAGGAAAGCACCAAGCAGATGCCCTGATTATCCTACTGAAAACCAAAAGAATATGGTTTCAGTCCAAAAATGCCAAGGAAAAATTCATCTTTTTGGTTAGCCTGTGGCATGCGGAAAACTTATGAGTAAGTGATGTAATGTCCTGTGTTGTTCAGGACAAAATACCTCAATACTTGTATTGAGAGTACAAAATAGGTTTCTGTTGAGGAATTTAAATTGTTGTCATTGTTTCTCAGAATTCATGTTTAATTAATGGGACCTGAGGTCTGACAAAGCTGTTATCATCACAACTGTCCGCCAGCAATGGTAGAACAATTGGACCGAGAATCTCATTTTAGATCCCCAGCCAACCAAGTATTTTCAATAAATACTGAATTTTCTGGGTTTATGCCCTGAATAGCTATGGATTAGGTTCCAATATGATTCTTTTTCATGGTGGAGTACTTTTTTTTCTAGTTTGTTTAACTGCAGTTCTTATTTTTGCTATGCATCTTTTGATGTCTCTATTACAGATGTGTTTGAGAACTAAAAGAGTTAGTAACTGGCCTGGACAGTCTGTTTTACTGCAACTAGTTATGGAGATTTCCCTCAAGAGCAATTGTTTGCATACAGTTACTTTTACTTAATACTGATGAAATAATTAGAACAAATCCCCTGTGTGCCCAGGATACAGTTCTGGTTGCAGCAGTATTTAAGCAGCTCTCCAGAACAGCTTTGTTTGTCTTTTTTTAAGGCATGAAATTCAATTTAGATGATCTTCATTAATAAAAATAGATTTATGCAGAACACCTCATCAATATGCATGTTGATGCTTCTTGATTGACTTTGCCCCCCCCCTCTTTCTTTTTTTTTTTTTTTTTTTACATAGGGTTGAAACACTGCTGGTGGCCTCCAACCAAAACCAAGCTCAGAGATGGGGGAAGCATGCTGTGGGTGGTGAGCTGTGACTTGGGAGTACAGCTCGCATCTGGGTGAGGACCCTGCTTCTGTGCCAGGCCCTGGCTTCCCGAGCCGGGATCCAAAACCAATGCTTCTTAACCAGGCTGCAGATCCAGACCAGTGGCTCCATTTCTTGCAGAACACATGAGGTTTTCAAAATGTACTGCTTGCTGGGTAGCCGGAGACGCACAGGATTTATGGGGAGCTTTCAACTTTATTTATGACAAAACAAACCTTCACCAGGAAGTACAAGTAACATTGGGCTGCCATGCTACGTATCCTGCTCATGCATTTATGTGCTCCTGCTCTGCTCTCTCTCTCTGGTGCTGTCTCTCATTTTCAGCCTGTAGCTTTAATAATCTATGCCCCTTCCTTCTCTACAATATTCCTCCCGCAGCTTTCATTTGACAGCTCTGTTTTTAATGGAGGATAAGCATGAAACTCCAGCTGAATCTGAAGACATTTTTCTAATCTCATACAGCATTTATCCTGCTACTCAGAGAGCGTGCTATGTTGAAGAAAGCACAAAGTATCTTTCACATATTGAGAGGTACAAAAGGTTTCCGTAGGTATCATTAATTCAAATTCCAACTCAAAGTTAGTTACCTGGTGAGAAGACAAATATGCGCAAACACTGTTACTCAGATAATAGGCTTGATTCAAATATTTATCACAGTGACTGCAATAACATGCCAGCCCCATCCAGGGAAGGGTCCCATTTCGTTAGATGTGGAATGGAAGTGTCACAACATCAGTACGCTTGCATGGATTTTCAGATATAGCCTGAGGTTCTGGATGTAACAAAGAAGTTGGATAGCAACATGAAGATAAGAAACAAGAGGATGTTAACTGTGAAATAACTGTTTCAGGGTAGTTTGTTCCACCATTCTCATCAGGTCATTACAGCATTTTGCATATACTGTGGTTTTTTGTGTCTTGCAGGACAAGTTGAGGCTCACACTTTCACAGTGATACCACTAAGCTGAAGAATTTTCCTGTGTATTTTTGTTTGCAAATGTAAATGATGTATCAGCTTATCTATCCTATCTCTCACATGTGGGAAAGAATGCAAACTTCTGTCACTGGCAATGGAAAAATAGCACACTTCTTGGAAATGGGGTATATTTCCTGTTATTTGGTTGCTGTTAAGAGCTAGAGGATTGAAGCAGGATGGAAGCTGTAGCTTTGCCTGCAGTTGTGGACAAAGGAGACCTGACTTTGTTGTGAACTGCTCCCTGCAGTAACTTTGGGAAGTGCCTTGGTGGGGATGCCTAGGAAAAGGAACTGCTTGGTATTTAGCTCATTTTGATTGTTCTGTGTTGGCGTGAGACGCTGAGCCATTAGGGAGTTAAGTGCTTCAGAGGGAAGGCTTCATCAGCACAGAGTATTAGAGAACTGGTCTTTAACAGCTGAAAATACTCAATGCTATTGACAAGGTCCATCCACAGCTAACAGTTTCCCTAGTTGCTGAGGCACCAGCTGAATGACACTGGAGTAAGCTTTGCCTCAGGGTGTCCAGAAATCACACAGGTAAACCGAAGTGCTTCCAGGACTTTGAGTCAGGGGTGGACTTTTCCAGAAAAAGTTGAAATTATTGGGTAATATGGTATGCTGAACACTCACTGGAGGCTTTTTATCTTCTTTCACAGATATGCCCTTATTTTAAAAAGTTTTTTTTTTTTTTTTTAAAAACTCCTTTGAGTCTTCATTTACAGACCTTCCTTTGTTTTAAGACTTTTCCCCACTCCCTTCCCAGCCTATCTTGCTTGTGGATGATGGATTCCACAGTTAATCCTGAGGCCACCATTTCTTACTTCGTTCTGAAACGGGATTTGTTCTGTCACTGAACAGTTTTCATCTGCAAGTCTTGAAAGCATTTCCCATACAGAAAAAGTAGCTTACAAAGATGTTTCAGAAAAAGTGGAAAAATTGTGAATACAAATTTTAGTTTCCATTTGACCAGCTTCTGGGAATCAAAAGCTCTTTGAGAAATTCAGGGTAAAACACTATTAAAAGAGATACTAGTGATATACCATTTGATCTGCTCTACTAAAAGAGAGTCTGTGAACCACCGTGACCTCTAATGTCCCCTTTGTATAACCCCCGTGACATGAGATTTGCTATGAGAAATGGAACAAGTTTAATAATTAATACATCTTCTGGGGCCTGAAATAGCGACACAAGGTTGGCTTTAGACACATGTTTTATTAATGAGGTTGAAAACAATTGCTTTCTCCCAGCAACAGATAGCTCAGACTTTTATGCTGGAGAAATCAGAGTGGAAGTTATATCTGGTTTTTAGTGGTAGAGATTTCTGGTTTTCTTTCTTTCCTTCTTTTTTTTTTTTTTTTTTCCTTTACCTTTTTTCTTTGTTTTGTTTTGTTTGTTTCCCCAGGGCATCAACACTGCTCAGTCACCACACATGAATGTTGTGAGAAAGGCTGCAAAGCTGTGAAGAAGTGAAATGAGGAGCAAGCCTAAACTAAGATTTAAACTGGCTCAAGACAGCATTAGGGCTCTGTCCAATCGAGCTGAAACATGAAACACTTCAGAGCATAGCAGCATCGTTTTGCACACTGTAAGGAGAGAGAGTGCTTCTTACTCAGTTAATGTAACGAAATGTCAGTGTGGCGATTAGGGGTACAAGGTTTTTGTGACTCTGCTGGACCTCATTATGCTAGAGAAAACAGCCCAACCTCTTGCCACGTTCCCCACAGCCAGCTGCAGCTACCTGCAGTATAGCAGAGAAACCAGTCTTACAAAGTGGGAACGTCTTCACTAAGTGAAAATAATTGCATTCATCTTCCTCTGCCGTTGAGTTTTCTGAAAGTTATTCTTGTTCCTGAGGGCTAGCTGTTACCAGATGTCTGTTTTTGTTGTTAATATTTACTATTTTTCAAAGAATAAGCACTGCTGAAGTAAGCCAAGCCTTCTGAACAGAATCATGAATGATTTTTTAATTATCCCGTATACTACCATTCATGTGAGAATTAATCAGACAATAATGCTCTCATAAATACGATCTTCCCAACTTACATGCAAATTGAAGCTTTGCCTTCCTGCTCAGAATTGTTCCAAGTGAATTTGTGGCCAAACACTGGTATGTTCCAATATCCTGTGTTTTATGTGGGTTATTGATTGCCAAGCTGCCTCCAACCAACCTGTAGTGATAACTCATGGTAAGATCAATATCTGTGCCATTTTGCTTCCACCTTTGAGGGGAAAAAAATCAAATTATGCTTATAATTTACAGAGCCTATTCATATTTATCTTAAGTAGCGTGCTGTAGCATACCTGTAATGATAAAAATGTAGTTAAATGTCAGAAAATTATATCATTTTTCACACAAGACTGCTTCTTATATCAATCTTGATGATATCAATAATTCTGTTCTTTGAGAAAATCTTTACTGCTTTTATGCTAGTCACCAGTGTTCATCCAAATGTCTACAAAAAGTAATTATAACTTATTCATACAAACTAAGTTATCCTTCACTGAAGCTACCGTATTTTTTGTAATATAAATGCTACCCAAATGCATTTTACAGTCCTTACTTATGATGTCATAAATTTGGTTACAGAAACGGTGGGGAGATGTAAGTCAGGAAGGATTACACTTCAAAGGGCAGAGGAAAGCAGGGCGAAGTTTTCTTACAGCAAGTTTAAGATTGATAGTTTAATGATGAGAGCACTGCTATTTTAAAACCTGATTTGTCTCTGTTAGTCTGTTAAGTAGAAAATGGATTGTGTCTGCAACGTTACACAGCTATTTACAAATGTCAAAATAAGTTTATCTTTCAAAGAAAATAATTATTATCTGTGTTAAGCAGGAAAATTGTGCAGCTTTATCATTAGTCATGTAAGGCTGAATTTCATTGCCCACATGAGGCCCAAAGGACAAATAAAGGTCCTCAGTCACTGACCTGCAAGCTTTGAGCATGTTTATGCCACTTTCTATGTTGTTAGCTGTCCTAGAACTATATAACCAAGTTTTTTT
>VXAV01007305.1:43188-62738 GCA_013399715.1 Alectura lathami | reverse complement strand
CCACATCTGTAAGTATTCTATACAATGCTATGTAATGGTCAAATACCTATTACTGATTCCCATTTCTATGATTAATAAATCTGGAAGAGTTATGTTCCATAGAAACGGATTTAAAAAAGGAAATATTTTATTTCAGCATATATGACCTCGTTTTTGGAAATGAAATATTGAGATGTATCAGTTTTCGCAAAACAATCAGTCTAGTCATGTTGAAGGAATTATGGAATGGGTAAAAGATTCCACTTAGACAACAAGCAAATATTCTAATGCAATATTTCATTAATATCTTTCTTGCCTTTAAATAAAGACATATTTAGGACTCGTAGAACTAGCTGCGGAAAGAGAAATGCTTTCACCAGCTCTGCATTCTGGAAGTATTACAAAGCATGCATAGCTGTGTCATGGTTTTGTACCAAAATCATCATAGTTAGAAGTTCTTACTTGTATGTTTCCCTAATTTTGAACTACCATCTGCGTGATATCGAGGGGAGGAATTTTCCTCTCGTTCAATCTCCCAACGAATGTAAACCATTGGAAGGAAAAAATGTTGCTTTCATAAAACAAATAAATAAATAAAACTTACAAAAAAAAAAAAAAAAAAAACAGATCTTGTGATCAGTATCCTTTTAAGTGTCCGTTAAGGGTTCTATGTTTCTGAAGTTAATTCCATTCTGAAAGAAAAAGTCCTGCCAAGTTTCCTGCAAAACAGTTGGATTTTTTACACTATTTCCATAGAGACCAGTCAGATAATACAAAGTTTAAAAACTATTGACTGTGATCAAGACAACAGAGGTTGAATGTATTTTTAATTCTACTTCAATTTTGAAGCAGAATCTACAATGAGTCAAGAGACAGCATTTTACTGAACAGGTACACCACAGAAGGGTTGTCACTGGTTTTTCAAGACTATTAATAGGATAAAAATATTCTCGGAGTTATTGGGAATAACTCTACAATTCTATGCAATTTTTATACCTAGCTTTTATGACATTTGCAATCATTGTGCTACTGTTCCCTTCGCTTTTATTTGACTGTTACAGTTGTGTGATACTTTGATTTGGATTGAATTTGAATCTCTTTATCATATTTTAATGCATCAGTCTAGTTATGCTGAAATACTGAAATAATGCTCTATGATGAATAACACTCATGCTCTCTTTGGATTTCTTGTTTATTTGTTCAATTGAATGCTCTCTGTTTAGATTTGGAGGAGAAAACCGCAAAACTTTGGTTTCAAACTTTTGTGAAAGTCTAGTTTACATGATTACTCAGAACAGTGAACCTGAGTCAGAAAAAACGTGATGACTTAGAACTAATCACCTGAGAGTGAACACAAAGCATCAAAATACTGCAAGCTCTAGGCACCATCTCCCTTTTTTTCAGGAGGAAGGCTAGCTGTATTAAGTTGAATAACTTAACAGAAAGAANAAAAAAACTAAGTACACAAAATCATAAATCTAATTTGAAAGGTTGTGTTTACCTCCAGTATCACACAGAGTGAGAGCTGCAGTGATGTCCCTGATTTTACAAACAATTGCGACTGGATGGAAGGTGAGAAAATAGCTTACTAGGATGATATTTAATGGGACATTTGTCTAGATTTCACAACATATGCAGATTTTAGAGATATTTTTCTATTTTTATTTCCACTGTAATCAGATCCACATTCTCTGTTACTTCCAGCAATCAGCATCTCTCTTTTTTATCTTGGCTCTTATGCCAGATTCACTCCTATCCAATCCCTGTATTGTGATTTCCAGATACATAGGATTTTGAAATGAAGTTGCAAAAGGTCATCAAGATATTTAATGAGTTTTCAAGAAGAATGTAATATAGTATGTAAAAAAATGAGATTTTCAGGAAATGCTAAGCATTTCTCTTTGCAGGAAGAGTTCTAATCAAGATATTTATTTATGCAAATAGGTGCTAAATAGCAAATTAGCTTAGGTATAACTTTACTCCTATTGTAGTGGTTCTATGTTTATGAATCAAAGAAAAACCTTGCTATAGTCCTTGCAGTTCTTCTCCATCATTCAGCAAAGGATATTATTAAAATTTCATACTGTGCTTGATTTATCTAAAATTTTTGGAACTTCAAATATATGGGCTCAATCCTTATCTGCTAAAAGTGACATTAGTTCTAGTGAAATCAAAGAAATGTACCGAAGGCTTCCTGTTCCCTTCAAGTCATGGCAAAAAACTCCCAAGTTGTAATAGCGACATTGACGGTCTGATGACTTCTAATTGACCTAGATGGTTCAGGACCCACCCCCAGATGTTGATCTGGTCTCACTAGAGTAACTGAGGCTTTGCAAAATGTCCAAAAGAAAAATAATCTAATTAATGGTCAGAGAAAAAGCATAAGACAGGGAAGGGAAAATAGGAACATTGGGTGCCTGGTGGGAGATTTCACAGCTCTCCTGCCTAATGGAATCTGCAGTTACTACTGCTCGTGGATGTGTGGAGTCCATGGGTGGAATACAGGAAGTAACCGCTTCCACTGGTCCCTGAGGGAGCTGCCTGTGTAACTGGATGTGAAATGGATGGATGACATGAAGCAGTGGGTGCTGGTGTTGAACTCTGCAAGAAGGAATGGGATGGGACCTGGGTGAGGATTTCTGCTCATAGACAGAGAGGTTACGTTGGGAAAAGTTGACAGAGTATTTCTTTACAGGTGCAATTTTTGGAAACAGTAATACATGAAGCACAAAAGCCAAGTTCATAATTAGTAGTGGTACTGTAGGGAGGAGACACTTGTGTGAGCAGTTAAAAGCTATTGAAGGAATAGTGTCTAAGAATCTGGTAGGACACATTTTTCTTTCATATCTTGTATGAATGATTTCTTGTTTTTCGCTTGCCTTTTTCCAGTCCATTAGTTTTCCCTTTCTTTGCTGAAGAAAGCACAGCCTTTTTTTTTTTTTTCCATATATCCAGCTCTTCCTCTGATTTGACTCAGTTTTCCAAATCCCCAGTGCGACAAGCCATTTTAAGTCATGAGTCCATAGTTATTAAATAAACAAAGATTCCTGTGTACCAAGACTCTATTAAGAGAGCCTACAGAGTATTGTAAGCTAGGTGTCAGAGCTGTGCCTTGCAGTTTCGCTAGATAAATACTATAAATATATACATGAAATCTTAGAAGTAGAAATGGGCAAGGATGTTGTTCTTTTGCTTTCCTAGCATTTATAGATGTATTGAAAGTTTTAGCAAATACAGATGCGTAGCATCTCCACTTTTCCATTTTTCACAGCTACTCTGCAGACTCAGATGTAATTTTGTAGATTTTAAAATACTTTGGGGACAATTTTCAGCGCTGGGCTTTCTTTTCCTGTGTCAATTTTCCTAACAGTAGTCTAGCAAAAATATTTTTCCTTTTTTCCTCAATTTTCTATACCCATGTAGTTTTAACTTTTCACTATTTTCTTCCTCCTCAGATTTTCTTTGAAGTAGGCTTCAAATTATGTGATGTCACGCCTATATAGCTATAATAAATTCTCTTTTTAAAATAAAAGCAATGAATGTGAAGTTATTTCAGTTTCAAGTGCAGATGATCAGTCCTACATGCAACATTATCTGCAAGACCTTCTTCTTATCACATGAGCTACAAATCTGCCATGCAGGCTGACAAAAGATCCTCTCTCTCCTGGAAGTAGAGTTGTGGTTCTACTAAGCACTGAACTCCCATCTCAGTAACTCAAAACACCAAAGACAGGTGAGTTTTTCCCTTGGGGCAGGTGGCTGAATGTTTCTGATGTGGGAAATCAATGGGGAAAAGCAACAAACCCAGCACCAAATCCTGTCTGTGGGGCCACAGTTCCCAGCTACCACCAGGCTTGCCTTGAGCACTTGCCACAAATTGAGGCACACTTGTCAGTCTGCTACTGATTAAAATATGGTTAAAAGATTTACAGTGAGGTGGCACTTTTCTGAGGTTGACTTCACCTGTAGGAGGGGAGTGGATATCCTCTGGCCGTGCAGTTCAGTAGGATTTCTGGATTCGCAGAGCCCATGGAATAAATGATATCATATGGCTCTTGAATGAAAATTGGACCGTGTAGAGTTTCTTCCCCTGCAAAAAGAAAACAATAATTTAAGATTAGACAACTTTAGCATGTCCTTACACATAAAAGTGTCCTTTGGTGTCTTTTTCTTGTGGTCAAAAGTTAAGGTCTGCTATTATATTCAGCAGAGAGTACACCTCCAGACATTTTGCTATTAAGGAGGAAATATTTCAAGCCTGATTGATAATAAAATCACATATCCCAGGTGCTGGTGATTTATTAAGCAAGTGACAGTGAAAACCACCTTCTTTGCATGTCTCCAACAGAAATTACATGGCCATGTATTAAATCTTCCCTATCTACCTCATACATGTGGTTAAGATTGGGACTGGAAGCACCAGCGGATGTGTTGTGGCATTCTGTGTTTGAAGTTTGCATCTCCCTGCTCACCTGGTGAAGTGGATGTGTCAGTCTCATGTCACCCTCTGAAAGAGAGGCTGCTTGTTGTTTAAAAGTCTCGCACTGTGGACTTTTCATCCACAAACCTATGGTCTCTGAGAGCACACAGCATGGGAGAGGGATAGCGAGCATCTCCTGAGGGCCAGCAGAGAGCTTCTGGCCTGGGAAGTACATCATGGGAGGTTCTGGTCCCGGCTTTCTTCCTCTGTCCTATAACCTCTTTCTGGGGGTGGGTCCAGAAGGTCACACCACAGGCTAAGGGAACTGATCACTTCCTTCTCCCTTAGTCTTTCACCACCTTTGGTTTAATAGCACTTTTTATATATATATGTACTTTAGCTGGCCTGGTTTCAGGTTTACATATTTTTTTCCTCACTTTCTCACTTTTGGGCTTTTTTAAAAGATAAAATGAACTTGGATCATACATCAAGCATTTTCACTAGAACCTGCCCCTCAGGGATCCACAGAGTCTAATTAGGGCGTGAAATCAAAAAGGGACAACAGACATGTGGGCTGGAGCAGGACCTGTTTGTCTCAGCAGTTCCTGAAGAAAAATTTTCATAGAGACAAAGTGATTTGTGACAGAGGAAAGAAGTGATCCCTGATCTTTGAGTAAAGCCAAGCAACTGGATCATCCTCCGTTTCTCAGATATTTTTCACATATTCATGAAACCCAGAAAGTGTGCAGTACAGTTACACATGTAGCTTGGGAGAGACATGAACCCAGAGATTAGAAGCTCTACAGCCGTGTTCTGGAAGCAACATAAATGTTGGCAGTAATCATGTCTGGTTTTATTCACCTCTTTTACCTACTCAGCAGTGCCAAGAGAAGGAAGGTACAACACACTTCCCTGGGGCCACTGCCGCACTCCACCTTCTGGCCTCATTTGAGGCACAGGTTGCCAACTACAACCTTCTTGCTCTGTAGCTGTGTAACTCCTAGAGGATTTTCTCAGCTGCTGCAAATAGGTTTTACACAGCTGACACCAGCAGAGTCTCCTCCTGCACCCCTGAAGAGGATCAGCTGTCCCTACGCATTAGCTCAGCTTGTGCCCCAGGCTGTTCTCCAAGCTTCACCCCAGCCAGGTCAGCTCCAGCCACTGGCACCACGTCAGCCCAAGGGCCTTCTTCAGGGCCATGGGCCACTGCACACAGTGCATGACAAAAATCAGATCCCCTGTATCAGTTTGCAGCTGTGTACATACTCATGCAGTTTTGTACTTTTCAACCACTTCAGTCTATGTCCTCTAAACCTGGAAAACAAAAAGCCAGATCAGCATTGTTGCCAGCTGTCATCATTTTCTGACACTCCATGCTTTTCTGAGAGTCCTAATCCTGGAATTGTATGAGTAGTTTGACTCATCTGAAGTCATGAGAATATATGTATTTTTAATGTAATTGTTTTTTTAGAATGTTTATTTTGTCTCTAAAATATTTTCAGCTAAATCTGAAAAGCTAAGAATGTCATCTTTCTAGGAGTAAAATTGTTTTTTAACCGATGAACATAGTCAGACTTTTCTACTTTGCTGAATCTAAAGCAAAGAACATCTGGCAAAACATTAGAGAGTGATGATCAAATAAAAAATTTTAAACCTAAGCTTTTTTGACCAGGAGCCTCTTTGAAGATGAAACCTTATAATCACAATGTTTTCTACATATCTTAAAGGAGATGCCCAGCCCTACAGGTCTGTTACCCAGTTTACACTGTGTATCCTTCAGAAACTCAGATAGTCAGTCCAGCTATGTGATTTCATGAGCAGCACCTGTGAGAAATAGCCTTCAAGAAAACTGGAGTAAAATTCAAAACAGCAGACAAGAAAGATTGATTTGTTTTATACCACACACAATAGCTGTTTGGGTAGACACATCTCATTTTAAGAATATGTTGTGTTATATACGAAATAGCATGGGCATGCTAGAAAAAGGAAATACATCCTTTCTGTTTAGGATATAAAGTCAGGCTAGTAAAACAGCTGAGATGAGCTAGTGGTTTGAAGGTACGATATTAAACTTGACTGAATATTATATGTGATGTTATAAGTGACATAACAGATCATAAAATGCACTAAATCATGAAAAAAAATATCAATTTCCATAACTTTTTTATTCTGCTGAACTTTGCAGGCTGTATGTGAACTTAGAGTAGGCTCCAAATATTATCTGGCTTATCTATAACGAATGGACACTGGTGAAAATCTCAGAAAATTTGAAGGAAATCCAATAAAAGAAGCTTTAACTCTACTATATTCAGGACAGGATTTTCAACATGGATCTAGCTATGTGGGATTGAAATTAACCATGGTGAGCTACCTGGTCTACACAAAAATCCCTGTTTTAGCTAATAAAAATGTAAATACTTTGATAAATCTGGATTTTACTTCCTGTCATGAGTTCTAGGTGGAATTTAGGCTCGTTTGTCATTCACATGTTTTTGAACATCCTAGTTCTTGTATCCCCTTTCAGAGTCCTTGAAACAACACCTTTTAGTAAAGGTAGCTTTGTGCTATCATTTTGTTTTCTCTTTAATATCCTTTTCTTTCTGCCTGATCTGCAACAGAGAAAGCCACCAAGTTTGTGAGAAATTATGTGCCCTTTCAGAGCCAACGGCGTACCCTGAGTCCATCCCTTATTTATAGGAAAGGTCACGCCGGTCATCTCTAATTTCCTGGTGCGTCCTTTTGCATTTGGTGTGCAGAATGGCCATATATTTCTCCTCTGTTCTTCAGATTCACTACAAGTCACCATGATTTCTCCAGATATGCATGGCAAAAAAAAATGTAGTGTTGTTCAATTTTGCCAATAATTCAAAAAAGCAGATTTTTAAAAATCAATTTGAATATGAATGTTTTATTAAATGTATTGTTTTCATACATAATGCTTGTGTGCAAGTCCCCAGCATCGCTCTTGAAAGCAAGTATAAACTCTTGTAGTGAAATGAATTTCTTTATGATACCCAATCAGTTTGGTCTCCATAAAGACCATAATTATGCTAGTCTGAATTCAAATTTAAAGTATGAAAATGAAACAGCATTTCTTTATTCATTATATGGGATTGTCTTTGGCCAACACAGAGATTAACACAGAGCCAGCAGAAGGGGAGGAAGCATTTTATTTTCAAAATTGTGTATGAACAGAGGAAATCATAGTGCTTTCCTCCCACTGCTTTATGGGCAGTGATTAGTTATACTGGGCTATGATAGCTGTATCAAATGTAATCAAATAATTTTTGGTCAGTCACAATAAATATTAAAGTGCTTATGCACTGCCTCACTCAGATAAGCAGAATGGAATACAAATATGGAGCCCAGACTTGATCAACTTAATTTTAACCAAATCACACTCCCTGTTTTTCCTGTTGTCTGACACTGGCTGGCTTCATATTTAGTTTTTTATGATGCATCTGCCCAGCTGCAAATGCCAGGCAATACATCCAGAGAGCAGCTCAGGCCACGTCCCAGTCTGCAGGGTACAAGTAAGTAGCTTGGTCACCAGCACTGCAAACCAGTGGAGTGGAGCTGTCGTTGCTGCTGCCCAGAACTGACCAGTGGTATTGGACAGGTTCTGTCTGGTGAAACTGGAGGTGTCCCAGAAGACAGCATGCTGCATTTATTTGCAGAAAAAGACAGAGTAAGTCTGGCTTTTGTGTTTGCTTGTTGTTTGTTTGTTTTTCTGCATGAATCAGCTCCAAGTAAGCATGCTCCAGGAGATTTATTGTTCAAGGACCAGAAATGCCCAGTTCTGTTGGTCTTAGATCTCCAAAGTGTGCAGCATTTTCTGTTGCTGTGATTATTTCTATTGCCGTGATGTTTTGTGCAGCTAATAAGAGACCAGGAGTCCTCTGTGCTGAGTGCTGCAGGACAGGCAGCGAGAGGTTTTGGCTTGCAGTGAAGAATCCCAAGAACGTGATGGACCAGGAGGCACGGAGGGTCTGTGCTGCTGCCTAGGCAGGTATATATCTAGCTTATTACTGAAGATCATGAGAGAAAAACGGGGCCAGAATAACAGTAAAACCTGTACTCTAAAAAGCTTCTAAATGCAAAATTGCTATAATTCACATAAGCAAACCAGAGAAGGAGAAATTTATCCAGGCTATTAAGTTCCAGGAAGGCTGTAAATTCCAGGGTAGTGAGTTTCTAATGAATCTTTCTTAATGTGCCTTAGATAGAGCCTCATATCTGATCCAAAACATTAATATGACTTTACGGGCCAAAGCTGACACCTGATTAAGAGGCCTCTTTTAAATCAGCTTGATAGTAAAACACTTGTCAGGTCTGGCAAAAAGGATGGGGCAGGTGAGTTAGAGACTTCCTCCTTGGAATGACAGCATAAGTAGAAAAATACACGAAAAATCCAAGTGACTTCAAAATCTGCCTAATTTTCTTCAAAACTAGACATCAGTAAGTTTTAATTGTTAGAGGGGGGATTTTATAGAGCTCTCAGGTCTTTAAACGTGATTGAGACTTTCCCTGCGAATAACATGGGGGCTTTTGATTGAATCTTGACAGCAGCTGAATAGAATGATCATTTTCCTCATCCAACACTTGGACCAGGGAGCTCAAGGACTTCCAGGAGAAAAATAAGAGGTTATAGATGAGATGCTGCTTGCTAACAGGAAAGCATGAAGTTAAAGTAACACACATCAGCACAGGGAATTATATATTAGAACTGGAAGAGAAGATGGGAAAAGAAGTGAGAAGCAGAAAAGGGCCATGAAGGCATGCTAGAAAAAGGGAGAAAGATTGTCAGCGCTACAGGCAATGGGAGGCAGGCTTCCCTCCTCTCCCTCTCATTTAGTTCTTAATCAGAGGGTGAAGCAGGAGACATATACAGAGAAAGAGAGATCAGAAGAGATGTTATAGGTTTGAGCAGGCAGAAGCAACCTAAAACCTGTAGGATTTTCCCAAAGGGCCTTCAACTTTCATGTGTTTTCTCCCTTCAGACACTGATGTACGGAGCTCTGGAGGCACTGGGCTCCTTTCAAGTTTCAGCTTCTATTGAAAAAGTCAAATTGGGAGTAGTGGTGAAATTCCACATTGTCTCTGTTATCAGACACCCAAACCAGAGAGACACTTTACTGCCTCTGATGTGGTGAGAAAGGTAGGCGTCGGGGTGGCACTCGGGGTGAAGCCCTGGCCCTACTGAAGTCTGAAAAACTCCCGGTAATGAATTGAAGCTTGGTGCTCGAGCCCAGGTTTTATATATGAAGCTGTCTATAAAATGACAGTCAACAGCACAAGGCATCCCTTTCATCTGGGATGCGGCAGGCTAGCAGCACCCCTTCCTCGCCGCTGTGAAAAACAGTGAGTGTGAGCAGGTGAAAGGGGGCATGCAGCCCCCTCAGCCCTGGCAAAAGGCACAGACAAGTTAAATATCTTCCACAAGAACAATTCTGCACTCTCTAAACTGTATTCTTTGAAGAATTACTCAACCATTCCACTCTAAAGTCATATTCTAAGTATGCATTTTCCTGAAGTACCTGGGTGTGAAAACAGATGTGCAAAATATGGCATTAATTGCTAACACAGCCAGCTGACCACTTTGCCAGAACCTTACATATAAAATTAGGGTGTAAGATACCACACATAATAATTATTATGCAAAAAATAATCATATTCTTGAATTTTCTATTAAATAGAAAATTTTTCTATTTTCTATTTTTCTATTAAATATGAATATTGACAAATGTTTTTGTCAAAATCTGATGCTTCGAACATTTTTTACAGTTCTATTATGATAACCAATATTTCTCCAACTTTTTAAGCCAACTTTCTTTGAACATAACCACATACCAGTGAATTTACCACCCTTCCTCATTTTGGTCTAATAGATACACTCCTTCTAATTCCAAAATAATTTACGATAGATCTCTAAATGCCAAAATTTGATGTCTCTCATAATATCATACTGGGTATCACAAGGCAACCTAAACTTGGATTTACATGATATTAACTGCATGAAAATATTCCCCAAAGATTCCAGTCCAGAAGTTCAAGCCACGGCGCTGGAAAATTGCTCATAATTGGTGCACTCTGGATAGCATTCAATGGTGTTTCGTTAATTTACACTTTTGGCTAAAGATGCACACAGATTTAGGAACAGTTGTGGAGATACTTGTAAGATGCTATGCCCCGAATAGGTACAACATCTATAATACAACAATGTGTCAACTGTATTAATAATGAAATATTTAATTAAAAATCATTAAAGTATAAAATTAAAAAATTAAATTATACAAGTAACAATGCTAGAATCCCTAACTGTGCATGACTTCATGGGCTTTATGGAAAGCCCATTTCTGAAGGCTTTTGTGCTATCGTGCAAGATGTAGACAAGATAAAGGAAGCCTTTTCATTTGTGCAGGTGATTTGTTTTATGTCAGGAACTTGGCCATGTCCTTCAGATACAGAACCATTGTGGAACAGACATCTAATTACGGAGACAAATACCCACAACAAAGTCAGGGGGATGTGTCTTTATGATGTATAGTAATCTTGACATGCACTCTTCTCAATGAAATTTCATTAGTTTTTGTGTTACTAGGCAAGATGAATAAATAATAATGAACCTTTTCCAACCTACTGCACAAGCATTTTGTTCACTGTAATTTCAGTTATAAGTGAGACCCAGATTCGATGACAGATACTGTTTGCTGCATTGTACTGCTGTAATATTCATTTGGTACTGTTGCCAAACTGACTGAAGGCTTAATTCAATAATTTACAAAACAGGAAAAGATAACAGCTATATCATGTAATATCTTGCCAGTTAAATAAATCCAGTGCTTTGTTCTTCTCCAATTTTTTCTTCTGTGTGTGTAAAATGTAACTATGCTTTACTATCTTAAGAGTGTGGTGATTAATTAAGCTCAGATAATTGTTACTATTGCTGGTGTGCTGGTGTTTTTTTTTTTTTTTTTAAAGTGATGACTCCAAAACTGCTTTGCAACCATCATTAGATGCGCAGTGGAAATGGTGAGTGCACCACTAACTTGAAGGGGTGCATAACAACTTGGCAAGCTAAAGAGTTCTTGTACTTGATGTGAAAAAAAGAAAAATACACCTGTTTTGTGGAAAATTCTTCCAACTTTTACGCTCCTTTTCAGACTCATTTCAGCCTTTTCATTGAGTATCTTGCTTTGCATCCCTAACTCCCACCCAGTGACTCTGGAGACAGATAGAGACAAAAAGGAATTACTCCTCCGCCTCCTCCCTGCAGCTCCTCAGCAAGCCTCCAGGAAGGAATAGCCCTGTCTCTTTTTTCTCCCTTTTTCTACGTTAGGACAAACTGTATGATCAGTTTCAAGGACTTGCACTGAAATAGTTTACTACCCTGCTCCCCACCCTCTCCACGTTCTTGGCTGAAGTATCTGGGACAACCAAGCCTTTAAACGTCCAAGATCATTTACACAAATCTTTCACTGCACCCTTCTTCTTTCCAACCCAAGGCAGAAAGACCTGGGTAATCTGTTGGAAAAGTACAAATCAAATACAACTGAATTTATAAGGACACTTCTTTGCTCTTTTTCTTTTTTTTTTTTTTTTTTTTTTCCCATCATGACTGTAATTCAGAAGAGAAAATATTCAGCAGCCTGATGGATGTTAAGTTTGGCTAACAGTTTTATAGCTGGCAGTAGATATAGTTTCATGCCTCATCAAGTTTTTTCTTTTCCTATTTAGAGAGTTAACTTATGAGCCAAAGTGCTTTGAAGTCAGTGAAAGCCTTTCATAAACATCAGTGGGCATTGGATCAGCCCCTAATGAACAGAATAAAAGGAACTAAATCTCCAGCCTTCTAGGGGTGTGAAAACATTCTGCTGTGTAACATACATTTATTCTGTGCTTATATGCATATATAGATAGACATAGGTAGTACATACAGGTTCTTACAAGCAAATACACACACACACACTGTAGGGATGGAGGGAAGAGATCTGCTTAGAAATCTCTTTGCTCTTCTATTCATATTGGCCTTATAATGTGCAATAAATGATAATTAGTTTACTAAATACTTTGGTGTTCAAAAATTGTACCTGTTCTGTGTACAGTGGCCATAGGGTATCAATGGCAGCTGCATTATTTTCAGGCAGATAATTAGTAGCAAAAATGCAGCCACACTGGAATGAAAAAGAAATGATGAAAAGGGCTAGTTTGCAAGTAGTCTGAGTGTACTACAGCAAACAGCAATCCCTCTTTTGTTTCCAGAGGGCACGCTTTGTAATTCCCATTTATGTTCAATGGGAAACATGTGGTAATGTGAAGTTGTATTTTGGTTTTTGCGGTACGATGAGTCGCAGGCCTTGTAGAAAGCTAGATACAATCACCATTACGGGGAACCAAAATTGCAGGTGGATGTTTAAGCTGGGTGTACAAGTTATTTAAATTTTGCTTGTTTACTTTAAATAACTGGAACGAAATGGCTGTTTCATAGATGTTAGCTTTCCCCACTAAGGCTTAAATAACAGGCATGAATAAAGCAGAAACTAGCTGTAAGATCTTGACATCAGAAATGATTTTCCATGTAGATAGAAAGGTTTATATTCTGGAATAATACTTGAAAAAAATTGAGATCAAGAAGATAATAAAAGAAAACCTGTGGAGATAATTTATTTTTTAACACAAATTATCACCATGGCAAAAAGCTTTAGAAAATTGAAAGGTCTGATAAAGAAGTCTCAGACTGCCACTCACTTCTTGTTTGCAGATGATTGATAATTGGGGAATAAAATCTTGGGGAAAAAAAAATCATCTTAAGCAATTAAGGTAATGTCAAGCCAGACAAGATTAAAAGGGTCTTTATTTTCTTACACATAATTGAAGAGGAATACAAGAGATATTTATAACATTTTTAAACCCAAGGAAGATCCTGATTTAGATTAATCAAACAGGGTATTATTCTCCTATATATCATGATGACTGACTGATTTTCATATGCTTGTTGTCACAGTGTTGACACTTGTTAGTAGATTGAAACTGAATTTGGAACTTAAAATTAAACTTAAAAAAAAAAACAGGTCTTTCCTGACAAAATAGCAGGTACTGTTTATTGCAAAATAGATTTTTGGCCAGTCAAAAAACTCTGGGGTCAAGTAGAAATGTCTCTGCTTTGCTCCTAGCCCTCTGAATTGTTGTGCAGATACAGCTGCGGGATATGCACTGTACGGCACACTTCTCTGCTCCCAGGGGGCTTTGCTTTGCGCTATCCTATAGTCCACTATCCTGAGCAGAAAAAGCATTCTAGTTCTGCTCTGCTTTGTATGTAGTGTGAAAGTAATACAGTATGCCAGCTATGTATCATCTCTGCTCTCTTGCTCTTCTGTAGGTGTCTGCTTTTGTCTGGCTGCCACACAAGGCTGGACACACCGTTGGTGGGAGCCAGTACTGTCTTTTGTAGCATCACAGCAGATCTGGCTCGCTCTCAAACTATGTATATTTAATTATTATTACTTTGGCATTTAAGGGTGAAAAAAAAAAAACAACAAAACAACACAAAAACCTGAGTATCATAAGCAGCAGAAGGGAAATACTGATGTTAAAGTCTGTATTTCACAAAAATCTGACTGGGATTTCATGGAACATAGCTCCACCATGAGACACATATCACATTCTGAAAACCTGCTGAAAACAGCGAGGTGCCATATTTCCCCACAAAGCCCTCTATTCTGGAAAATATCGGACAACCTAAAAGAAATTTGCACTGTGTATTTTGCTATTGTGTGAACCACTGAAAGAAAGCTCTCAGGCAATCTTACAATAAATAGAACAAATAGAGATAAATGAAAGTGAACTCCCTTAAATATCATCAGCGAAGATCTGCTTTATTACTGGCAATTAAACAGTAAAAGTCAAAACACAAGCTATCATCGCTCATTGATTAAAAACCAGTTAGAACATTACATTCCAAAGTAACCTACTGCTCTGCTCGTTATGCATTTCAGCATGAGCAACAGCACAATATTTCAGAAATAATTAGGAACACAGCATAAGCGATCAGTGCTAATGTTCCTGGATAAAATTGCCAAAGCAAATGATTATAGATCAGCCAAAAGCCACTATCTGAAGCCATCATTTCTGTGACTATTTAATATCTTCATCTTCATGATCTTTTTTTGAGCAAATACAAATGGAGTTAAAGCCATTCCAGTAACAGCATCTTAAAATCTAGCAGAAGCAACAAACATAACTTTGTAAATGCTCATATTTGGGAAAGTGATAGCTGGCAATTGAGTTCTCAGACAATTTTTGTCCCCAGTCTCCGTTTTAAAGGGACTAATATCAACATTTCTGATGTATGGCAAGCCACAAATGTCTCACTGTCAAATTACTGTTCTTTTCCATTCAAGTAAAAAAATGACCTTTTTCCAATCTATTCTCAACCAAATGACAGCATAAATAGCAAAACAAAACACAAGTGAGTGGAGAAAAAATACACAGGCTGATAGAGCTGCACTGAAACTCTGCTCTGGAGCAGAGATGGGAAGGGAAGGGCTCCGCAGACAGTGCCTGGCTTGGGAGCCAGGAGCGAGTGATGCAGGCAGGCTGAAGAACCTGGGGAACAGCGGTCAGGTGGAGAGGCCTTCTGTCACACCCTGAAGGCAGCCCATTTCCCCTTCTGATGGCCCATTTCAAAGCTCTGCTCTTACAAACAGGAGTCCAGCAAACAGTTTTTCCTGGGTGCCCCTGTTCATTTTTCATGCAGCACTGTGGAGTGTTTGATGCTGTGCCACTTGGGGAGAGTTTGTAAGATTTGTCCTCTGTGTCTCTGGTGCGTATGTTACTAGAGGGAAACCAGAATCAGAAATGCTTTTCTATAAAAAATAAACCTATGTCTGTACTTCTCTGGTATGCACTTGATTGCCATTGCCATTCTAGCTGGCTGGCATCTCTTCTTGCTTCCTTTTATCTTTACATAAAATACGTGTTGTGATCTGGCAATTTTAAGAACCTGGAATGATCTATTAATGAAAATGTTTCTATTTTCTCCAGATCTTGAAAGCTGCAGTTTCAAATCAAGACTTTGTCTTTGTTATCATCAACATCGTTTGACAAAACCAAGTTTTTTTCCTGCTGTGATTTACACTACGCTGCTGTAATTAATGCCTACGGCGCGTTCTGATTTCTACCCTTGCCCTTGCTTTCATTTAAGTTCCCTGTTTTCCCACTTCTTTCAAGAAACTCACAGAAACTAATCTAAGTCCTATGCCTTCTCCCGACCTGGAAACCTTCCAGAAAGGTCAGAGCACTGCAGAAGGGCTCAGCCCAGGCCTAGGACCTCCTCATGCTTAACCCAGTCCACTGAGTCCTGCACAGTTTGTACGATGCCACTGCTTGCACTGGAAGCAGAAATAAAGGTAGGGCAGTCTACATCCTGAGCAGCCTGATGGGAGCTTCAGTAGAGCGACAATAATGACATGCAGGCTAAACATTTCATATGTGTTACTTTTCTGTAATTTTCCTCTAATCCAAAAATCACAAAAATGCTGTAATTCTGCACAAATCTTGCGAACTTGGATTGCATATTTTTCCTAGCTACAGTAGGAGCTGATAACAGGCTGCTAAATTACTGCTTAATAAACCACTAAATGAGTGCCATGTAAGATAACGGGGCATTAAATGACAACTACTCAGGGAAAAAGTAGATGTGCAGAAAGAACTGCAAGAGAACTCTCTGCACAGACAGAAATTGGATTAGTCATCTCCTCTGTGCCAGTGGTGAAATTCAAACTGAAGCAGACGTGAAAAAGGAAAGTCGCTCGATTCTGCAATGTGTTCAGGAAGGAGTGCACTGAGTGGGGGAGCTGCTTCACGGCCAGCTCGAGTGGGGTGGAGAGGGTTTCCAGTACAGGGATAACGTGAGCACTAAAACATAAAGCAAAGGCAAAATTAAAGACACAAAAAGCATTAAACAACGTAAAATTAAAATATTATCAAACAAAACATCAAAAGGAAGAGAGAGAGCAGGTGGAGAATTTCAGTCTGCAATGACAAAACTGAGTTCAGGGTCTTGATCTTCAGGTTTCCGTGGGTTTCAGGCACTTGAATGCCTGTCTGCCCTGTAAGGGTAAGGGCCCGGATTGTAGTGACGGGCGCTGCAGAGGTGTGTGAGGGGTTGGCGTGCCTCAGCCCATACATCACAGCCCGGTGTCATCCATCTGCAGGCACGTTTGTCCCAGAAGGCTGAGAACATATTGTTTGACTTGTAGCAGCTGGAAAATTGTATCTTGTTGACTGATACCTAACGCGTCCGTGGTGTGGTATCACCAGTGGAGTTATGACAAAATGTCTGAAGGCCATATTTCTGGGGAACGACATAATCAATGACAGATACGGGTCTAATTTAGGTAGGTTTGGAGTGCAGAGTTTTAAAGGAAACAAAATGGAGTGCTGTGTTTCCTTTCCTGAGTATCTGCAACCAACTGAATTTGCAACGCATCTTGTTTTAAAGCATTTATTTCCTGCTTGGTAGTATTTTCACGTCTCTATTATCTTGAAAACTGGATGGACATTTTAGTTAAATGTCAGTGCATTATAGAATATAGTTGGTTTATTATTTTGGCCTGCAGTGGACTTCTAAATTTGGGCTGGAAAAAGTGCTCTTTTCTCATCTTTTTCCCATAAAATAACTTGGTGTAAGCACAATGCAGTGTTTTATATATATCAGACTGCACCAGAAATCCTACCTCAAGTTAAGATTCCTTAAAATATTGATGAATTTCAGCTGACTTTTAAAATAGTATATTTTGGTATTTTAGTTAAAAGAGTAGAGAAAAATTGTTTTAAGGGACAAAATGTGAATCAAGCTAGATTCTGTCCCCAGAGTTTCAGTCTTTCTGTCATACAGATGCTACAAGCTTAACTTTCAGGTCAGTTTCTTGATCTTTAAAACACGGATAACCAGTAACATTTAAAAGCATCTAAGGACCTGGGCATTTAACTTGCAAAGGAATTAAATTCAGACCTTCATATCTTTCAGTCTGCAGCTCTCTGGTCCTGGAGGTGTTCAAAAATTGTAGACATGCAGGTTATTCCTCTGAAAGCTTACCCAGCTCCTAAAGTTGTACTTGGGTACATCTCCAGAAAGTATTGGTTTTGACAGCACTGGCTCACCGTGGATCTCAGCTTTCACAAGGCACCTGGAGAAGCTCAGAGGCACCAGCACTGCTCTGTCGGAACAAAAATCTGAGCTCGACTCTCCCCAGATGCCCTAGCTTCTTGGGAGCTGATGCCTGAAAGCTACTTTGCAGGTGGCAGCAGGGGGAAGCATTGGCAGTTGATACATTTTTACATTGCATTTAGTATCTAAAGGTTCATTTTGCCAGAGAAAAAAGTCATTTTCAATCTGTCGGGTAGCTGATGAAGAGCTGAGTTTCATCCTCTGTTTCTTGCCTATTTTAGCCACTTTACTGCTTTGGAATAGACGAAGCTTTGTAAAAGTAAGTATCACTGCAAAACACACTTGGAGATTTAGTGAGGATAAACCCTTCAATATTTGGGAATTTAAACATTATGTCATAGAAAGTCTTCAAAATACATATGGTAACAAAAATGAACTCGCAATGCAGACAAACTTCATGTGGCTTCAGATTTTACGAAGAATATTTATTTTTTATTTGCTTTAAAAGCCAACATCCAAGACTAATAATAAAACCTGATTTGTTGTTAGCTTCTGTACTTTGAAATGTTTTTTAGTACCGTGGAGGTGTTCCTCGTCCCTAGCTCCCAGTGCACTTCCAGCACTGCATGGTTATTCTTTAGCTGCCTATCAGATTCATCCTCAGACTGCTGTAATATCATGGAGGTGCACCTTCCTTTAAGGACAATTTGTGGAGTCCATGTGCATCACCATTTTAACTGCAACACCACACACAGTTTGGTATACCCTCAGCTTATCTTGAGGCCGAGGCTTAATTTAGTGAAAAAAAAAAATAAATGTACACTAATTAGAAGATGACAAGTCATGGCTGATAACGTCACTTGTCAGGCAAATATGAGGTCAACATCTATTGCGTAAATGACTACATTTTCTCTGGCCTGGAGCAAACATTTCTTCTTTTTGGAAAACCACAAATGTTTACAAGAAAGATGCAGAGAAAACTCTTGTATTTCTACTGCATTCAGTGTAAAGCAGAATAAATCTAATTAGAAACAGTAGTTGGAGGTATAATGTTCTGATTAAGTTGCACTATATTGTCAGTTGATTTCAATAGTTTTAAACTAATGTGAGTGAAATACGAATCTGGCTAATACTCATCAAGATATAAGTAGGGATTAACCCCTGCAGTTTTTTACACTTTGCCCATTCCAGTAAATATTTTTTTATATACTGTAGAAAAAGTAATCAATCATCAAAAACTATTTGGCATAAGTGTATGAAGTGAGACATTAGAGGATGAGGAAATATTGTTCCATAAATCAATTCTGTGTTGCTGGGAAGGCCATCTATGCACATGAGACAAAGTCTGGATAGATTTTACTCTAAACTACAAAGCCATTTTCCAGGCTGAGTTCAGGGCACAGCCTATCAGATGGAGAAAAAGCTGCAGTTTGGGAGGAACAGCAGCCTGAGTGTCTGCTGGGCAATAAAGAACCGTAAACAAAAATCTATCCAAGAGCACACAGCAGTTCAGCAAAAGCTGATTGTGAAGGATGGGGTTTGCTCTTTGATATTATAACAATTTTCCAAGATCCTATATTCCAAGATAATTATCCCAAACTGTAATGAGCTTTGCATCAGTTTTTAAGGAAACCCAGTTGCAAACAGTATACCTATAGGCATGGGGTTGACGTGTGAAAGGAACCGACCATGCACCAAAGCTTTGCAGTGACACACGACTGCCTGAGCCTCAGCCTTCCTCTGCAGGATATACTGAGGCTGCTTCTGCTGAGAGGGGAAAGGAGAGAGAATATCTCCCACTGAGGTGTGTACATGGGCTGGATAAAAGAGAGGTGAAGCTGCTGGCAGCATGAGCCCCTCTCTGCCTTTGATTCTGGCAGCGACGTGAAGGTGCTCAGGGTGTCACTTCCAGCACTGAGACGTGACTTAGCCCAGCCTGCTGCTGCTGGTAACACAGTCAGTGCTGCAGCTTTCCCGTAC
>VXAV01007305.1:0-40683 GCA_013399715.1 Alectura lathami | reverse complement strand
CTTAAACTTCAAGGGATTTGATGATTTGATTTGATTACCATAACAATATACACCAAAGATGCCCAGCCTCCACTCTAAACGGGAAATCTCAAAATCCATCTTGGGGTTTTAGCTGAACATTATTTAGTGAAGCACACCGCTCTAATAGTGACCTTAGCAAAACAATGTCTGAAACGTGAGCTTAGTGGTGAGGTTGTTAGAGAAGTGAGAGGTCGAGGACAGGCCGTCAGCTTCTTTGTAAAGGTCTCTAGGTGTGAACAAAGTCAATGAACGACAGGAGTGTCAGGGAGAAGAGCTGTGCAGTGTGGGAGACTATAGCATGTGTACAGCTGCAGCTTGTTCTGTGCCTATATGAGCTGATACAGAGCTTCAGAAGCAGAGTCCACACCTTCACCTCTGGAATAGACTGTAAGATTTACAATAAATGTAAGAATTACATTCAATTACTCTTGAAAACAATGATGTGTCTAACTTAAGTCATCTGTGACAGTGATACATTATTGTGCCATCTTAAGTTTATTTTTTTTTACTCAAATTTTCTGTTGCTGGCAAAAGGAAATGCTCAAAATATTGTAAGTGTTTAATTACCTACTAACTTTAACTTCTTGGCTGGGAAAAAAAGAATTATTTCTAAAGTACCATTACAAAGTTAATGAGCCTTTCATACAAAGAGATTAAATGACTTGATATAAAGCAGAAATAAACCATGTAAAATTCACAGTATATAAAAATAACTGATTTCTTTTAATGTAAAGTAACTAATTGTAGAGATTAGGAGGTAGTAATTATTTAAACCCCTATCAAAATGGGCTAGGCCTTTCAGACTTCAGAAAAGACTTCTGCACTGGAGCCACACAGAAAACATAAAACTCCAGTAATGACTTCCATGAATTCAAGCATGCTCCACTTAACTTCAGGAACTGTAAATAACATCTTTCTGACAGCTAAATCAATGCAACCTAAAATTTGAAAGTGTATTGACCCTCAAAGAAGCATCTGAGCTCTAACCTTTTTTTAACCGTATGTCTGTGCACTCGAGGGAATTCAAGAAATACATTTTTTCTTGGAAAGGGAGTGCAGTAAGGAAGACGTTTCTGTAATGTGAATCTAGCCACATTCTATAACACCAGATGATGTTGTTCCTTGCATCCAGCAGGTCAGTTTGACGTGACATGCTGTACTCAGGAAGCACAGAGGTGATGCACTTTGTGGCCCACTCAGAATAAAGACTGCCTGGGAGATGGGCTTCCATTTTTTACTGCAAAGCTGCAAAACGTCCTTACAATCCTTAAACATAATAGGTGAGGCTGTCAGAAATTCTCAGCCTTGCCCTGGTTCTTCCCTTTTCAAAGCAGGTGTTAAGGCTTCCATTGCAGTCTGTGGAGGTGTAAAAACATCAAAGCTGGGTCCTCAACACTGCTAATGTTTGTTGCCTCTTCTTTGCTGATGTCACCATGCCACTCTTTTCTACATGTGCTTCGCTATCACAGCACCTGAAACCTCAGACCGTTGTGAACATGTCCCTCTTGGAATCGAGCAATGAAGGAAATAACTCCACGCTGCCCTGTAACATCCTCCCGCTCTGCAGCCAGCAAGTGGCAGAGTCAGAAATTGCTCACAGGCTTCCCGAGCACCAGCCCTCTCTGTCAGGAGAGGATTCATCCTATACATCGCCGTGCATTGAAGGCAGAGATTCACAATTCTTACATGCTGACTTATTTTGTCTCCTTTTTGCCCTCGAGTTAGTAACAGTTTGTGGTTCTGATGAGAGGGAGGAAAGGGAAATAACAAAATAGTTCATTCTCATTCCTAAAATTAAAGACCAGCTCTGTGTAAGCCCTTCTAGAAATAAAAAGGGGCAGAGCAGCTCACTCTCTGCAAATCGTCTGCTCTCCAGCTTAAGGCAATATTTGGGGTAGGATTTTCTTACTGCTATTTCTGCAAAACTGGGTGATGGATTAGAAAAGTAACTTATTTTCCCTTCATATCTGTCCTGGTTTTCCTTTATCTTGCACATGTTTTCACATCATTTTTTTGATAATAGTATTTTTTTCTGATAATTCAGTGAGAATTAGGTCCTGCTTTTGTATCTGTGCACATGTGTAGCAGTTCCCAGAGTACTGGCTTTCAGCTGGGACATTGCTGACAGGGGAAGGACTACCCACCTTCCTGTGGCTCTCCACCTCCCTGTCACCCTCCCACTCACTGCATCTCCAGGGGCATTAGGTGCTCTCTTTTTCTGGCTTTCTTCAACCAGAGTGTGTTTGTTGTTCACTGATATCAGGAAATGAGCTGAACTACATGGCACCCTGTAAAATGGAAATAAAGGTTTTTCTTTAAATGTCACTTTTCACTCTCCTGAGAAGGTCACTGCATTACCAGTCTTCCTCTCTTGCTGGATGCTTGGAAGTCATTTACAGAAACAGAGCTTTCAGGGTCACTGTTTCCCAAAGCCTTGAGAACTTCCATGTTGTCCAAAGGAAACCTAATTATTATCTTTCTCTGACTCATCAGTGGGTCTCTGACTGCCTCGGGTTGTTCAGAAACACTTTAGCATTTCCGGGCTGGACCAGTTCATCTCCACAGTTTGCTGTTAGAAATAGCAAAGATGTCACTTGTCTTAAAATATATGGTCTGCTGTTCCATTCCTAAAGGTGCTGTTATGCTAACAATAAATCTGCAAGAGACTGCAGGCAAAGCGTGGGATGTGATGTATTCAATATTCATCATGCTGTGACCCAAAGGAGTAGCAGGACACTTTACTTCAGGAAATTTCTCTCTCTAATTTAGCAGTTTCATAATGATGGGCCAAAATACCGCCCGGGAGGTCGTAGTTGAATCTCCAATTGGATTTCATCTAAGAAGCCAAAAGACTGTAAAAATATAATTACTGCCTCATTTCGAAAATGAAGGTTCAGAGTAGCTGTCTTGGCTTTTTGTATTTGTATTGTCTATAGCTAATTTTAAGTGCTTGACAGTTTTTACTGACACTTTCCTTTTTCCTCATCTTTAGCCTTGGAAAACCCATTTGCTTCCATGATGGGGTCAAGTTGCAAAGCAATCTCTATTCTGAAGCTTGTATATTTTTCAGTTAAAGAAGAAGGGAGTCACAACAGCCTTTGGGAAAGGGAAAGACACCCAAACTTTGTACGAGGACTCCAGAAAGAAGAGAGAAACTGCAGAAATAATTAGAAGATAGCACTCATCCTCTCCCTGAATGGTAAAGAGCCTCAGAGAAGTGAAAGAAGAAAGCAACGAAGCTGAGACGCAGAGAAATTGGTGCCAGCGTGGGACTGTACATATGGTGCTGTGAAGGGAGCTACCAACACACTTGTTTATTCCTCCAGTGTCACATATTTAGATCAGCCATTGGGAAAATCAAACACCTGTTTCTCTTCTCACCTAAGACCCGCAATCCATACTTATATAAGATCCTGTGCTCCTAAACTGGGTAATGGAAAAGGGTGGGAGAATGGCTTTTGCAACGTATTTATCGACAAGTTATTATTTGCATTGAACACTACACAGAATCCTTTAAACCCTATTGGCAAAGCAGGGAATGGGAGGACCAGGGAGACAGACCAACGAGCCACCCGCAGTTGCATGGGCAACCTGCAGCAGAACCAGGCACTGCACCCATCTCCAAATAACCGTCTAATGTGCATCTTGGGGGTCCTCAGGACAGCCTTTGCTCTCGGTGTGACGCTGCTGGCAACCAGCCTTGCACAGGAGCTCCTGATGACAGAACATGAGCTAAGGGCAGCCATGCGAGGAAAATCTGAGACAGATTTGGTGTAAAGAAACAATTATTTTCATTCTTGAGCACTGAGGCCACTTTTCTGTCCATCTCAACTTCTCAAAATTCTGTCTAAAGCTTTAATCCAGAAAGTGAGTAGTCTTTCTTAGCATGTTAATATCAAGCAATGTTAAGTTTCAGCAGTGGAGTAAGGAGATGGCTGTTATACATCCTCATAACAAATACACAGAATTTAAAGTAATGATCTCTGTGTTTATCTTCAACACCATTCTCGCCTCTGGTCCTCTGCTTAGATCAGATTATCTCATTTAAACAGCAATAGGTTATGAAAAATTCTAATCTGCTCTCTCACTGTGTCACTGTGCATGCATACATTACTTTGTTTTATTTTATCCCTTTAGGCACTTGCAAGAAAACCCCCCAAAGACCCTTGTTGAGTCACATAAAAAAGCACTGCTGGAAAATAGGAGTTGGAAGGAATATTACTCTTTCCATGAGCTTTCCAAAGATTTGAGAAATATAGAGAGTAATTTGATATTTGAATAACTGAGCTGCCATTTTTTGGGGGGAATAATATCTAGCTCTACTGTGCAGCAAATTTAATCCCTAGATTTAAAATTCATTTATAGGTCAATATCATATTCATTCTACAGGTCTTTTTTAACTGAAGTAGAGATGAGGAAGAAATGGCTGACCAATGTCACCTAACAACCTGAATTATCTTTAAAGCCACAGCCCACCAGACTGCTCTCTAGCATCGTGACTAGTTTCTAATTTTCCCACTCAGTTCTATCACTGCTATATTGACGTGAGCCATCCATATAATAAATCAAAGAAGTGTTACCATAACTGCAAGTCTGACTATTACCATCAAGCATTTTTTGGAACAGCGTGTAGTAAAAATCAGCATAACCCTATGAAAATCAATGGGAGTAATTTATACTCAGGTATGAATTAACTTATCTAGGTGAAGTCAGAAGGCACTTTTGCCGTTCCTTAACTGACAGCTAGATCGGGACAAAGGTGCCATTGTTATCTACTCTTGGTACTTGGGAGTACAGAACATTTACATTTTTATCCATTCATTCTTCAAAAAACTGAACACGTGAACGTAAATGTGAACTCCTAGTATCCTTTAACTCAGCTGGCCCAGGATATCGGTCTCATTAAAAGATGATCCTCTAGCAAGAAAGATGAAGATGACAAAAAGTTTGAAAAATGAAAGCTTTGTGAAAAGAAGTGAAGGAAAAAGTTTTATTTGGAAAAATAAAACATGGGTATAAAAATATTTTATCCATCAGTAAGCTATACTGCTCCCCCAGTGATTCAGATTTCAGGACTGCCATTTATTTCACAACTGGTAAAAGCAATCCAGGAATTATAGGGGTATCCTATACCCTAAAAAAATTGGTACAAGTCCTTTACTTAGATGAGTAAAGAAGGAAATTATCTGTGAAGCAGATAGTCAAGCAGGGCTGGGAAATGCAGTGTGGTTACAACTGAAGGAAATCAAAGGGAAGATCGGGTTCCTAAACATGTTCTTGTTATGTTTACTTCAGCATATCTGGGCCTAAATGAGTGACAACTTATTTGAGATCTCTACAAATCATTATCATGAAATCCTTAACAAGTTGACTGTTTGTTACTGGAACAGGCACTTCGTACTGATTTGACAGAATATCAGATCCTGGGATTTACATTTTCACCTGGAATCTATCAGCCAAAATACTACCCAGTTTAATTTAAATAGCATTTTAAAATACTCCTGCAGTCTGCACTCTGTTTCTGCAGTTTCTTCACTTCAAACACTGCTGACTCATGCAGCACATAATAATTGAAGTATCATCTGAAGTTACTTTAATACAATTTCTTCACAAGTACACGAGTAACTTATCATCTATTTGGAGTTCAATACATTAATTACAAGCAAAAGTCAGTTTTCATGGTTTCTATCACAGACAGTGTGAAAGGTCAGTTCATCCCCAAACTCATTATAACCTCAGAGTTCAGTTACATTTTGTGTCTGGTCTCAGATGAGTCCGTAATGAATTACATAAGTTAATTCCATTTATAGGAATTTATGAAGGATTGTTAAGTTATATGTTTTGAATTAGAAAAAAGGTTCAAAAAAACCAAATGAACTCAGAATACCAAACCTCTATGGTGAACAATGCCCAGCCAGGCAGAAAAGAGCATTCTACCTTAAAACATGTCAGCAACAAATTGATCGATTCATTAACTACAAGGGATATCCAAGGAGGAGAACTGGGGAAAGCAGTCCTGCTTCCTCCAACCTCACTTCCTCCTCTGAATACCATCTGAGGCTAGAGGTGACTCCCAGGACTTGGATCAGTGACAGCATGGGTTGTGCGAGGGTTGATCACCATGCCAACTGGAGACGAGGATGGAAGAAGTGTTTGCATTTGCTTCAGGCATGAAGCAAGGTTTCATTTCTGGCATTTATGCTTTGATAGTCCTTATGACTCTTACCTGTTTTGGATTATATCAATGCATTTAAACGTGATTTAAAGATACTAAACCAGTACGGATGTGATAGAAAGGCATGACATTTCTTTGAAGTGTGGTCACTGAACTTCCATACACCCCACCAAGGTGTTGCTGGCTTGGGAGTTAGTGACGGTGTGGCTAAGAAGTGCCTTTCATGTGCATGTTGTTAGCAAAGTGACGACTGCAATTTTTTCTCAATGCTATAGTTTACAGTATTTTTAAAAGCTATTACCTGAAGTACAGGCCTTGAAGCATGCTTTCCTGGTTCAAAGGCAGCAACCAGTGTTTCTTAAAATTAAAGGATGTCCTAACGAAAAGCTCCTCAGTCACTTGTTCATGCAAATAAGCACTGTTAGTTTTGGTAATTGCTTCTCCTTTCTAGAAGAATTGTGATACTGATACATATACAGTATGCATATGTGCGTACATATACTGATACTGATACAGATTTATCAATCACAAACACCAAGAGTGGAACATTTTACCTGTACTGCAGCTCATGACTGGCAGCAGAATTATTAGTTTCCATAGCAACACCATCTCCACTTTCCAAGGTCAAAAATTCCTCCCATCCAATCAGTGGAAAGTAAAGTATGTCTTCCCGTGACTACCTTGATATTCTGCAAAAACAGGACAAGATATTGGGTAATTAAGGTACGGATTCAAAACAATGTCCCAGTTTTCCCTGTGTGAAATCATGCTCTACTGCACCATAGAAGACTCAGACACATAAGATGTAGTAAATGATATAAACAGGATCATCCCAATGTAAAAATAATTCCAAAATAACACAAAACTGGACATGAGGTCAATAAAAGCACATGTAATATCTTCCTCTGCATGTGGCACTGAGCTCACTTGCACAGGAGAGAGTTTCTGCAAGAAAGGAAGCAAAATCTGTCCTTGGTCCATTCACTGCACATGGCTGGGTTAGAAGAAAGGGTGTTCACAAACAAGCAGCAGAATGGTACCTGTCATACGGGAGAAAAAAGCAATATAATATCTTACATGTACTACATAGAACCAAAAAAACAATAATAATTAAAAAAAAAACAACACTTTTTTTGTCTTAAGGATTATTCTTCAGAAATGAAACACGCACCCACAAGGATTTACATAACAATTTGCTGTAATTTCCTTTGACATTTCAGTCACCATATGATGAATTAAAACAGGAAAAAAAATACGTGTTTGGCCTTTACTCCCAAAGGGTAAACTTGTAATTTACTGTGGGGAATCAGTTCATAAAGCAGCTGAAACCAGAAATCACTTAATAAAATGGGATTACAAAATCATAAAACCATTCTAAACGTTTTCAGTGCTAAAAAATTTCCATTGAGATGTTATGTTTATGAGTCATGTTTACGGAACCATTTCCTCTTTCCACTTGTCTAATTTACATACTAGTGTAAAAAAAAAAAAATCATACAGGATTGCCTTGGAACTTCTCATGTGAGTGAGAAAGATGTTTTTCAGAAAATGAAGAAACTCAACTCTTTTGGAAATCACCCCACTTTTATAAAGAATCTAATTCTATTCACGGGTTTTTATAAGGTGCACCTAAAAGTTGCAGGTGGTCTCAGGGGAGACCCAGATCAACCTGATGCACTGTTGCCAGTTCCCATTTCAGGTGGAGAATGATCAAACCTTGACAAGCTTCTAAGTTTTTGGAGGAAAGGAAAAAAAGGATGAAACAAGCAGTTTCTTTTTAATCTTTCTTTTAATATTTTGTAAGGTTGTACTTCACACACATCTGGGGTCTACAGAAGCCTACCTGAACCCTAAAAAAAATGAAATCTGAGTTTGGATAATTCTGTTGAAATAGAGATGGAGCTGGACGGCACCTTTATGCATCAGATCCTGCCCCAAGTAACATTACCTAAACAGTCCTCAGCAAATGTTTATCACCTGTTAAATACTTACAGTGAGACAAGGCTTTCCATAACTTCTTCAGGAAACCCTGGTAATGCTGTCAGTATAAAGGTTATCCCAAACTTCGGTTATAAATGCTTGTATTTGTCTGTTCTCCACTGACACGATTTCTCTCTACACCTTTTCAATATTTGAAAAGTATTTTTATAGCTTATATTAGAGGAAGCCCAATCTATTCATCACAATTAATGCTTTCAGCATGACTTCATCCTTGTCTCTTCTGGACTCTTCTAGCATAGCAGGCACTTTTCTCCAAGCACACGGCCCGGAGCTGGGCACGGTCCTCCAGCTGAGGCAGCCAACGCCAAGCAGCCGTTGGCTATTTTCAAGTTCCCAAATGAGGATTGCTACTCTTTTGTACTTGCATTCAGTTCAGGCTCCACTCTAACCCCTGCTTTAAACCTCCTGCCTATGCTGAAGGAGTGTATTGATTATTTCTGCCTAAGTGTGAAACCTAAGGAATTCAATTCCTTATTGAATTGCATCATATTTTTTTCCATACACTTTCTTCTGTTTGTCAATATTTGTCTCAAAGCTGGTGTACACATCACTGATATTTAAGACTGAAAAAAAAATCTTATCTTTTTTTCCCTGTCCTTCCTAAACAGAAGGCACTCTTTCAGATCAATACTGCAGACGTGGCAATTATGTTATCTGGTTTTGCTTGCCAGTTAAGGGAGAGTTTTAATTATTTGCTAAGATTTCATGTTAATTCCCTCCGTGTCTTACAGAAACGTTGTGACTTTAACTCCCGTTATGTCTCTGCTTTCCTCTGTCTCCCAATTTTATCTTTTGTTTTTTTAACTCTAGGCTGGCAGGAGGGACCTGCTGTCTGTAGGAAGACACCTCAAGCAACCAGGGCCTGTGTGTCCAGCAACACCACAGGGAGGGGAGGCTCATAAAACAATTTGTTGGGTGGGAATGAGCTCTGTTAGCATCAACAGATAACAAACAATATTTGTCGATGGTTTACCCTCTTTTGCTGAAGTTATCGCAATGAATTTTGCATGTTCCCACGAGCTGTGTTTCATTGGCATTTCTGTTTGTATCCATCTCCTGTGCTGGATGTTTTCCTCTGGCTGTTTTTCTGGACATGGGCAGTCAGCAGTTCCAGTGCTACCCACTCTGCTCCCACCCATCTCAGGTTCTTGCAAACTGCTCTTTCTGGTCAATAAGTATTTACCATGCAAGTTATTTTGTACACACCAGCTGAAATCCCTTTCATAGGTGAAACAATATCAATATAGCACTAATTATGGCTCAAAAGAAAAAGGACTTAAGCTCTTCAGTGTTACCTATGTTCTTTCTGAAAATTCTGAACCACAAAGAAATCACCAATAAAAACAAAGTAAATGACTGATCATGGGCATCCTCTTCCAAGACACTCATAGAATCATAGAATCATAGAATAGTTTGGGTTGGAAGGGACCTCAAAGATCATCTAGTTCCTACCCCCCTGACATGGGCAGGGCCAACCACTATACTGGGCCTTTCTTACAAGGACAGTTCCAAAACTCTCCTTAGTTGCTCTTGTCCTCTCTCAGAATTATACATGTCTTCTGAAACAGAAAAGCAACTACCTTCTGCTGACAGTACACAGAATATTCCAAAACTCTTTGCATTCTTACACGCTATTGATTAATCCCCAGAACTGTAACTCTCCTTCTTCTGCTGTTGCAGATTTGGGGCATTATTGCAGATATACACATATATGAATGTAAATATATATACATTTCCTTTAAGTAACTCAACTGTTTTACTTGTTTCACTCTGACAGGCACAAGGACCTAACTGGCAAGCAGGCACTTAATAATTTTTACAATGTCTTTCCAATAGCAACTTCCATGGGATTATTTACTGTCAAACTAAATCAAGAATAAATGAAAAAACTGAAATATTTATGACACAAGAAAAATCTGGTTCAGACTAGAAACCCCAGACTGGCATTAAACAAGAAGTGTAACAAGATAAATTGTGCCAGCATACTCTTTGTTTGCTGGATGTAATACTATCACTTATAATTGTTATGCCACAGTCTGAACCATCGGTCTAGATAGACGGAAAACAAAGTGTGTTAAATATGGTCATAGGGGAAACATTACATTTTCCCCTAAAAATACTGATTGCACATCCATTTGTCAACAGTGCATAATTTATACAAATCTGTTTGTTACAGAGGTAGTCAGCATCATTTGTTGTTTTTCCACTAGGGAAAGTGAGTCAGCAGGAAAGGACTCAATCCTCAGACCTGTTATAGCTGCCACTTTTTCCTCTTATCTGTGGGGGAAGGAAACACAGATATTCCTGAGACATCTAAGTGTGAAGCGTGGGACCTACAGATGCACATTTGAGGAGAACAGATGGAAATAAGCTGGCTGCCATGAGTTATGGGGGAATCCTCTGGTCAGCTGCGGCTCCGCCTGGCTGGGTCATGCAGTACCTGCTTCCCACTGCGAGTGCCACAGGTCATGTTGTTGGAAAGAAATGGCACAGAAATATTGCTTTCATCAGACATTCCCTTGAGGTTATCTGGAACATTGGTATTTTCAGCTGAAACATGGGATAGAAGCAGATGCTCTGACTTAGTGGCATGGCACTTAGCACATGGAAAGATTTTTTATCATGTGTCCTAAGCTTGCGATTGTATTGCTTTTTTCTCTTGAAAATGGGATCTAGATGGGTTAATATACAGATTCATGCATGAAGTAACATATTCAATGCATTAACATAATTGCCAATATTTTCTCCATTATTTCGTTTTTTGAACTGAGGTTTAAAGTATTGCTTTGGCCTTAGATTTTGAGATCTATACTTTCTTCTACTGCTTATTTTTTGAGTAACAAAACATTTACAAGATCAAGTCTGTGACAAAGAAGAAAATATGCTTCTGGCATCATCTGAGTTTTCATGAAAACATACAACATTTCACATTTCTGCCACAACTGTCTGTTGGTTTTGTAAAAGCAAAAAGGAGTCAGTTCAGGTGGCAAACTGACATCTTTCTGCAGTAGAAGTTGTCAGGCAGTGGGAATGATGAGATTTTGCTCTTAGCTAAATTCAAGCAAATTGACATTTTTACCCATGGCAAAATGTAGCTCTGTTTGCAGAAGGAGTAACTTTTTGACCTGGTGAAAGAAACTGTGTTTAACAGCGGGGATCTGGGGCCAAACTCCACAGTGATGCTGGCAGAGGAGCTTCACTCCAGGGGCAGTGCATCGGTGTAACGACCTATAGAAAGAGATCTGCTGAATGCGTGTAGGAGGAAAGGTACAAATGTGAAGATAAGAGGCTATAATCCAAGGAGTGCATGCATAGACTTTTTATTCTGCAGCCTCAGCTTTCCCTCCCACCAGCTTCCACCACATCTATATTATCTTTTGAATTTGGCCTTACATACTTTTGCATTCTTCATCTGCCAGAAAATAAGCTGAGTCTGTCCCAGCTAGGCTTGCATTCCTGGCACACCATAGCTCCTGATCTCTATATTGTCTCCTGAGCACCTGATTTGAAGTCATCTAATGTGAATTTTCTCATGAATGCCAATGATATACAGCTACATTTTTCTTTTCAAACTTTTTATCCCTGAGGAGCTTTCTTCACTCAAACTATTTTCCAGATATCCATAACAGACTGAATAGCAAATACTTGTAACTACCAGAGCAGAAGCAGAAGAGACCAGTTTTACAGGCTCCAGCAAGATTTACCTGTGCTGTTGTAGTGCTTACTGCTTATTTAAAACTATTGAACCATATTTCAAAGGAGAAAAGTAGCCCACAGTATTTAACTAAGGAGCCTGATACTGATGACTCCTATGTTCCCTTTTTCACAAAAGAACTTGAATTGTCATTTGTTTTTCACTTCTGACTTCTATTGCTTACTTTTCCTAGGGAAACAGAGCATACTGTAGCTTGTTTGTAATTCAGGTTGAGTACATAAATCCTTCAGGGGTCCAAATCTTGGATCTTCAAAACATTTTCCTAAATCCTAAAAACCAGCTCATTTTTTTTCAGATGACATTGGGCTCAATGAACCATGTACCAGTATAGATGCTTTTGTTCTGTTAGCTCCCCTTATTAAGTTGCCACATTGGGCTGCAAGAGGATATGGACTGGACTCTACCTTTGTGTCTGTGATGGCTCATCTCAGCTCCCCAGATGCATTCAATAATATTAAAAGAAGCAGGTGTGATGGTCATAACTGGCTTACTGAATGAAGATGGCATGTTGGTGGTCCTGTGATGTGCACGGGCAAGGCAAAAGGTGTGGGTTGAGCAAGCTGCCAAAAAGGATCCACCGCCCCTCTGTCTGATGAGCCTACTCATCATCCCATGATAAAGGATCCTTCTGAGAATTCACCCCTTCTTTTAACATATGAGTACAAGATGCAACAGAATTTCTGATTGTGAAAAATCATTTGATTTTTTCATATAGTTTCATTTCCACAGAAAGCAGCAATTATTCTATGATCCTATGAATTATAAATCTTTACACTATGTCTCTGAATTTTGTCCAATGAGGATTGCAAAGGAGGCATAAACTATCTGGATCTGCTTGGATACAGAGATGCTCTTCTCCCAGCAATGCACTGCAGAAGGTACTCACGTGCTCTGTGCTGTTAGCATCCTGCTAGCGTTGCTGGGAAGATGTTAGTGCATGGAACACTTTCACCAGAACGTCTATGTGTATATCGAGTCATGTAACGCACAGCCATTTGCATGGGCATTCACAGCTGTAAGTAATTGTTTCGCAGTAGGAAAGAGGCAATGCAATAATTTGCTGTGTTTAACCCAAACATAAAAACTGAAAGAGATAAACCCTAGTGTGTTGTTGACAGATCCGCATAAAGATGTCTTTCAACAATAAACTGCTTAAGTCGTAACGAATATGAGTTGTAATACAATCACAGCCCTTGTGCTTAGCCATGTCTTAAGAAAGCACAGTAAAGGTGTAGCTATCTCATATGAACCACATTGCTTGAAGCTTATTTACTAGTACTTTGATTTTTTTTTCCTTTCAGTTTATACACTGTATGCAATGCCAGTAATCATTCTGAAAGGGTTGTCTCTTGGGCAGTATTAAATTTTGCTTCGTGGATTCACATTCCAGCATTGTTGATAGTGTTTCCTTGTAACACAGAAGATGTAGCTATCAGGTTTTTATGTATGCATGTGTCTATATATATATATGCAAGCGAGTCTGTGTATATGTACACAGCACAAACAAAGGTATAATCCCATTCAATCAACTCCACTGTAGTCATTTTCTTGATGTACAAGATTACAGTGCTATTTCTACTCTTTGCAGTGATATGTATGATACATAACGACAAAAATATCTCCCAGAAATTGGTTTAGCTTGAAGCATGGTGAAGGCTCTTCTATTACTCACCAACTATTGGTCTCTTGCTTTGAGACACATCAGCCAGTGTGGGAAATGTTAGCGTGCCCTTGCGCAGCCAATATACCTCCCTTCAGGGCATGTCCTCACACCTGCAGCCTTTCAAGAGCAACGCTGGGCTGTGCCAAGTGTTGGCTTCAGTCCAGACTCATCTCCAAATATCTTTCAGGGAAATGATAAAAGTAAAATATTCTACCAGTTCAGGTTAACACTGCCCACAATAGTAAATGGCATTCAAACAAATTGCTTAACCCATTACCAGAATCAGAGGCCCTGAATCCATTATGAATAAAATCCCAGTAACTGCATCCCTCTCCATAAGGCTCCATTTGGGTAATTTCTGTGGCCAGTTCTCACGCCTGGCTTTGTATATAAACATTCTTTGGCTCAGGTCAGTTGAAGACAATGTATGACCTCAAAGTCAGCCCACATTCTGCACTCCTATAGTCTCCAGCACATGAAAGATTACCTGTTAGAATAACATTTATACATAACACTGCCCAAACTGAGGACTGTATGTAAAATTTACCACTTAAGTGAGGCAAGTCTTTGTATGTGTCTCTTAAAATATTCAGCGAATGATTGCTTTCTGTAAGTCACCTCACTTTACCCAATGTAATGTAAAAAACAATTTTACCAGTTTAAGTAGTTTAGAAATTTATGTCATGAACATTAGTATTCATTACTGACATTCCTGGAGGCAGAAGCAAGGATCAGCATCCGCTTACAGTGAGTAAGCTCCTCATCCTTAGGATCCTGAAATGTGACATCAGGTAACACAAGGTCCTACAGCTCTCAACAATTGTGCTCCGGTTCCAGCTATCTGCGCTAAGTGCTCTCTGCTCCTTCTTCTGAAATCGCTTCTGATTTCAGGAAAATGTGTTTTCCACAGTAAATGTGTAGCTAGGCTATGCACAGGTGCCTTTGACAGTGGATCTCTAGCCTGCAACTCTTTTCATAAACTAAACAGAAGTGAGGCACAAGCAGACAGGGAAAGTGGAGTAATTATTTATCTTACGTTGTTTGATAGAAAGAAAAATGTCAGCCACAAAAGCTTCCTGGGGCAAAACTGGTAATCTTAAATAAAGACTTGCAGCAGATGATAGCAACATTTAGCAACGTCTGCCATGTTTCCAGCAGCTGAGGGGAGGCAAAACTAATTCAAGCTTAGAAGCTTCTGTAGGCAATATTTACAGTGGTTTGCCAAAAGATGATGTGCTATTGACCTGCCATCTCTTTGCATTTGCAGATACACAGGTCCTGGAGGCAAGCTGGAAGAATTAAACTCGTGCAATTTTCCACTTCACTTCCATGTTTGTTTGCAGTGCAAGTCTTCCATTGCATAATATGTGGTATGCATGAAAATAGAGAAAGAAAATATGCTACGTATGTTGCTAGACTTGAGAGTATGTTTTGTTCCTGGCCCAGCTTTGTAACCCAGTCAGAGCCTGTCTCCAGATGGAGTCAAGATGACATGGGAACCTCAGCCTAAACTTCAGACATTTCTGCAACTATGAAAGAGAAATATGCCCATGTGAACTAGTGTTTAGAAGTTTTCATATAGATAATTTTCAACAATTAGAAGCTTCCATTCTAATCACTCAATACTGTCTAGAGTAATTATTGAATAAACATTCACATAGAAAAGGTCTGATAAGAAAGTTCAAAGTAAAAGTGTAGACCAATTTTCCATGCAATACATCATGAAACACAGGGAAAGAGCTGAAAGAGTTAAATTTACCAAACCTGAAAATATAACTTGGGAACAAATTATCATACTTTTTAGCATGTTCACAAACACTAAACCTAAATGTCTAAATGTAACCCAAATATTGCTTTATTCTTCACAAATATAAAGTTTAATATCTACTTAATATCTGTGAGTAAAGCCCTAAGAACTTCAGAAAACAGCCTTTCAAATATTATCAGTATTATATTGATGAAAACCTTGATTCCATACTCCAATTGAAACTAGTAGCAAAATTCTTATTTCTTCAGTAAAATAGGATCAAAATTAGATTGTCATCAAGAGATACTGTTCAGGTTTCTTCAAGGACAGGGATGTTAATAAAGGAACTGCTGATAAACCTTTACAATGCTATCTTGAAGGCTTCACCTCTTTCAAGATCTCATGCAGCGGTTGTTTCAATATGAGCCTTATATCACAGGAACACTTTAATTTGTGCCAGCGTAAAGTCTGCTATTCAGAGTTTTCATTGTAATCTTTTGCTTGCTTCATATTTAATATCCCAGATCTTTTTATTAAATCCATATTAAAGGTATTGTGATATCTTTATGGTGCTCTCCTTTCAAACAAAGTAATATCCTTCAGTAGGAGAGCTCTTCCTCCTGCATCCCTTACGCTTCTGTACCTCCAGCTGGCGGCTGTGGAGGGGATCACAGTGGTGAGATGCAACTTCAGGTCCCTCATTTGGTTCCCACTTCTCCAGCTAGGGCCAAACTACAGCTGCACAGGAGCATGACAACAAGCCCCCGTTGTCCTCAGCGACACACACCCAGCTGATGGCTTTACCTGGCACCTGGCACCCGGCACCCAGCTAATGGGTGAGGGGGTTTCCCTGCAACGGCTCACAAACCTCCTCTGATCAGCAGCAGGAATTCACTGCTCACTGGGACAGTCGCCCCTTTTATTGTTCTTGGCTTGTTGACGATATTTACAGGCATGCAATCTCATTTGCGGTTTATTGCTCTAACATCTGAAATGATCTCTCTTTCTCATTTCACAGTTGCTCATTGTTTGTTATTCCTCCCAGTTATAGCCAGAAAGCACCAAATGCAGGGCTCCCAAGCCCAGCACAGGCGCCAGCTACTTGTCACTGCTGCACCTGGCTAGCAGCTTCTCCTACTTAAAAAAATACTGTTTTGGACAGTTTATTAAGAAACTATTCATTTTCGTACTCTCCATTCCGGAGAAGAAAGGGGAGGAATGATGTGCTTTGCATGCAAAGCGTGTCAGGCACAAGGTATGAAAGAAAGCAGGACGTGACATGTGCTGTGAGTGATACTGACTAAGTATTAAATGCGACACTTGGAATGCCATGGTGCATCAGGTGTGCCCTGTCTGCTCCATGGACTACCTAATGGGGCTACAGGCATCCTGGGACTCCTTGTCAGGAAATAATAACAGAAAAAAAAATAAAAGCAGGTTTTCCAAGTTAAACAACAAGATACTGCAGAGAAGCTGCGGTATCAGCCTAGACGTTGAGGAAATGTGTTCAAATTCTTTTTTCTCTTTTGCTGAAAATGTGTTTCTGAGCTTGTTTATGGACCCATAGGGTTCCCATGCCCAACACAGTGTGGCTGCAAGCCGTCCGCAGAGACTCCCACCAGCCCACCAAAATCTCTTCCCAAAGGGAGGGTGCAGTTGAGCAAAACACCAGTGGAGCTCAGGCCTTTTGGAAGAGTTCCTTTGAGCCAGGGGTTTGAAGAAATTCCTTCACAAGGGGAACAAGAAGCCTGGAAGAGTAACAGGGAGCCTGCCCATCAGTCCTGCTTCAGGAATTCATGGATCAGAGCTAATATTTGTAAACAAAGCAAAAAGTGAAAGAAGCTAATTTTAGACAAGAACCTAGAAATCTGCCAAATTGTGACCAACTGGTCTTCAGCCTGGCAGAAAGTACTAATGGCACTATGGATGCAAATTGTTAACCTTAGACTTCTCAGAGACGCTGCCAGAAAGTATTTAGATTTTGTAATCGCTGTACATTGCTGTGCTGCAATAAATAAGGAGGCTAGGACTATTTCTGCACTGACGGAGGAGGACACAAGCACTTATAGGTGAGTTGAATGTGACTAAGCTGAACACTAAATAATATAAATAGGAACCAGGCAGGACTGCAATGCCAGGGTGACTTTAAGATAAGCTGAACCGTACATGCCCGCTATTTTTGCATAAGATGATGTCTCTAATCATTTTATTTGCATGCATATGTGCACGCATGTATGTCAGAAGACAAAGTTAATTTCAGGGCTTAGTGTTTAATAAGTAAAAGATTTGGCGTGAAATGATGATCCTTACCATTTCCATCGTCCTTGGTGGTGTTATTTCTGTTTATTACTATCGTTTAGAATCTCTTTGATAATGAGGAAAAGAGGAAAATAATCAAGTTGGTTTCTATGTGAAATTGGACTTAATTCAGTATAATCCATGTATTTTAAGATAGGCAATATATCCAAGTAGAATAGTGGAGTTACTGTGTTAGCATCTAGATGAGGTCTGGAGACAAGGACAGACACACAAATTATTCACCTGCTCTGCCTGAACAACAGATCTGGATGCTGGTGGAGTCCAAAAGACAGAAAGGAGAGAGAAGCCCTTTAAACAAACCCAGGGGAGAAAAGTGCTGGCGTTTCTAACAGCCTCACCATGTCTAACAGCCTCACTTTTATACAAAAGATTTGGGTGCTAAAACAGAAGAGGGGAGCAGATGGCTCGAGCTATGATTTTTGGTATTTTATATCATTAGTCTGAATTTTCGAGGGAGCAAACTGAAGAAGCAGCAAAAAGAGTCCTAGAAGTCCTATGGCTTCCCCCAGAGAAATGATGGCAGAGGTCTTGCCTTGCAGCTATGCTTATGGTTTTAATACCACAAATCGGTCTGATTTGTCCTTGTTTGTGTGTTCAGTCCTGAAAAAAGTACCAGAGAGGGTGGCTTCACACTGTTTTGTCTCTGCGTCTGTGAGACAATGCTGAGTGCATAAGGGGCGATGCCTACGTGAGGGCTGGAGCCCACACACTGGCGAGGATGGAGAGGAAGAAGGCGAGGGCTGAGAGCTGGGTGATGCTTCCCACATGAGCCTGAGCTGGTGAACAGAAGGACAACCATTTTCAGCTCAGGCTCTGGTGATAAATGGTTTATCAGGATTCAATGAAATATAAACAGCCATGTCTGTCATCAACAGCTTGCCACACATCAGACATTAAACACTGGTTTGATTTTTAGAAGATGAAGATCATCTTTCAAAACATAGTACAGCTTATAGACTTCCTTTTCTTTTAAATTAGGAAATGATAAAAAATATTATTTGAGATGTCTTGTTGAATACACATATATATGGAGAAGCACATGTTAATGTGATCTAAATAAAAGAATAAGGTTAGAGGCTATTTTATTTCAGAGAACCACTTGGCACATTTGAAGTAACATTTATCAATTTCGGTTTTTCCTACAAATAAATAATCCTTTCTTTTTGCTAGGAATTCCATAGGCACATCTAAGTTCCTTAAAAGTTACTTCAAAGTCAGTTCACACCACATATACCAATTTTATCATGTTGCTTAAAAACTATGTTAACCTATGCCTTAATTTAGTTGATTTTTGTTTATTTATTAATCAATTTCCACCCTGTCTGTGAGGGCTCCTGTGTGAGCTATTTGCTCATTCAGAAAGCAGACCTTATCAAGAGCCATCAAGCAGGTAAGAGAAAGAGAGAACGATTCACACATTTGGTTATATTAATTACTAATGGACTCCTGTTCTGCACATAGCAGGTGATTTTTTATAAATTGATTGTTTCTTGATAATTATGCTGCTCTCCAAACAAGTACCAATACATTTACATCTGCAGGATATGCAGCAGACAATTTATATAGATTCAGAATATGTTAGAAAAGCAAAATGTTAGCTTGAATAGTAATCAGTATTTATCCATGTTTCTCTTCCTTGGTACACTAAAAAGATTTGAGCTTGAGTTTACTATTCTAGAAGTGTTCTCGTTTTTTGACAGGTAAACAGGGTTGGATATTCCAGCACTGTAAGTAGGAATAGCTTTGAGCTTTATGTGGAAATGCTAATTTACACCAGACAGGAATCTGAACCAAAGAGTTTTGGAAGGAAAAGCCTTTAAATTTATATGTTGTAAGAGAAGAGTAATGATTTTACTTAAGATTTCCTAATACGGGGTGAGATAATATTTAGGATATCTTTAGCCTTAATCTATGCACTTATTTAAAATGTATCAGTCTAAAATTCTAAACTGTGAAGCCCCATGAAAACTATCTGCATCAAATCTGGCCATGACTGGATATAAATATTTAGCAAGAAAGTTTGACTGGCATTTTTTTTTTTTTTTTCTAGAGCCAGAACCTTCTTTCCACTTCTGCTTTGTTTTCTCCTGTATTAGGCTGTACATTGAAAACTAATAGGACTTTAACCTGTTTTCTTGTTACATTAAAGCTCTAAGAAGACTCTTTTATACTCTGCTGTTCAGTACTTTCATTTAGACTCTCCTCATGCACCAAAATATGTTGTTTGCATCACTGAGAATAATCGAGAGGAAATTGCACAATGCCAAATGGTCTGTTATGATACAAAAAAAAAAAAAAAAGGAATAGTAGTGAATTAAACACACAGCTATCTCATCCCAGGCCATTTTAAGCAACACTTGGTTTGCTATGCACTTATGCAAATGATTCTTATGATTAAGTTCCCCAAAATATAACTGAGCGCTGGGGAACTATACACATCCCTCAAGCTAACACTGTTCTGAGGTGTGCCGCATCACAAATTGACAAGAAAAAGCACCACAATGAAGGAATCCTGAAGTTTTCAACATTACTGTTGTGTCAATTAAAGGATGATGATCAAAATTCAACTGTGTAATTCGTTGTTGCCCATTCCTTTGTCATTCTCCTGCTGTCTCCTTTCTATCCCAAGCATCCCTGTGTACTTCTTCAAGGGATGCTGCGTTCTTCATCCGTCCGTGGCTGTGCTTTTGTTGTGGTAGAATAAGGGAGATGTTGAAGGCCAAATGTTCTTCCAAGATTTACATGGCTGATCTCAACTTCACAGCTTTGTTTTCAGAGAAGAATAGGTATCACTGGTGATGTGACTCGTGACGTTCCATTGATAGCACTGGGACTGAGTTTGTTTGCTTCTCAGGATTATGCTCGCACAACGAGAATGTAGTACTGCAGGCAAAATCCTCCATGTGGATCTAAGACCAGACTTACACTCTTTTTTCTTTTAAGTGCTGAAGAACAGACTACAAATGTAGTCTATTATGAATTAATTCATAAGGATCTAAGGAAACTTAGCTTCTCACTTTTATCTTGTTCGCTGTACTGTACCTAGGTGACTGCCTGATCCCTCTCCCTTTATGCTGGCCCAATTTCATGCTCGCAGAGTGCAGGGCTCAGCTCCACTCCCACCCCTCCTCGGCAGCTGCTCTCCAGCTACACCCAGAAATAGCTGAACATACCCTTATCCATACAGCAGAGACACCTCACATCTGTGAATGCGCTCACAACCTGGTCACGAGTGCATCACTTGCCAGGTACCGATTGCTACACACAAATGTTAATCACGCTTCAACCCTCGGAACTGTGGACTGGCATTCTGCTGTATAAACCGAGCTACAGGGGCAGAGGAGCAGAAACAACTGAAGACATTCCCAAATCCTCTCCTGGATGGTTTGATCCAGCCTGTGTGTAATAACCCCCATGCAGCTCTTGAAGCTCTTGCAGCTGTAAACTCTTCTATAGGACCCTAAATCAAGAAGCAATCTTTGCCTTTTGACAGTGATATAAAAAGGACTGATTTTCTCTGGTTTCATACCTGCGTGAAACTGTTGTGAACTGTCCTTGTTGTCGTCTTAGCAGATTTCACGAATATCAAAACACAAGAAAGAGGATATTTCATTATCCCCTTATCATTTCCTTAGCCCTTATCATAAGCAAGGTTTGCTTTATGGAGTTAATATTAAAATACATTATTTCCCCAGACATTTTAGAAGGGTTGTCCTTTGTTTTAAGCCACAACAACTGAAAATGTGCTTAGAACATGAAAATATGTTCTGTCACAATAAAACCACCGAATAACGAAGTCTACGTTTGAAATCTTTTTGCACCCTTCTCTTAAGGTTCAAGAGATTTCACTGATTGTGTAACTTTTCAGAAAGCTTCTGACAGGTATGCCTTGTATACCAACACTGATAACAGTAAGAGCCTAGTTTTGGAGACTGTTTGGAGATTGTGTGGAGAAAGAGCTGTTTCTTTGCCATTAGAAACTATGGTTGCACATATAGAACTGGTGTACAATCAATGAGCCAGAAGAGCCCCAGTTTGATGCTTTTCTAAGCCCATCAAACCCATCCCAATGACTGCAGAAAAATTTTTGTATAAGTATCTCTTTTAGCTTTGCATCCTGTGCTATCAATATGCTTCTGCACATTTCCTTGGACCTGTATTTGTAAAACCTGAAAATAGAGTTCAGTATCTAATGGGCTTAAATGTGCTTCCTGTTTGGAAGAAGAGACATTGAGGAGGATCTCGAAGTGAAGTGTCTGCAGTTTTTTATGCTAATCATACCTTCACCAGAGTTATGTTCTTAATAATGCAGATTGTTTCCTGGGATGCTGCAGCTTTTCCCCAACTTCTTGTCATCCGCATGTTTGATTGCCCTCATAAATTGCATGTGGGCACTAATAACTTCTGCTGATGTTACACTGCATGTCACTCTGAGCAGTGACTCAGCCTCTCTCACAGTCCAGGATTTTCTCTTGGTAGCATATGTTATAGGTTCAGCAAGAGTTTAGAAGATTGGATAGAGAAGAGGATGATGGACTTGCATTTCATTCTCGAAAACATCCATTTACTGGTAATGATCTAATGAATGGACTATTTTTTTTTTCTTGACATATAAAACAATGTCACTAGACAGTAACACAAATCAATTTTTTCACCAGTTCTAGGTTAAGAACTACAAATAGATTGATTTTATTCATCTCTTGGTCCATTCCTCTTTGAAAAATTTTTTATCTGTTGGAGGAAAGAGCAAGTATTCGGTCTGAAGGGATCCACTATCTTTAGCTTTTATTTCCTTGATAAGCAGATCAGTCCTCATCAGTGTGCAAGATCATCAACACGTATTTCAACTTCTGTACACATCAGAACATAGCAACCACAATTACATTATGTGAAGGGTAAATCACATAGTAATTAATGTGCCTAATAAGCAGCGTACAACTTCTGATTCAGCCTTATGAAAGTGAAGGAAATATATCCCACTGATTCCGGGAAGATTTGGATCAGCTTTCCGGAGATTAGGAGCTTCACTTAGCTTGTGATAAAATCGCATACCGCAGTAAATACGCTTATGCTCTCCGTGCCAGTACCTGTAGGTCAGCAAACTCATACTTCAAGCAGGACCTACTGAGCAAAAGCTTCCTTTATGCTTTATGTGTCTGGCTCCAAAACAAACCAACAAACAAAAAAAAAGGGGTGGAAAAAGAGGAAAATCAAAAGAAAGAAAACAGTGCTGCTTTCAGGTCAACATGAATATTGCAATAATAAGTTTTACATTAGAAAATAACATCTTAGTTCCCCTCACACTGCTGTGCAGAAGCACCACCTTCCCTTCCAGGTACTAGTCACATCCAGCGGAAAGTTACTACCAGAAAATAAACATAAAGTATGTAGCTATCCTACAACATCTCTTCTACGCTCACATTCCGTGATATGTGATGCAAGGATGAAAAAGTCCCTTTCACAAGGTTTACAGCCTCATAAGTTTTCTTCAGTTATTGCTCAGAGCATCTCCAGCTACCCACTGTAAAATCCACGCGGCCAGCCTGTGAAGCTACAAGCAAACAACTGTGCTGATATAAATAAAAATGTCCCTTGTAGAAAAATTCAGGCAGTTTGTGTCTGTTTATTTTGGTCTCATTAGGCTGCCACAACATGATAAATGATTTAGGTTAAGGGTAATTCAGTTTATGGCACAATAGGCACGAAAGGTTACTCCTTCTTATGCCCTTCTCACATAAAATCTACCTTAAAAAAGTAAAGTCTTTATGTCTCAATAAACAGAAGCCACACAGATATCATGTAACAAATTACATATTGGATAACAATCTATAAAATTTTATTGGATATGAGGTTTGCATTGATTTGAATTTTACCCAAAAGCAAAGCATTACTGTTTCTCCACAACAGTAAAATAAAAGGAAAACAGAAATCTCCATTTATAGTCTTTCACAAGTGTAGCCACCAGAAACAACTCCGAGCAATGCAATCAACCTCCTGGAAACAGCCTAGAGTTCAGCTTGCGCGTGATCAAGAAAGCCTTGCAAATCCTCTCCAGCGAGGAGTTTAGCACTGAGGTTCACCACAAAGCCAGGAAACAGCATTTGACACTGGGCAGCGATCGCAAGACAACTCCTTAAAGCTCCATTGCCACATTTCCACTCCAAGATGTCAGCGGTTTACTGTGTGTGTGAGTGATACCGCTGCATGGAACCGTGGGTAGGAAACAAGAGTTCGTGCTAATCATTTTGCACAAGTATCTGCTTCATGAAATGCAGAGTTTTGTGGGAAAGGAAGGCGAGATTCATGGCAAAGCTGGAAGTCTGTCTTCCCTTGACCATTTGCATCTAAGGACCCACACTATATATATGTACATAAAGAAGAAGGACTGGAGATGTGCATCTTTTACACAGGCATGCCATGAAAACTACCAATTCTTAAAGTAGGGAGGTGAGGTACAAACAAGTCTGGTATTACTGGTATTAATTGCTGCTATTATTTGGATAAAGGAGGGCAACAGTGGCTGTGCATTTGACCCAGCACTACTTCACACACTTTTTGGCATATTAGACTAAGAAATCGATATTTTACAAGCCACTTTCCAGCTATTCATTTTACATGGCAGAATGCAACCTATTAGCTGCAAACACGACTTACCCACACCTCACTGCACTGAGCTGGGGCCCCTGGTTGTTCAAGGCATGGGGCTTATTCTTCAGTAGAGCCGCTGGCTGCTCAGCATTGTCAAACAAAGCGTTTTCCTGCTAATTCCTTTCAGGGCTTAGGTGGATTTTCAATCAATCTTGCTGAGAAAGTCAGCCAGACAAAGAGGTAGAATCGTGACGTGGTTAGTCATTTATATTTTACTGGAGTCAGTGAGTAAGGTACTTGTCAGTTTGTACGCTTCGTACATAACTTTTATCCCACCATTTTTTTGACAGAAGTTTGACTTTGGGAATCTCTTGGCTATGTCTTCAATATCAATCTTCTGAATCCCTAACCCAAAGTTTAATATCATCCATTATTCAACACCCAGGCTAACAATAAGGCTAACTTTAAAACTAGTAATCTCTCAGTAAAGCTGCGCAATTAATGCTGAAATAGCTTAAGTACAGAATAACACCAAGGAGCACTCCCCACAGCCTTCCTCAGAGCATTCCAAAATACCAATAGTCCTTCTGACATCTCTAGTTATCAAATATTCTGTAAGACTTATTGGTAGACTCTGGCTCACCTAAGTAGACTTGCTTAAAATGCAGAATATTTTTCCTGCAAATTTAACCATGGACTCCCTTATCTGCTCACAGCCCACCCATTTTATGCCAGGTTTGAGTGATCAAAATGTCCCCCCAGCGCTGCTCAGTGCTCTGGTGAGCTCTGCCCCTCCTAGTTCATCCTACCATTTTTCTCCCTCCGGTTTGCCATGTAAAACCATGTGTTCTGTGCAGTACAGCTCCCCGCAGCCCTGTAGCCCCCGCCCGCTCCTCCCTGCTTTGGGATCGGGGGCCTGCTTTAACACTGGAGTTTCACTTTTCTTTGTGGTGTTAGACTATGGCCCGCATCTGGACAAAGCTTTTGCTTTGGATGCCTTTACAGCCTCCATAGCCACAGTAGTGCATGTTTTATTTGAAAACATTACGTTTACTACGATATAAAGAGGCCATTACCGCTTAGCTGTGTTCACCGCTCTTCTTCCTTCCCTCCCCCCCTTCCCACTTCTTTTCCTGATGTCTTCCTGGAGTTATATGGTGTATACAAGGCTTACTTACTCCTGCTTGCACTAGATTCAACACAGTTATGTTTCTTCCCCCAAGCTCAGTGTCCTCAGAGGAGCATTTAGGTTAACAGCAGTTTATTCCTGGCTGGAACTGCAGCAGTTGTGCGAGCGTTCAGAAGCCAGGATTCTCCTTTGCTGCAGGCAGCTGCTAAAGGCCCAGGTGATGTCTCAGATGGAGACAGAAGCGGGGAGGTGTGCGGCAGCAGGGCACAAAGCATCCCTGCTGCTGCGACATTGATGCTGTTGGGGCATGGTGGCAGCACAGTGTGGGAACGATGCCATAAATGAACAGAAGCAGGAGGGAAAAGTGGCCAAATCTTGTGATAAACTCACAGCCCCCTTGTCCCCAGAAAATACAAAAAAAAAAGGCATGTGTGGCATGTAACGGAGCGGAGGGAAGCAAGGGCAGGCTGAAGATGCTCCTTGTGCTGCACAGCAACCCACCTTGCTCACGCTGAGCAAGGTGTGAGTCTCAGCACCCTTGCTGTGCTTCCTGCCTGGGGCTGGGGGCTGGTGCCGAGGTCCCAGTCTGAGGGTGACCTTACCCTGCTCCCTGCTGCGTGGTCCTTTCACAGTAAGGACAAGCAATACTTGCAGTACAGTACTCTTACAAGAATTTTCTCATTGTAGCATGAGCCTTTTGATTTTGGCTTTGTTTACTTGTAATGTAAGGTTTTTGCACAGAAATAAATGATAAAATATATTTGAACTGTATGGAAAATGTAGATTTCCCTTTGCAGCAGAAGACGTCCCTCTGACAGGTCTGTCCCCTCTGGCTATGCTCTCACCAGACAGACAGCTATGTAGCTGCCTGGGCATTACATAGCTATATAGATAGTAAATATTGTTATGTAGCATGGATCTTCAGGTGGGGAAAGTGAGCCAGGACTGGAAACCCACACCTAGCTTGTGGATGTGGTGGAAAAGGGGGACAAAAGAGGGGTTGGTGGGGTTAGATCTGCATCTCTGATGGTCTCAGGGTGAGGAATATTGGAAAAAAAGTGGGTCAAAAATATGAATATATGGCTTTTAGCTCTGCCTGGTAACTTCAGAAAGGACTGGGTCACCTCTGTGGAGAAGCTTCAGCAACATGTCATAGCTAATGATGTCAGTGCTGAGAAAAAGGTGGCAGTTTAAGTGAGTATAATAGGGGTAAAACCTCTAACCCGCTGTGCAGCCAGAGTGCTCCTGTTAAGCCAGCAGACAAAACAATTTCTGGAAGAGAGGTGATTTTGTAGAATTTCCTCAGCCCTCAGCTCTGCCTGCGGTTGCAGAGTTTCCCTGCTATTATCATCCAAGGGAAAGTGAAACCATCTGGGGATAAGTGCCTGAATTAAGGAAATCAACAGAACATTGCCAGTCTGAGGAGAGCTTAAACGCCGCAATACCGGTACGGAAAACCACGCAGTGCGCACCAGTTATCTGACTCCAAAGCAAGCATCAGGGACAGTTGTTGTGATAGCAGCTGCCACCAGACAGGCAGAGAAGTGAAACAAGGCACCAAGGACGATCAGCAAAGGAGCTGGAGATCAGCCCGGACGCACAGCGTGGCTCTCCAAAGGCTGTGTGTGCCTCCTCTGCAGAGAACAGTCCCACAGAGCAAATAACGAGCTTGGGTTTATTTACCCTGTTCAAGGACAGGCTTCTTGGGATCTGTGAGATGCTGGGGAAGGCAGGGACTGAGCGCAGGTCGCTGCAGATGAGCCCAAAGTCTGACCACCAAGACAACAGAGCAGTGCGATTGGAAACTGAGTCTGTGCAGGATGCTGGGGAGCCCGTGTTGCATAGCAGGCTCATTTAGGTGATATAAATCTATGTGTTATCTGGATTCCTTTACAAAGAGAGGAAGCACAATTTGTACTGAGGTTTGCTCTGGTCCCGCTGCTTTTGTAATTTCATGGTAGGATTATCAGAAAGTGCTTGAAGAGACGAAGTTGCACAAACTTCAGTGCTTTTAATCCCCATTTCTCTCACCAAAGGCACCAAACATAGGCTGCACACAGTGCCTGGGAAAAATGGATTTGGGTTGGTGAAGGGTACAGTGCACCAGGCTATCAGAAGCACAGGCAAATATCCTGTGATCCAGCCACCCATGTTTTTGATAGATTGACCTAGAACAGACAAGGCAGCAGGACAGGACGGAGCCTGAAATGCACAAACCGTAAGAGGTGTTTGAAGGGAAAACAAACGCTAAACATCTGAGAACTCACTCATTTTGGCTCCTGGAAACCTGATGCAAAGTTTCAGCCCAGTTAGGCTGTCTAATTGTATCCTGTGTTAATTACAGGGAAGAGAGGAGAAAAGGTGCTGGTGAATGGTGATCGTCTTCTTGGGTTTGCTGACAGGCCAGCCTAGCGTGTCCTTTACCCACAGCAGAGTGTTTTCCTCATTAGCTCAGCGCTGCTGTTTCTCTAAAATCTACCCCTCCCCAAGTCAGTTAGCAATGGATTGAGATGTTCAGTAGCTCAGTGTGATAGCAGCAACCCTCACACACAGAACCAGCTCTGACAAAATTTTGTTTTGGAAGATTTCTTAAATATATAGGAAAACTGTCAGAGCAAGGTTCCAGGATAGCGAAGAGTTTAAGTCATGAGCTGCAATGAAATTTCTGCTTAAATAGTGTTCTGTACCCTGGAGAGGGTCCTAATCCTAGACTGTGGGCTCTTCTCCCCCAGGGTTTGATCATCTTGACCCTGGAAAAACGTCCCAGAGAAAGGCTCAGCAAGAACAGCAGAAGGTAATCCGCCCGATCCAGGGCAGCAAATTAACCACTGATCTTTTTTTGCACATCAAAAGGTTGCAGACACGAGATGATAGCCCTACATCCCAGACGAGTGTCTGCTCCGAGACACGAGACACGCTGCTCAGCCCCTTCCACACTGGAATGGAAATGAATAAAATTACACCACTTTCAACAGCAGAGGATTCTTGTTTTCCAGCCAGCCCTTTCCCAAGGCACAAGTTTAATAAGACTTTCCTTGCAGGCTTTGCCATAGATAGGACCTGGGATCTGTGTGCCTTTGTTATAGCTATGGGAGAGTATAGTTCATGAAGAAATAAGAAACAGTCCTCAGATTTAATGTGCGGAATCTTATATAGAAAAACAGATCCCATTGGTAGTCACATCAAGGTTTCCTAAAGCAAGGTGAGTATTTAGTTAAGAAAAAATAGGTATTTCTTTGATACGCCTCTGGGAGCTGTGCTGGGAGCCCAAGAGGGTTATTGCGTAGCTGGGTGGCTGGGTCACTCATTTTTGTTTATGGCTAATAAAACCAGTTGTCTGGAAGCCAACTATATCAGTTCCTGTATTATTACGTTGTGTAAAGAGCAAGGACATAACACTGTTCCTCTCATCTTTCTGCTGTTTTCTATCTCCTTTAACAAGAGCATTAGAGCAGATGCTGTCAAGAATTTTAATAAAACAAACTGTGTTTCTGACCGTCTTTATCCATTTCTTGTCTTTATAGGCTAGAAACATATTAGAAGGTTTAACCGAGGAAAATTACTCTTCTCTCCTTCTACCTCCTCCCTGTCCCTGTCTCTCAGTTGCTATCCTGTATGCTATGGAGTTTTTCTATTGTAGAAAGCCAAAACACAAAGAACTCTCCCTAAAACCCCACAAAACGGACACGGCAGCCTGGATGCTTGCTCACACAGTCGCTCAGTCCCCTTTGCCCCCTCCTGCACTGAACCCCAGAAGGGCCTAAGATAGTGGCAGTGCTGTCCCCAGCCCGCTCTGGATGCGGGTGGGAGGATGAGGAGCAGTGGCAGCTGCTTGGAGCCCAGCTGGGGTGAGCAAGGTGCTATGGCCAGAAAGCGTCCTTAGTGTGGGCACAGCTGTGCTCCGAGGTGGGCCTGAAAACAGGCAGGCCAAGTCCCAGCACCAGCCCAGGGTCAGTAATGTGGAGGGTTTGGAGTACTGAGTCACTGAGGACAAAAAAAAAAAGTAACCCAGCTAGGAAATATGCCAATAACATGCAACCTGATTAAATGTTGCACAGCTGCTGCCAGCAGTACAGGAGAGATAATCTGTCTTCTGTCCTCAGAGCATGGAGACTGCTGCACTTGTGATAATCCAATCACGTACAAGTGGAAGAGTTTCTTCTTTCTGTGTGTGTTAGCAATTCACAGCTCTGTCCTAACTCTGGTGACTCAAGGGAGGTCCTTTTCAGTTCCCTTTTGGACCTTGCACACATACAAAATCCTATCTTTGAGATGTTGTGAGAGAAGGACTCCGCATCTTGGTGAGAAAGAAGTAAAGCATAGGGCAAGTTGGTCCACAACCCTTCTGCTAAATGTCTAGAGCTAGGATGAGATCATTTTAAGACTGGTGTTTCTCCTACTGTGTCCTTCCTACATCCTCTGAACCCAATCAAATTGCTTGGGAAAGAATCCTAGAAGATTTCAGTATTTAGCTATGCCAAAAATGTGAGCAAGTGTCCTACAGAGATGACCCAAACTACAGCCCGAAGCCTGGCAGAGGACACCCTCCCTTTAAGCCTGGGCAGACGTGGGTTACCTGAGCTCACTCAGCAGTGAGATCTTAGTGAAACATGCCCTACCAAAACAGAAAACAACATCAAAGGAACACTTTTGTAAGGTGAATTACTAAAAATAGTGTGGGCTGTTAAAAGTCGTTAATTATCTCATTAGCAGGGCGAAGCAGTGGCAGCTGGGCCTGGTTGGCCAGGCTGGGGCAGGTGAGATGCAGCTGTGAGCTGGAAGGGTGGCAGAGCTCGGGTTTCTCCTCTCTCCCTCAGCCTGGACATCCTCAAAACTTTAAAGCCAGTGGGTCCAAATTCTCTCTCTCTCTCTCTCTTTTTTTTTTTTTTTTTTCCCCCCCCTCTAAAAACCTTCTGCTAGTGCTTTACTCTGTGCTGAGTTGGTCTGTTCTGCAGCTGCCTAGCATTTAGATCTTCAGCAGCTCTGGTGCTTTGCTGGAGGCCATTTGCATGTGGCTGATCTTTCAACAAGACAGAGAACTGTAAGTAAAATGTCCCTACCTACTGTGCTATGGGTTACCTTTACTTCCTATGGTTAAGCTATTCAAAGTTACTTGGTTCTGTTTTTAATGGTGCAATTTTTTTTCTCATGTTTCTGCATTTATAGAAAGTCTGTGTAATTATGAAAGACTTGCAAAAGCTTGTTAGCTTATGTGTGGGAAAAAAGCTCATTCACATACCAGTGTGTTTCCGCAAAGCAGGGTTCTTGGTATCCCAAAGATGATAACTACCAACATAAGCAACTGTAGCTAGAAAACTGAGTCTGAAGTCACTTATGCCTTTGCTTTTTAAAGAGATTTCTTCATACCTAGCAGACTAGGCTAGAAATGTGTGTGCCTAGCTATAATCCACATTGAGAACAGCCTTTGGTAAGAAGGAATAAGGTTTTATGACAATTTTTCCTCTGGTCCTCTGGAGCTTGTCCTCTGGTCATAACAACATGTGGGGGCTGTGATGCAGGGGTGCTGGCAGAGGTCGATGTATTTGGGGTCCCAGTTGCCCGGAGCAAGCCTGGTGCCAGGCAGCACCTGACTGGGCTCTGGGCAGGGTCTGGGAGAAGGCAATCTGAGGCAGTCCTCTGCCATAATCTCAGTCAAAATTTTAAATAAAAGGAATGTCTTGTAGTAACACACAACTAATACAGCTTCTGAGGGGAAAAAAAGATCTTTGAATGTCATTTTGAAGAGCTGATATATCTCTATATCCTCTCAAGACAGAGACAAACATCCTTCTAATGGAAATGCTCTGTTCAAATACAAATAACGTTTCATGCCCACATAATGCAAACACACAGCCTTGTGTTTCAAGTCCCCTTGAGGATGCTGGCACCTTGTGCTGTGGTGGAAATATTTGCTTCAACAGCAAGAAATTAATTTTAGGGTAGCTTACTATGCACCACAAACCTTTCTAATACTGACTGTAAAGTTGGAAGAAAAGGAAAAGAGACATGTCTCTTCTTTGATTTAAAGCACTTAAGTTGTTATCTATTATTTATAATTTCATCCTCAGCATGGAAGATAACGCTCCCAATACATGGCAATCAGTACCTCACCAGCATTTGAAAATGATAGCTGCATACATTGGTGTGTTTTATTTTTCTTTTTTCCACAATAAAATTTGATATACGATAGTTGCTAACTTCCTATAGGTACTGATTCGGGACTGTTTAGTGTCATAAAACCTCTGAAGCAGAGACTCATGGAATGTGAAACACTGACACAGTGCCTCTAGAGCACCAAAGCAAAAAACTGGCTGATGAAGATGGGTTATTTGTGGTCGTGTGGTGGCTGGAACTACCAACACTGCAGGGTTTAGTTACACGCATGCACGCAACAACTCAGTGAACTTGTAGAACTTTACAGATATCTGGTGTGGCAGTTCCCCTCTCTTGGGGTCTAGAAAATAAAAAGAGGTGGAGGGAGTGCTAGTTCATAACAGGAAATAGTCTGATTTTAACTCAAAATATTCACCTGAACAATGGCTGCAGTGTTGACAAAAAGGACAGGTAACATATTTTGATAGGCTGCAGGGTGTTTGCCTCTTGTTTAATCATTCAGATGCATAAGTGCTGCAGGAAATGGTTGGCACTCAGCCTGATGTGCAAAGGCTGCTGGAGGAGACCCTTCAGACATGGAACTACTGTCTGAATCAAGGTGTTCACCCAAAAAGCACCATGGGAGTAAAGATTTAACAGAACGCACTAGTCAAGCACTGGAACCGTGGACTTCGAAAACTTTTTACGAAGCATCACATTTCTTTAAAGGCTGTGTCATACACTGTAAATAAATGACAACATCAAAGTAAAACTTTTGTAAATCTTGGAAAACCAAAACTCAATATATGCTGTAACCTTGACTTGGTTTTTTTTTGTTAGAATGAGCAACAGGAAAATTTTCTTTTAAAGACTTTCTTAAATTTCCTTAAGATTTATGTTTGTTGATTTCACATCTTCAGGTGGTAAAAATTACACTGGTCTCTCATTACCCATCTAATTTTTTATATGCTGAACAAAGTCTTATGAAAGTGCCAAAATTAGCAGTGTCATCCTCTGTGTTGTCCAGTTTACTGCAGCACAGAGCTGTGATAGTCCCAAAAAATATACCTGTAGTGCCTGTTACTAGCACAGTCTCTTACTCTGTTTGACTCAGACATCACATGCATACAAATTCATTATATATATTTTTTTCTCTTCCAAAAATATATACATTTGGAGAATCAGCCATTTAAAGACACACAACATAAATAAAGCAGTGAATTTTCTTCATTCTCTATCCCTTATGGTAATGAAAATTACTGATTTAAAAAAAAAAAAAAAGGGAAAAAAAAAAAAAGGCATTTCCCCCAGCATTATTCACATTGCAGCAGACAGCACGATTCTGTACTTACAGATCTTAACAGTGAAATGTCTCAGGATCTTTACAGTTTTCTGCAGAACTGTTTCAAGCTCTCAGCAAGGCACGGTGTTCACCGAGGCAGAACGGAGCCGTATGGAAGGTCTATGCAGCTGGGAGATAATGGAACTATTTTCCCAGCTGGGACTACAAGCCTTTTATCCACCGAGCATTGCGTGTCTCTTCACTGGTATTAACCGTGAAATACACTGCTTTCCCACTGCACTCGTGCTAGGACCAGCACAATTAGTGCTTGAAGCAGATAAACAGCTACTACAGCTTCTGCATATTCCTATCTGGAAATCCTGAACGTGTAAAAATTAGCTCTGCACTGATCATCCTTCAAGAAAGCTGGAAGAGTGAAAGCACAGCTGTCATACTAGTAGCATAAAAGATTAAATGTGCTCCTGCTATTCTTTTCATACAAATATGAGCTCCTGTCAGGTAATCAGAAAACCTCCCTACTTGAAAACTGGGTCACTGCTCAGTATTGGGTTTAGAACAGGAATAGAAATAATTTTGTTTAGTCCTGGGTCCCACAATTTCTTCCTGAGCTCCACAGGATGCGGCCCATAGGATGTGAGCTGACAGCGCTGCATCCCAGTGCTGACTGTCCTCCTGAAGCCTTTAACTACCCCTCCATATTCTGCATATTAAACAGAAAAAAAAAAAAATTGCTTGTTTGAAGTACTGCAGACATAAATCCTGATTACACGCAAACTTCAGACCTTAGATTTCCATTTTTCCTCTTGAGACTGCTTCAGCAGAGATCAAATGCAAAGCTCAGACAGAGAAATGCCTTTCTGTTAGTAAGCAAAAGTTATTTGTATTCACAGGGGGTGGAAGTGGAAAGAGCAGTTCTCAGAATGTTTCTGCCAAGAGAAGTGCAATTGTGTCACAGGCATTGCTTCACCACATTTTAATGTAATCTTGGTGTAAATCCATTAGTTTGTAATGGGATTAATTGCATGCCTGTCTGAGCAATGGCAAGCGGGGAGGAAGTGGAAGTCAGATGGCAAAAACACGCTGGAACACAAGTGCCTTAAGAAGACAAACCAACTCAATAAAAGCGGAGGAGCATGATTCTTCAAGCCTTAGTTTAAATTCAGCCCGCCTGTAAGATGGGTGCTCTCCCCTCTACCCCCATGCCAGTCATTTCAGGGTGCTGCTTCCCTCCATTCATGACATCCGGGTGCGTAGAGGTGCAGTGCTGAGCTCAGTGAGGCTGCTCTTACTGGAGGTGGCTGATGAGATAACAGAGAGTCTTTGAAGACAGACGAAGCAATGGCAGAAGTAGGAGAGAAGGTGAAGATGTGCCTCCTGAAGTAGAGGACTGGAGGAGGCTGCTATGAGGAGGATAGTTCTTGGTGTTCCCCTCCCTATCCAGAGCTCTCACTGCCGTCCTCCTGATTGCCATAACCAATCTTGCACTTCCATCATGTGAGTATCTTGAATGAGCTTTACTGACAATTGATTAAGCCTTTCAGCACCTTGTGAAGTAGACAGACATTATAATTAGCAGTCCTATTTTTAATTAGGAATAAAATTTTTAATGGAATTTTAGGTATTTCCTCATTAGTTTTTTCTTTTAGATGATGGGAGTGGTTTTTAAAAGTTGTGTGGACAGTAAATAGGCAAGGAGTTGGTTACAAGTGATTAGCCCAAGCTTCTTATTGCCAGTTATAAGAGTTTTTAAAATTCCAATCTTTTCTATATAAGTACACATATACATAAAGATTTTGTTTTGCCTTGATTGCCTAATAAGACTGACAACAGGAATTTGTGGCAGCTGGAGAAACTTATGCGTTAAAACTTTCCCATTTCCAACTGAGAATGGAAATAAAAGTGTTAGAAATGTCCCTACTGAAGGTAGATTATTCTTTCAAGATCTAACATTTTCATTCAGGAAAGACCGTAGCACTTAAATATGTCTGAACTTTGAACTTCTGAAACTCTGAATTGTTTTCTATTAAAGCCTGTGAGATTCTGATTTAGATTTTCTGAAGTATGTTATCCTCTATTAAAGATTACGCCTATATATTTTGAAATGACACAGTGGAGTTAAAATTGAATATCAGACCAGACTGTTCCTTAAGGTCAAAAGTGAGCATTTAAATATTACCACAATTCTGCATGTTTTTGCCCAGTTTTCTTTAAAAACAAAAATTCATTGACTTTTTTTTCCAGAAGTTTCATTTTTAAAAGATTACCTTATTCGGGTTGTAAAAGCTGTCCAACATTTTTTCAAATTATTTTTTATTTTTAAATGCAGATGAAAAAATCATACTTAGTTTACATAACATTGCTGTGTTTCCAGCAGTCAGAAGCCACTTAAATCCTTTCAATCATTAGACCCTCTTGCTATTTCTGTTAGAGTTTTGTTAGTGTCAGAGCACGGGCAATCGTTGCTCTGTGATAAAGCAACCTGGGGAGGGACTGAGGAATCTGAGCAGCCCCAGATGGGGCTCCAGTCACCCCAAAAGTTCGCTCTGGCTGAAAACGAGCCAAAAGTTTCCAGAGCTCAATATGAGCTGCACAAAGTCCTTGCGTACCTTTCAGGACACTGTTTTAGGTTAAAAATAACTCAGTGATAGGATCTGGTCTATAAACCAGACGGCAGATAGAATCGAGAGCATAAGCTGGGAGACAGAAGTGAATTAGCAGGAACCAGGCCAAGGTGTCTCTTGCAAAAACTCTGCTGAGAAACGGCCTGGAAGATACTTTCTACTCTGTTTTCTCTGTAAAAATTGGAGATGCCTTCAGATGATACATGCTTTTTTTCCTCAGAGCTGTCACTATGCCTTCAAAAGGAGATAGAGCTTTCCAGCTTGCTCCTGACTTCTTGTGGCTGTGTCAGTTTTTCTATCTCTCCTTTAGACAGAGTAGATAAATCCAAGATGTCTTTAGCAACATTTTAAAGCGAATCAGATCAAGGACTAATACGATCTAGACTCCTTCCTCTGTGCTCAAACAGCAACTTGTCCTTGAGCTAGTCCCTACGATCACAGAGGCAAAATTTAAGGACTAAGATGAAACTCTCTTGAACAAAGGAATGTGATTGCATCCCATGAGGTGCTTTATTCAGGCAGTGCCATCTACTGCTTTGGAACTCATCTATTAAGCAACCTAAATTGCTGTTTGGCATTTATGCTCTGCATTGGATTTTGGTTGCTGTAAAATCTTTGATCATCTTTATGAACCCATAGGCACTGCTCAAGGAAGATTGAAAGTGAGTTTTGCAGGGCTCCTGCAGCAATCACTGCAGAGGCAAAACTCCCAGGTCTGAGGCACTAACTACAAAGGTTTGCATACAATTAGTGGCTCTACTATTGGCATCTTTGTAATGTTGGAGAAAGTCCCTGCCTAAAGCTTTACAAGAACAGCGAGCAGTAGCTTCACAGCCTTGCTGTGTGCTGCTGACAGTTTCTGTTAAATCATTGTCTTAGTTTTCCTTCAATCCTGTTAGATAAATCCTGAAATAGATAGCAACACAGTAATTGCAGAGTAAGGGACGAATGATGCATTTTTGCAGTTGTTGGTTTTGTGTTGTTTTTTCTTTGTCTGTTTGTTTGTTTTTAATACAGAAGTAGGCTATGTAATTTCAGATTCCTGCAGTTATACGACCTTTGTTTTGTGGTATTTCTGAAAACCTTTTCTGAGGTGGGTGTTGGAAAACTTGGACAGTGGAAGCCAGAGAGTTACATTTGTAATAGATCATTTGCATTATAGTAAAAGTGGAAGTGCACTGTGAAGTTAACAGAGCTACTGGACAAGCTGGACAGCTGAACAGCACAAGCATGGGTGAGCAGTTGATGGATGTATCAGTGAGCAATGCAGCTCCAGGGACCTCTCTGAGCTTTTTAACTCAGTCATTGCCACTACCAAGTCGTTAGGAGGACCCTTGGCAGTGGCTGATGGGAACTAGCGCTCTCTTAAGTAACATCAAGTACTTTTGGGCATCAGCAAGGACTGGAGCCCTGCAGAGGCAGTGTCCAGCCTGTTGTGGGGACATTAGGAATTTCACAGGGGTGTGTGAACTGGCCTCTTCCAGCTGCTGCCCCAGGGAGCTACCTGGGAATGAATCAAGTACTAACAGACATGTGGCTGTATGGAGACAGGAGATATGTCTGCAGTCTTCTGGGAAGAGGAAAGGAATTTTTCTCTGGAAGTGATGTGCATTCCTGCCCCCCCCACCCCCAGCTTTATTTTAATTTTTATCATGCTCGTACCATGTAACTAGAGAGAGAAAAAGTCTCAACAGCATGTCTTCTCTGTATGTTTTAGCAATGCATGTTGTGTTAATGCAGAAAAAAAAATTAACTTAATCTGTAGGAAGCATTCTTTGATATAGAATAGCTGTTTTCTCTGTAGATTTAGATTTTTTCTTTTGTTTTTTGTTTGAGGAGGAAGGAACTAAAGGAAAAGGGATCTTCAGGTTTAATTCAAGCAGTCTGAACAGGTTGCATACGTTTAGCTGCCTTTCTGCTGAGTGCAAAAAGACACAATTAAAAATATTGAGCTCATTGGCCTTTTCCACGCCAGATCCATAGGAGACTGAGAACAGACAACTTCAGCCCCTGTTTGTGTGAGCTGCAGTCTTTGCCTCTTGTACCTGGTGTGTTTCAGTCCCCTCGCTATTGAGGGCGAGGTGGTGACTGAGGAGAGCTGCAGACAAACCCTTTCGTAGGCTCTGCGCTTGGTCCAGCTCTGGTAACACAGGTTGGTTCCAGATGCACACCCACACATGCAAAGAACCCAGAAAAAGCAGCTCCTTGGCTCTTGTCTCACTGACTCACTGTGAAGACAAGCAAGGTGGTAAAGTCCCACATTGATCTCAGTCTCCAGAATAAATGTGGAGGTTTAGTGGGTGTTAATCCTTGCAAAATGCGCTGCTTCTTAATGATCCTTCCAGCAAAGGTGACCTCTGGAGCTAGGAATAATGCTCTGAGTAGAGCCTTAATGGTTCCTGTGCTTTCATTTGATCTGCATTATTCTCCAATGCCATTTCACTTCTGCTACATGGCAAGGGATTTGAAAACTTTCTGTCCTCTACAGATACCTGTTTCTGACTGGGGGTGGGAAATGCTCAGATCAATACCGGTGAGCTTATCTATAATGGAACTGGGAGCTCTTTCACCCCAGGACTGAACTGTCAGGCTTGATTGGAGATAATTGGACAAGGAAATTCTAAAAGTATAAGCAAAACTAAACACAAAGGCTTTTATAAAAAGTTATTTTTGGTACAGCTAGTAGTGTTATCATTTGTGGTTTCTGTTTAGAAAACACAGCCAAGCGTAACCACTGATGACCAGCCTTTGCTCTCAAGAGAATTGCAGAATTCTTAGTGATACTTTTTAATGCCCTCAGAATGGATTTGGGGCTGAATCTCACACGATTTTCTATTCTATTTTAGCAATTTGGAGATCCTTTCTTTCTTTTTTCTTTTCTTTTCTTTTTTTTCTTTTTTTTTTTTTTTTTTTCCCAGGGGTTTGAGTGTGGGTGTTTGTTTGTTTTGTACTGTTTCTAGAAAACAGATATCTGAGAAATTTCCAGATTTTTAGGGTTGTGTTTGTGCCTCCCTGGATGTGAAGCATCAGATAAGCGGGTCACTTTTCACATTGATTTTCTTTACGAGAGAAAACTAGAAGAATGGAGCCTGGGAATTACAATGAACTTTCATTACTGCACCTCACAATTCTGCTAAATGCTTGGTGGATCAATGTCCACCATCTGTGCTGTGTGGAGGAGAAGCCCACAAAGACATCAGTGGCTGTAAGTATAGGGTACTAGATGTCACCTAATGGGTATCAGCTGGAAGTAGTCATTCAGCTGTGAGAGAGAGAGCTCAGAAAACCAGACACACAGAATAATTTACAAAAACTCTCAATTTACAGGACTTAGTGTAGCTGCACACTGATTTCAAACATGGCTTACTGGTATCTAATACTTGGCATGTTGTTCAGGTGTTAAGCAAAAGGGCTTGCAGATGTTGCCTGTTCCCTCTGCAGGCACCTCTCTTTGAGCCCACAGTCTGGTGCAAGCAGGCCATCTCCTAGTGTTGCTGCCGCTCCTTGTGACCCCTGTATTACATATCATTATTACCATGTCTGTAAGGAATTTCTGCTCTCAAATTATTACTCCTTGAAAAAATAGAGAGGAAGGGAAGGGTGCACAATTTCTGCCAACCTGCATGAACGAGGAAACCCAGCTCTGTACCTTCCTCAGCAGTGGTTATGCCACCTTGCCTGTCCCTCATCAGCTCTGGCAGTGGAGCCTTTTTTCTAGACATAGAAAATAATGTTGCACAGGAGTCTGCTGTGCTGCCCTTAACACTACAGAGGCATCCTATGCGGTGATGTACCCGAGTCAATTGGACAGGCATACCCAGACTAAGGCTTCCCATATATTTCTACATTTGCTTCACTATAAATTTAAAATATATATATATATTAATTTGCATAAGGAATATCAAGGAAGATAATGGGGTTTCGATTTTCATGATTTAGAGGCTAAAGATTGCCAAAGAAGTGAAAATGGTCTGTAATGATATGCATGAATTGCAGCAAGGAAGGATCCATCACCAGTAAGACATTCACCCAAGCATCTGCTTACCTTCTCTCCATCTGGAGTGCAAGTGCAAGGAAGCAGATAATTGTTGATTAGGGAGACAGAGGCTGGAGAATGCTAGAAATGAAACAAACAGGGACAATAACATAGATTCACTTGACCAGGTAAATGACTTAGAATTATAGCTAATACTAAAGCACCTGGAAATTAAAACCTGTGTATGCTGCATCATAATCTCCGTTCCTGCAGAGACAGATGTAGACATAAAGTAGATTAAAAGCAGAGAATGTTTTCAATTTTTCTGTGTCATCTTTGGATCCTTTAAAGACTCGAGTCTCTCAGCATATTTCAGAAAATGCAGGGTATAAGCTTTAAAATACATCCATCTTTGTCTAAAAGAAGAAAACAGGCTTCTTTATGAAAGATGTATACAGTGACAGTTGATATAAACTACAGCCCGATTAGATAGAGCTGTTTGCTGTTATAAAAACGTACCCCAAACCCGCAGGTCCCATTGCACTGCTTCCTTGCTACTCTGGTACTTTCATTTCAAGCTTGGCACTGCTGTAGGTTGTATTAGATCAGCGCAAAGGAATAATTAAACTGGCTCTAGATGTTTACCCAGCTCTGTGTTTATCTAGCCAGCCACTTTGCACAGGGCTCACCGGGCCAGTGTCTGAGCATCTCTAACTTTATCACCGTTTGATCTAATTTGAAATATAAAGAGTAGAGAGTTCTTGGTATAACACTGGCTGTTATATTAGGTCTTTCTTTAGGTAACTAGTATATAAAATCCACTTATTAAAAAAAAATACGTGAGGAGAGTGGATGGGCTTTTATAGTTCTGGTTTTACTGCAGCAAAACCAGATCTATTCGGGGATCTCAAAAGCTATAAACCTGTACATAGGTTTTTACAGTGCTGAGTAACCTTAGCTGAATTAAAACATTTTTTCCCTGCATCCTACTTTGTAAGACATTTGAAGACATTTTTCACTTGGATTTAAAAAACAAAAAATTCAAACAGCAAATGTAAACATTCTTATTATTGTTTGTAGGTAAAATTAATGAGAGGAATATCATATACGGACAGGGACTGTCTGTGTAACATCACTTGCTAGGTGCTTTGTATAGAAATACCCTGGTGTTTTGACACAGTGATATCTTGTTTTCTGACAGTGGTATAATTTGCCTTAAGAATTGTTTCAGTCACTTCCCAAATTTTTCTTATGCAGCATTGGATAGAAATAATTGAATTATTTCTATGTTTTATATATATATACTAGTTCCAGGGTGAGGGAGGTGATCCC
>VXAV01007303.1:21285-31798 GCA_013399715.1 Alectura lathami | reverse complement strand
ATCCTGGCACGGCGCAGGCAGGGCAGGATGGCCAGGGCTTCCCCGGCACGGAGCCAGCGCCGCGCACACCTGGCAGGAAGCGGCTGTGCCGGCTGGGGAAGGCAGCGCGGAGCTGCCGAGAGGTGACGGGGTCACCCTGGGGAAGAGCGGGCGGCGAAGCCAGGGCAGCTGAGTGGCACAGCCCGGCACGGCCCAGCACAGCCCGGCATGGCCCCGCGCTCCTCCCAGCACTGCTCGGGCCCTGCTGCGGGCGATGTTTTCCTTTCCCCCAGCTTTCGAGGCCTTTCCAGCGAGCAAATGTCAGGCGCATAAAGAGCGGCACTGTGAGCGGAAGATGGAGCGAGAATGCCTGCCCGCGTCCCTCCGTAAGTGCTGTCTCACACTTCATCAAGGCAGCCTTTGCGAGCGAGGCACCCGCTTAACAACCAGCAGTCTATGCTGGCCGGCGACCGCAGCAGCCCGCCGCTCAATACCCTTTTCTTTTCCCCTTGTGCCGTTTTCCCGGCTTGGGTTACGTCACGCGGCGCGGGCCCTGCATTGTGCCGCTGCACGCCGGGCGGCTGCGGGGACGCGGGGGTCCTGCCCTGCCCTGCCCTGCTTCACCCCACCCCACCCTGCCCTCCCGCTGCTCTTCCAGCTCCCAGGGACAAGCCCAGGGGAAAGGAGGGCTGGTGGAAGCGTGGCCCTGCCCGAGGCTTGGCGCGGCTGCCCGAGGGCTGGGGGGGCTGCTGGGGGTACCCCCAGCTCCATCCCAGCTGTGCGCTCGTGTCCTCCCCTCCAGCATCCCGGGGGGCAGCAGCAGGGAAGCTGCTGGGGCAAATGGATTTGGGGAGGAAGATGCCCCAAAGAGCAGCAGGTCCCAGCAAGGCAGGGGGACTTGCTGCAGGAGGCCTGGGGACCTGCTGGCCACCCCCCAGCACTGCCCCTTTGCCCAGGGGGACAGCTCAGGGACCCCTCTTTGCGAGGAAGCTGGGTGGCTCATGCCAGTTTGTTATTGTAGGGTGGCTCAGCAAAGGTGGACACAACGCCCAGGCCTGTTATTGTAGGGTTCCTCTGCACAGCATGCCAGCTCATGCTGGTTTATTATTGTCCGTCCAGGAAAGCTGGACGCATCGCGCTGGTTTGTTATTGTAGGGTTTCTCAGGAAGGCTGGCCAGCTCATCCTGGCTCGTTATTGCTCAGGGCACCAGGGGGCTGGCCAGGAAACTTCCTGCAAAGTGGGGTGACGGAAACGGAGCCACACCTGATGAATCACATGGGTGCCACACGGCGATAAGGGACAGCGACCCCAGCTCCACCCGGCGAAGACAGGCCACTCGTTGATGGGAACAAACACTCACAGCTCCCCTGGGACAGCGGGGCCAGTCAAGGAGCCAGGAGCCCGGGCCAGGAGGCACAACCAGGGCTTGTGCCATGCCGGTGGCAGGGGACAGGCACATCAGCCCCTTGGAAAGCAAGGCCTGGGAGTGGCGGGGGGAACCCAGGAGGATCCTGCACCCAGCGTGCCCCTGAACCTGGCATGCAAGGGATTAGCTGTGACACCAGGAGCAGAAACATCCTGGGGCTGAGCCAAGTGGGATTAGGGGCTTTGGGGGGAATCTGGGTGCGTTCAGGACAGGGCTGAGCTGCAGGCTGCTCCTCCCTGGTGGCTTTGTGGTTCCTCCTCAGCGCGGGCGCACCCGTCCGGAGGGACAGCCCCTGGGGACGTTGTCCCATCCTTACCCGAAACTGTAGCAGGAAATGCGGGGGGCACAGCAGGGCTAATCCCGTGGGCTGACGCAGGTATCTCACCGGGCACACGGGGCAGGCAGGACCGGGTCTGACGTGCCCCAGAGGCCCTGGCACCACTGCTGGCACCACCACTGAGTCACTGTCACCTCCCCTTGCTGGTGACAGCCCATGTTTCCCATTCCCCGCAGCCAGCACCATGCCAGGCACGGTACCACCCTGCCCAGGGAACACAGGGGTGGGTGTCCCCTCCAAACAGCACCCCGCTGCAGCAGGTGTCCCTTCTGGCTGGTGACCAGGTGAGTCTGGTGGCCACGGTCCCTCCAGGCAGTGGCAACCTGTGCTCATGCCCAGGTGTCCCCATGGCACCCAGGTGTCCCCGCTGGCAATGCCCAGCTGTGCTGGTGCCCAGGTGTCCCGTGGTGCCCAGGTGTCCCGCGGGCAGTGCCCAGCTGTTCACTGCAGATGTTGGGCCCCGGCCAGGCAGCAGATTGAGTGTCAGGCTTGCTCTCAGTGCAGCAGCAGAGGCAGGAGGCCAGGCTGCCCGGTGAGCACACAGCCCCTTCATTCATGGCAAAAATAGCCCCCCGGGGTGTGGTCCAGCCTGGAAAAGCCCCCTCCAGCCCCGGCCAGCCCATGTTTATTCAGCGGAGGGACTCGCTGCCCTCCCCCTGCCCGCCGGCCCCCTCGCCCTCTCCGTGCCAGAGCGGCCGTTCTTGGACGCGGTTCCCCGGGTCCCCCCCCGGCCAAAACACACAGGCTGGGGCAGGGGGGAGGGGGGTAGCCAAGCCCTAAAAAGCGCTGGGTTTGTCTCCGGGAGGAGCAGCCCCCGGTGATGTCATGAGAGTTTGCGAGCGGCCACATGAAAGGGACTCACTGCCCAGGAAATCCACGGGCCCGCGCTCCGGCAGACAAGCCAGCGATTCTTCAGTGGTCCGGGAAGGAAATCTCGGGGAGCCCAAGCCAAGCCTCTCTTTGCCCTGGGGACAGAGCCTGCCCCCTGCCCCACAGCTCCCCGGGGCTCCCACCCCTGCTCCATTTATCCAAATCCCGGCCCCACAGACTCCAGCAATCCAGCCCCTGCTCCCAAATCCCACTGGGAACCAGCCTCTGTTCTGCAGTCCCCAGAGCACCAAAACTTCCCACAGAGCTTCCCAGCATGCCAGTCCCTGTTCCACAGCCCCCGGGGCCCCAGTCCCTGCCCCAGACCCTCTCTCTCCTCTGGCCTGGGGGACAGTACCCCCATTTCCATGGCGGGAGCATCCACCAAGCTGGAAGCAGTGGGTGATTTAGGGCCAGGCAGTGCTGCTGGCAGACAACAGGGATGCGGCAGGGCAGAAGATTCGCTTTCAGGAGGGATTACACCAGGGACAGCTGCGAACACACAGACACAGCCCCCTGGCCCCCTCCCCAAGAGCCAGGCAGGATCTCGACCCACTCCCTCAGCCACTGCAGACACGGGCTCTGAAACTGAATCTGCTACAACAGCCCCCCCCTTCCCATTTCCCACAGGCACAGGGTGCAGGCTGCAGCACCTGGAGAGACAGCAGAGGCTCTGCCTTCCTCATCCTCCCCACGTAGGATCCCCTCTGGTTCTACACCCCACACTGCCCCTGTGGATGGAGATCCCAACCCTGTCCCATCGCTGGCTCTTTGCAAAAAGGCTGCCTCTGAGCAGGTCACAGCCTGGGCCATCCAGGAGAAGGCTGTGGGGCATCTCCATCCTGCTGGTACCCAAACCCAGCCTCCGCTCCCCCGCAGCGCTGTGCCCATGGAGATGACAGGGCCAGCGGAGAGGGAGCCCTCGGCTCAGCAGAAGGCTGGCAGGGTCGTCCCCAGGGAGCGATGCTTGCCCGTCGTCCCTCTGTGCCAGTGAAGGAGAGGGGCTCAGGCTCTGGGGCTGTCAATCAGGCGCCGCTCACCAGCGTTCAAAATGCGCTCTCAGAAGGAAAACAAAACAAAAACACAAAGCAAAACAGAGAAGTGAAAAATTCCTTGACATTTCTCTCCTGCGAGTCCCCAGGGCCAGCAGAGGCGAGAGCCCCGGCGTTTGTCAAGCAAACACTTTCACACCCTGGGCCGCGCTCGGCACGCTGCCGCTGGAATGCCAAATATATATTTAAGCCCTGCTCATCAAAGGACTCTGTTCGGAGTCGGTCTCGGGCAACGTGCATGTGGGTTTGGCCTGGAGCGAAAACCAGAGAAGCTGAGAACATTTCTTGGGGATGGGCGACAGCGTGCGCACGGAGGAGATAAGTGACAGCCTCCAAGGCCGCGTGCCTGCAGGGCCACGGGCTGGGCACGAGATACCTGCCACTCGCAGCGCTCGCCCTTATCAGCTCGTGTCGCACAACGGGGTGGGGATGTTTAGGCTGGAGCGAGGCCAGCAGCAGCTCTGCATTCCAGCGCGCTATAAACCTAGTCAAAGCAAAATGAGCTCAGCCAGCAACGCGGGGTCCAGGGAGATGAGGAGGAAGTGACACTGGGAGAGGACAAGCCTGCAGGGACACAGAGGGAAAAGGGCTGGCTGGGGCCCCGGTGGGCATTGATACCCGTCGCGGGAGGTGACAAGTGTCCTCAGCCCGTGTGCAGGCTGCGTGGTGCGGGGGTGCAGGCACAGCGCTCCTTCTGCAAGGCATCCCTGCAGCCCTGGAAGCGGGAGCACCTGGGGAGGGGGTCTGCATGCAGGCAGCACAGGGGTCAGACTTCATGCACGGCCTGCCCCACTCCTCAGCTCCCTGCCTAGGGAGCATCCCCGTGGTTTGCTGCAGGCGGCCCAGGGACCTGCGCTGCTCCTGGGTGCTGCCATGCACCGGGCAGGGGACAGGGCGGTAACTCCAGCTCTGCAGGTGCTGTGCTTTCCCTTCTCTCTCAGGTCATCAGCCCTGCCAGGAGCAAAGAGCTCTTTGCCTAAATCTTGTGCCTAATTCCAGCTGACTGGGCTGCAGGTCGGGGGCTGGCCAGGAGCTGGAGCCGGCCGAGGCAGGAGATCATTGCCACGGGCACGGCAGCGCTGTGAAATCGGGCATTACGCGGCTATCACCGGGGGCAGGGGCGGCCCATCAGGCTGCCGGCAGCACTCGGTTACACGGGGACGATCCCGGACGGGGGGAGCCCACGAGGGGGCTGACCCTGCGCAGTCGTGCCCCTCGCCCGGGTTCATCCCCAGGTGAGGGGAGGGAGCGCTGGGCCGCGGGTTAGGTTTCAGGCACCTGCTGCTAATAAAACACCCTGTCAGGGGTGTCCCCTCTGAGAGGGATGGGGTCCCGGCGGGGCTGGCGGGGGGCACAGAGGGCCCATGTCCCCATCCATCTCTGCCCCGCGGGGTTTGGCATCAGAGCCCGAGCTGCTCCTGGCTCCTATGGGACTGGGCAGGGTGCAGGATGCTCCCAGCTGCAAGAAGGAGCACGGACCCACCGGACACCTCACGCAGCTCTCAGTGCCGCCGTGCTGTCAGACATTTAAACTCCCCTCTGTGAGCACGGCACCCACATTCTCACCCCCGTGACAGCCGCATCCCTCTGCTCTGCGCTCCCCCGGTGCAGGCCCGCTGGCTGGCCTTTCAAGCACGGCGAGGAGGAAATCACACCCAGCCCGGCATCAGGCCTGGAGCGTTGCCAGGCTCCTTTCCTCCTGCCACACGGACGCTTCCTCCCACTCCTCCGCTCGCCCCGCTGCCTGCCGTGCCGAGGCGCCGCGCTCTCCGCTCCCATCCCCGTACTCCGGCTCCTGCCAGCTCCGCGCGGTGTTGCCTTGCTCCAACAGGTTCACCCTGACAGCTCTGCACAGCAAACCGTGCCCGTTTGGCCTTTTAAAAGCCTTGCCCTCTTCATTTCTATTTTTCTACCCTGGGTTTTGTTCCATGCAGCATCATTTGTCATCATCGCATTTACCTTCTCCTGTGAAGTGCCAGGCTACAAGTCCACCTCCATAGCTTAAAATCCCAACAGCCCTGACATTGGCCAGCCTCAAAGACACCAGGGGGCTGCCCCTTGGTCCCATGTCAGACCCCACTCAGCCTTTGGTAGGGCCACTGCGCAGCTGTGGCAGTCTATGGGCAGAGTTGCTGGGGTGCTGTGTGGGGGGACATCTCCCTCCCAGCCACGGCTTGGTGGGGTCTCAGGGAGATGAGGGACATCTGCACATGTGCCATCGTCTCAGAACACGAGCAGACACACCAGCACCCCTGCAGCAGCCCCAAAACAGTGTGACCAAGGTCCCCCCAAATCTCCTGTCTCTAGGAGCCGAGGCTGGGACAGAACCTCTCTGACTACCTCAAAACTCGAAATACTCCTAAGTGGATGCCTGCAAACCCACGGCCCGAGCAGGAGAGCAGGCGTCAATTACAGGGCTGGCAAAGGCAGGGCTGCTCTGGGGCTCCGGCCCCGTGGCCGCAGCACGATGCTGGCGTGCATGTGGCACCGCACCGACCCCGTGCCTGGGGCTGAGCGCAGCCCCCCTCCTGCCGGCACACCCTGCAGCCCCCAGGGGAGCAGATGTGCCAACAGCTGGTGGGGGGAATGCATGGGAACCACTTGAAAGCCGTGGTAGGAACGTGCTGGTAAACCAGGGCCACTCCTCTGCTCCTCCGGCTCTGCGTGTTATTTATAGTGCCCACCCCAGGGGTGTTCAGGCCGTGGGGTGCAGATTCTGCCAAACCAGCTGCCCGCTCTGCCTTGCAGCTCCCAGAAGCCCTGGCAAGGTCTGCCCCAGACCCACCTGGGAGCTTGGTTGCTCTCAGCAGGGCTCTACATGCTGGGTCCAGCACCCAGGGGCTGCTGCCTTGCTCCAGCCACCTGCACGTGGCACCTCCGGGCAAGCAGCACAGGAACGCAGGGACAGGCTTGGAGACGGGCGAGGGGCTCCCAGCATCTCCCGAGGGCTGCAGGGAGAGGATGTTCCTGCAGTCATGCATGACCCCAGCGCTGATCAGGAGCAGGTGACTGCTGCTGGTGCTCCCCCAGCCAGGGCTGAATTTACTCCACGAGTGTGTGGGCAGCAGGAGGGCACGGGGGGCTCCTGCAGCCCACCTCGTGCACAGCACATGTCCCACCGTCACCGGTGACAGGAACAGAGCCCTTCTGGACCGTCTCCTCGGCACCCACAAGTCCCGATTGCTGGCCCCAAGCGGACCCAAGTCCTTCCTCCCCCGACCACAGAGGGGAAAGTTTCCAAATTAAAAACCTAAAACTGGCAACAAGGTGCCCATGGCAGGAACCTCTTAAACTGGCCATTAAAGTTTATAAGTTAGATGGGCACCAGGAGCGAGCGGCAGAGCTGCAGGAAAACAGCCGCCCCTCCTCGGGCAGCCTAACCACGGCTGTCCCCAAAGCCACAGGGCTGACGTCACAGGATGACTTCACCCCCGTCACCCACCGCCTGGCCAGCCCCAGCTCCGTGCTTACCCCTGCCCGTCCCCGCCGCTGTCCCTCGCAGCCCGCTTTCCCTTTGAGGTCAGCAGCCTGGGGCCTGGCGAGGAAGAGGAAAAGAGCAGAAAGGAGGAAACCAAACCTCAGCGCCCACAAGGCGGGCTGCAAAACACGGAGCCCCAGCAGCTCCCTCCCGGCCCTGCCTCTCCTGGCCATATCCCCACTTTCCTGCCCTAAACCGCCCTGGCCTCGGGCTGGGGGAGTGGAAGAGATATGGCCTCAAGGGGCTGTGGGTGCGCAGCCTTCGCCCCACCTGCGGCTTGCACATCCTGCCCTGGCCGTGCCCGCTGTTATTCTCCTGTTTTCCTGCAGACAACGCACTCCGTGCCCTCGGTGAGACGGGCTGAGGGTGGGTATCAGAGCCAGGCGGCAGCCCGTGCTGTGAGGATGCACCACGGGTACCCGCAAGGACCCGCACCCCGAGAGGCTGTGACGCGATGGGGCAGGGAAGACACACAGCCAGTCCCCAGACCTGCTGGGTCCCAGCTGGGGACAAGCAGCCAGTCTGGTGGCACTGGATTTCAGCTAGAGGAGTAGAAACACCAGCTTTCAGACGGGCACAGAGCAGAAGCAGGGCGCTGCTCCCCCTCTCCCTGCCAGCACCAGGGCATCTGCTTCTGGGCCTCTCCGAGAGGAGCCACCAGCCTCTGGCTGCAGGCATGCATGGGGTGCCAGCTTGCCCTGCACGGCCAGGTGGAAGCGCAGCCAGAGGGAGAGGAAACCAGCAGGCAGCAATACTGGAAGAGCCCAGGGAGAAAAACACCGTGACTTCTTTCAGAGCACGAGAGCAGCCAGGGGACAGCGCTGGGAGCCCAAGCCCCATGTGAAGCCAGCGCCAGCCTGACTGATGCGCTCAGCTCGGAGCTGCACGTTGCCAGAATATGGGCGGGAGCCACAAAAGCCACAGGGGCTCACGAGGGGATGGCGAGGGAAAGGCCAGGGGCTGCGCGGCCACACAGCTGCAGCGAGCCCGCGGCACTGGTCGGAACAGGCTGCAAAGCCACTGTCCCCATCTGCTGCTGTGCAGAGCCACACGGGGCACGTTTTGCCCACTGTCACCTCCACCAGAGGTCTGTGGGTTGCATTTATAGCCTCGGCCGCAGACCCCGTCCCCACAGCACCCATGTCCTCCAGACCGCACGGCGCTGGCCTGCAGCCGCCAGCCCGAAGCACCCCGGGGAGCAGGGACCCACCCCGAGCCCTCTGCACCCGGTGTGCACGCATGCACACGTGCACACGCACGCACACCACTTGCACACCACCCCACGAGCATCGATCGATGGGGAAGCACACAAGGAAAACACACACACACACACACAAACAGGGCAGCCTCTGCAAACAACTGCTTGTTAAGTTAAAATTAAACTCTGCACAAATATTGACCTTTGGAGGGGATGCAAGCCCTGCCGATATATTTACCAGCTTTATAAATGGGTCTGACCACAGCGCCCTATATGCCGAGCCGGAGGAGACGAGGGCTGTGGACCAGACCATGTCCCCCGCATCACGGGGCTCTGTCTGGACAACGCTACCAAGCCTCCTGGTTGCCCCCCAGCCCCAAAGTGGGGTGCTAGGCAGAGCAGAGCCTTGCCAGTGTGCAGCTGGAAATCCAGGGCCGCAGGTGGGCTTCGAGCCCTGTGAAGGAAGCTGGGGAACTGCACAAGGGACATGCGTAGGAATGACAGGCGGCGAAGACGCAGCGTTGCACTGTGGTGGGAAGTCACATCTCATGGACCCTGCAGAGCTCCCAAAGGCACCAGCACGCCCAGCTGAGCACACTGGGGACACCACTTGGAGTGGGAAGATACCTGGGCAAGGTCTGACCCCACAGATGAATAAAGCAGCTCGGATGTCATGGGACAAGAGCCAAGCTCGTCTCGTAGGTGTAGGGCCAAGCAAGGAGGCAAGCTGGAATAAACGATGGATTCTGCAGCGAGAGGGTACAAAAGGGGCGCACGCAGGACTCTGCCAGGACCCCTGTTGGTCATCTAGCTGCTCGGCCTGGCGCTGAGCAGCAGAGCCAAGGACCCTGCACATCCAAGGATCCCAGCACGAGGGCTCCGTGCAGAGCCAGGTGGCAGAAGGCTCGTGCCCGCACCGGCTGCGTGGTGCCCAGCCCCTGGAGGCAGGCAGAGGGAGGGGAGAGCATGGCACATACAGCAGGGGATGCCCGAGTTCCAGCTCTCGGAAATACTGAATAGAGTCTTATTCAGGCTGATGTAAAACACTGTTAAAACACACAAAAATCCTTTGAGTAATGGGCGAGCGGGAAAGAGGCATCTATAATTAACAGTAACTGTTCGAGACGGTCGCTGCCCAGAGACGTGTACTGTGCAAAACCACTTGAAAAGGCCCCGTCTGAAAGGCGAAGCCTGGGGTTTTTCAAGAAGCCCGTCATGTAACGATCCTGGCCCTTCCAAAATAATTCTGCCATATTAAAAAAAAAAAAAAAAAAACAAAAAAAAACAAAACCTCAGCTTAATCGCCCTGCAGCATTGGGACTGGAGAGCTCTGAGGAGAGGGGAAGGGAAGCACAACCGGCTTCCAATTAGAGCCTCGTTAGAAAGGAAAGCTGGGGAGCTATTAGAGAGCCAGCCAGGAGCGAGCCCAGCCGAGCTGGCTGCTCCCGGTGGCAGCAGAGACATCCCCAGTGCCCTGTCCCTCTGCCCTCCTTGGTGGGCTCAGTGGGACCCAGGGGTGGCAGGGTCCCAGCTGCGGGCACTCGGCCTGAGCAGGAGGATGAGAGATACCCGTTAAGGGCGGCTGCGGGTCTGGGGGTAAAAGACCTCTGGGATGCCCTGCTCCTGCGTGGGGCGTGGAGCCACGGGGAGCTGCGGGTTGCCTGTGGGATGGCAGAAGGGGGAGCTGGGGCTAGGGGATGGAGAGGGGATGGGGAACCGGGATCTGTGGACTTTGCTGTGTCCTCCCACCCACAGGAGCACGGGAGGGGACCAGAGACCGCAGATCCCCACGGTACGTCGAGGGGGTCTGGTCTGCAAAGCCGCAGCTCTGCCCAGCACTGGCTTGCAGTGTGGGGAGAGGACTCCTGCAGACAGTGCATCCCTCCCCGCCTTGCACCCTCACCCACACCACATCCCAAAAGCCCCCAACCCCTTCCCAAGCAGACCGGTGCCTCCTGGTGCCCGCGAGCCTTGTGCGGCGGCTACAGCCGGACCCGGGGAGCGGCCAGCCTGGCGCGGGTGCCAGGGCACGGCCCGCAGCGCATGTTGGGCCGCAGCATCCGCTTGCTTCATCGGCTCGGAGTTTAACTGCACCCAGTGGCCCAGCCATCCGGGGCAGGCACCCGGTACCCGCTCGCCGGCTGCAGCCTGGCCCCGGGGCCGGGCGGGAGGCAC
>VXAV01007302.1:91174-105804 GCA_013399715.1 Alectura lathami | reverse complement strand
GGGGGGGGGGGGGGGGGGGGGGTTTAAACATCAACATAACCCACATCAGGTGTTTCCTATATCTGGGTCTTTTCTAGATCCCTACAGTGCTTCAAAGCTTGTGCTTATGAAATAACTTCAGCCACCATCGTATTTCACAGTTCATGGGAGATGCCAAGAACCTAAATGTTTATTTCTGGTTGGAGGACACCAAGCTTCAGACCAGACATCAGATACCAGGAAAGCATGCGCTTCATTTGGGAATACTTACTTCCACCGGAACAGTTTTGTCTATTTATTGCTGCTGCACTGGCACTTACAGGAGCTGCAGATTATAAAGAACTTCTTGAAGGAAAGAAAGGCAGAGGCTGCAAGGCCTTGAAAAAAAGAAACACGACCAAACAAATTTTAGCAGAGACTGGAGAAGAAGAGATTGAGCAGGAAAGAAAATGAAGGTAAGAATGTAAATGTATTTATTTTCTAGCTAAAGTGATGGTGTATGTTAGGGGAAAATTCATAAAGGAATTTGGCAGGAGGTATAAGACTTGAGCTTTTTAGATGTTTTTTCCTCCTCTGCCAAATAGCTGCTGTAGGCTGCAGTAACTGATGGCTCCTACACAGCGATGGGAGCGGTGACAAATGGGACTGGTTTTACCCCTGCCAGCAGGCAGAGCATCTCACAGTGGTGGGACTCTGGGGCACCAGGACAATGGCCCGACACAGGGCAGAAAGCAAGAGTGCAGTAAAGGTGACTGCTGTGTGGATGAGCTGCTGAGAACCTCTGGGACGAAAGAAGGAAAAAAAAAAAAAAAGGGAAAAAAAAAGTGTTTGTGGGGGGAAGCAGGCTGTTTGTTCAAGACAGGAAGCAGGTCCCGTGACAATGATGACTCCCATTGGGAAACTCCAGAGGCCGCTCTCTGCAGGGATGCTGAGGACAGAGGGGGTTGCCTCACAGCTCCCCATGGCAGCAGGGGAAACCTAGGCCGTGCACGCTGCCCCTGCCACCTTGGGCAGTTTCCCAGACCTGTTGTCTGAGAGGTGATGCTGGCACCTCACCACAGGCTTTTCCAGCTGGGCTCGATGCAACCCTGGCACCAACACCGTGACCGTTTCTCCCACAGTGCTCTCTGAGGGCAAGTCCTGTGAGTTCCTGAGGGAGCAGACCCAGAACTTCTGAAGCTGGCACCAGACCATCTCCTGTAGCAATGAGCCTTACGTGATACTTTGAAGGATTTTTTTCACAGGCATGATAAACGCTATGAGAAAAAGCATTTAGCGATTCCAATAGACACTGCAGAATGGCACAGGTGTGTCGAGGAGAAAGACCCCTGACAGAGCAGTGTTACTGGAAGTCAGGTGCTTTCAGAGATGTATTTTCTAATAACCAGTGATGGTTCAGGCCACTGCACCTGAAACAATTCTGGATGCTCCTCCGAGGGTGTTGCTGGCTGTCTGCTTCTTGGTAGGGTAGATCTTTCTTTTCTCCAGAAGTACCAAAAACAAAGCCAGGTTCTGGTAGCTGGCATTGCCTTTGGGATTGGTAGGGACAGTCTACCTGCAGACATCTTTACTGGATGTCTTTTTAGGTGGATACATTCCTGTTGGCCTTCTGAGTTTATAAATCCTCATTTTCACAAAGTAGTGCGTGTACATTTTTAAATCCTTTTAAAGGATGGAGAGAATGTAGAAATATTTCTACTTTTTATTAAAAGCAACATTTTTCAGAGAGGGATGATACCTCTCCTACCACTGCTCCGTTGGTAAAGGCCAATAGAACGGGGTGGGTGCCCCAGAGCACATTCGGACTCAAGCAGAGCCTCTCTGCTCCCAGGGACAGGCACAGCCACCCTGCTCTCACCTCCCAGAATCTCCCCGTCCAGCAGAGCTGCACACTCCCTAAGGTGGCTTAGATGACACCACACCAGTTTGAGAAATCTGATGATTTTCTCAGGATCAGCTCCAAAACTTAGAGAGGTGTCCCCCCCCTTCAGAGCACAGCCACCTCTCTTTTTTTTTTTTTTTTTTTTTCCTTTGCTGCAGCAGACTCAGTGACAGAAATAGATCCTTAGGAGTTGAGAGCTGTCTGATCACTTAAATGGTTTTTTATTTCCAAGCCGCCGCTGTACATTAGTCAAGATGTTGATGGATGACCTGCTGCGGGATGTAGCTAGAGCTCCCTCTTAGCTCTGCTGCGTTCCCCGTGCTGAAATCGATGGTGTGGGCATTGCGAGAGATGTCGTCAGATCCTCAGGCACGCTGACCCCGGTGTTTTAAGGCACTATGTGAAATACGGGGGTGGCTGGGAAAGCAGAGAGATGGGGAGCACTGAAGTTCTCCAGCAGCCTGTGACCTCACAGCGTGCTTAAATTCCTGTGACTTCATCTTGGCCGCACTGCTTCCATCCCCATGGCTTCATCCAAAGCATACACTCACTAAAATAAGGGCATGTAAATTTGTCATCATGAATTCATGCACTGGAGCATAATTAAAGCGGAGTTTGACTGCCCTTATAAAAACAGTTGGTGCAACCATTAATTTTGTTTCCCTTACAAAGCATTCTAAGGTTTTTTACGATGTGTCTTCATGCCAAGAACTTAGCTGTGTGTTTTTGATGATGCTGGGTGACATCGATGGCATTACTAAATCTGATTGCCAGAGGCCTTTACTGTGAAACTGCTCTTGAGCAATAGAAGAATCAAACTCCCGAAGTGCCCGGGCAGTGCAGCCCCTGTTTAAAGGTGGGATTTATATTCTAAAAGCTGTCCTCAGGCTCTCTGAGCACAGATGCTGCTTAGCATTCCTGACTGACCTATTTGAGCACAGAATTCCCAAGAGTTTTGTTACAGACACTCACCAGGATTGCCACCCTTCCAGAGCACGGCCTGTCCCTGGCTTTAGCCTGCTCTGGTGTTCTCTGCCACCTGAACTGCTGGAAATCAGCTGATGCAGACGGTGACGTTCTCCGACAGGCAGGGGCTGGGGCTGTGGAAAGGTTGTTTGGATGCGTGGCTTCTCACCAGCACTCGTTTCTCAGAGGAACGTGGTCTCCTGGGTGGGCTTTTGGCAGCAGTGGCACCAGCAGCAGGGCTAGCTCTGCACAGAAGGGAGCTCTGAAGCCTCTGCACTCAGACCCAGTCTGTGCTGCGTGGCAGCCCTGTTCCTGCAGGGGCACGGCTTCTGCGGGCATGGGCTGGCTTCCATCCATCGCTCCTCCACCCTCTGTGCCGTGAGCCACAAGAGCCCTGTCTATTTAGTGCCTTGCAAGTGACTGTGGTTCCTGCGTAGAAACACCCTGCATTACTGGCAGAACTGGACAGGCAATGCACGCTGAGTTCCTGATTTAATCCAGTTCCTTTTCTTCTGCGAGATTTGAAAGCCTACAGTTCCACTTCAGTCTTCCTTGGTCTGCCTCCTTTTCTGTCCTGCAATATTTGTGCTGCTTCCTTCCCTTCATAAGGTGAAATTTTGTAAGAACATAGCCCAGTGCTTGCAAAAAAGAAAATGAAAAACACCAGTCAGCAGCCCTTGCTCAGTCAAGAAATCTCATTTTCAATTTTTCAAGAGAAAAAAAACTCTGTGAAGTTCAGCCCAAAGCATCCACCTCACCACGGCCATAAAGCAGTGTCAGTAACAAGGGACAAGCGATCCTTGTTACGGTTTGGGGTTGCTTGTTTTGGCTTTGTTTTGAGGCAGAAGCTCATCTCCTTGCACACCACTGGCAGTGTCCTTGTCGCCTCCATTAAGACTGACCTTTAAAGCCCAGCAGCAGTTGGAGTTGCTCAATTTGCATTTCAGTGTGGTTTCTTCCTTTTTTTGACTTTTTTTTTTTTTAATTTGAACGAAGCATTTGCAGATTTCAGATCCGGTTTTCCTTGCCTGGGTGTTGCAACAGCAGCACGGTGGCTGGAAGAACTTCGCAGGCTGCTGTGCCTGCCACAGAGAAGCCTGGAGTGTTGAGGCATACCCAGGGCCTGGATTACAGCTCCCTTCTGCCAGGTTTGGGCTTTGGGGGGGGGATTATCGAGAAAAAGCAGCACGCTGGCTCTTTAAAGAACCCTGTATTACAGGGTTTACCTTCTCTTTTCAATCCAAATATCAAAAGGAACAGTCAGGCTTCAGCTCTGCCTCAGACCCCTCTCCTTTTTCACAAATGCTGGCACCTCTCCAGGACAAGTCCCCAAGCTCCAGGCACTCTCCCTTCCAGCATCCAGAGGAGGTCTGGCCAAGTCAGAAACAAGCCTCATCAAACACATCTGACCTACAACACCAGAGGCCAGGCTCCCCAGACCAGCTCCCTGGGCACGGAGCTCTCTCCCTGCAGCAGGTCCATCCTCAATCCCCCTCACGGTGCTGCACCAGGCTCCCTCCTGCGTGGCCGAGGGCTGCTGGGTAGCAGCTCTCTCTCCTGCCCCTTTTCACTTCGAGGAGGTGGGATTCTGATGGGGACTAATTTTCCTCGTGTCCCTCACGCTCCTCGGGCTCGTGGGAGGGCTTTGAGCAAGCAGCGATAATTTCCCTTTGGAAAACAAAATTGAGGGCTCCTGCTCTCTCTGTTGCCCCCCTTCCTAGAGCTTCACAGGCCAGTGCCATTGCTTTCCCAGGAGGCTGGTTTGCACAACCTGCAACTTCTGCCATATCACAGATCTTTTCACAAGTCATATTCCTGGGAAGATCAAACCCACAGAGAATGATCAATAGCAGGTCTAACGGCACTGACAGCACTTTCACTCTAATTAATTGACTTCTGAATGCAAAAAGGCTATTGCTGGCTCAGGACCGCTACTGTAATTGCCTGTTTGATTAGCAGCTAAGGATTGGTACTGTTGTATAACACAGAATACAATGCCTTGCTCAACCTAAAGCACAGGGGCTTTACAGCGTTTCTACAGGCAGCCTGTCCGGTACAAAGCAACACAGTGCCTTGAGGAACAGCGCACACCCGAGCTCCAGCGGGACCTGAACGTGCCCTTCAGACAGATGGTGGAGAGTGGCTGCAAAACTCAGGCCAGAGCCTGCAGCAGCAGCAGCAAGAGCTGTGAGGATGACCAACGCAATGGCAAGTCCCTCATTTAAACCAGCTCTGCATTGTGAGCCTCAGACTGAGCACACCACAGCTACCCAGGTACCAATGTTAACCAATGAATTACAGTCACTTCAAACAGCTAGCTCCCACAGAACTCCTCACCAGTACCTGGAGTGGCCTATTACTCTGACGAGGACCTCTGAAATCAGTAAAGCAGGAATGCTGTACTGGATACAGACCAGTAACAAGATCCAGCTGAAGCAAATCCTCACCAAAGAGGCTTTCACGTGACATTTTCAGGCAACCAATGCTCCACCTTGTTTAAAATAAGGAACCTGCAGGGCTGATAACCTCCTCTTGCAAAACTGTTGAAGTCCTAGTACCAGACAGTAGATGGACGTGTTTTTTTTAAAAAAAAAATCAAATAAACCCTAGCTGAAACACTCCTAGGAACCTGCAATTTGAGCGACTTATCAGTGATAGAAGCAGGCGAGAGATGAGAATGTCTGATACAACATCACTTGCACTATCAGTCACAATTCAGTATCTCTGTACCCCAGAGATCCTTCCCTTCCATGTGAGAGAATCTCTCAAGGGTTCTTTAAATGCAACACAGCAGCTTTATCCCTGTGGGAGAGCTGAGCTCCTCATTTCTTTCAGCACATCAAGTCCTGTCAGCACATTTTGTGATCACCGCATGTCATGGCAAAGGTGCTGTAATTGACCAGGACGTTCACGCAGAAATCTCAGAAATGGAGCTCGAGCATCTCCTGAAGGAACACAAACTAACACGAGAAGACTGAAAAACCATACATCAGTAGTGGGAAATTGCAAAGAGGGATTTAAATACCAGGGAATTATTATGTCACTGTTTCTCCAAGAGCACTGTAACATTTTGAACCTCTTCGTGTTGTTGAGGACAAGCAGAACCCCGTAAAGAAGCTTACTCTATTTCAACTGCACTGCTTTCAGCCTGCTGGGGCATAAAGCAAGTTCCAAATACCCCCACAGCACTCACCTCTGCCTCACCTTTGTGTTTGTTAACTCAGTGCAAACTGCTTCCAGGAATCCAGCAGTCTGACAGTCACCAGGCAGTACTCACTCCTCCTCCTGCCACAGCAGGGGTTTTTTTTTGTTTTGTTTTGTTTTTTTTAAAGTTTATTTCATTTGAAATGATTTTACTGTCGATGTGCTCTCCCTTTTCTTACCCTAGGTCATGCTTCTGATGAGGTTCTGGGTGATCATCTTCCACCCTAACTGATCTCAAAGCAACTTCAAGCAACACATGTCCATCACATTTTAGTTTAAACATTGGGGTTTGTGCCTACCAAATGGGATGACAGCACTATTTTAAGTGTTTTCTTAATAAAGTTGTTGTTCAGCATCAGATGTATTATTCTCATCAGAACACTGCGAATGAGCTGCAGGATGTTCAGTAACAGACTGCATGTTATCAAGTTAAAACTGTCCAGAGAAACAGACAGTGCTCTCTTCTTGCCACCTACTGGCCCTATTTTTTTTAAATCACTCACAATAACCTTAAGCAAAAAGTAGATTTCACTCATGTTGCTACAGTCTAGAGGAATTTCTTCTACCACACCAGCAAATGAAAGTTTCTAAGGAGCGCGTTGTTCTAAGAAGAGTCAAGCCAAAGACTAGCAGCTGGTGTTCGCTACGCCCACTCTTGGTCTAAGAAAATGAGTGCACACGAGATGATCCTCCAGCATTTGCTGACTGTTAAGGCTGAACAGCAGAGATCAGGCCCACGGTCAGACGCAGGAGGTTGCCTGCACCTGCTCTGTCCAGCTGAGCTGGCGACACTGAAGAGCAGCAGCCACCTCTGGTTCCACAACCAACACGTGTTCAAGAGCTGTTCTTTGTTTTATTGAACGACCAAAGCAGGACTACAACCCAGGGACAGGTAAATCAAGTTTTGGTCCACTCTCATCATCAAAAAGTCTGTTCATTCTCTTACAACATCAACACAAATGGAAGGAACACGAAGCATCATCATAGGAACGTTCAACCACGTGACATCAGACCGCAACCAGGCCAGTGCCACCTCGGCGTTTCCAGACCCTCACAGCACCAGCATTATTCATCTCCAAATCATCCCAGTTCTAGGGAAAGCAGCCTTCTGGCTATGGCTCACATCTGAGCCATCGCCGTGTGATCCAAATGCCATTCCTGCCACTAAATTCCTCATCTTGTAGAAATATTTCTGCATTTAATATTTTACTAAAGAATAATAACTATCCTCTCCAAAGTTACATTATAAATATTTACATCGAACATTTACAACTGGTGCATAATATACAGCACAACAATTTAGCTACAGTTTATGACCTTCCCGTGAAAAAGTTTCAATAAACATTGTTATCGTTATTTCAGTTTACCTGTTTTGCACACAGTCACAGGCAGTACAGGGCATTTCTGGAACTCACGTTACATGGTAAAAAAAAATGGAATGATGTTACTTTAGTAACTGTTTGGGGGATTTTTTTTTTTTTTAAACAAGCAGATTTTGATTTCTAAATCCGATCTAGTGCTACCACTAACTTTTAAAATAGGCTTAAGAGGAGAAAAAAAAGATACTTAGAAATAAATACACCTTTTAAAATTCCACAATCAACCACATATGTGTCTTCACACCATCTAAAGGAGCTCTTACTCCTCATTTCCCCACGCCAGCATACAGATCAGCTCAATCCATTCTTATCTTCTGATTCGTCATCCTGTAAATAATGCTGTCGTAGCCAGGATCCATGTTCCAGAGGTTGTAGGAGACGACTATCACGGCTAAAGCAAGCCCTACCATCATCCACAGAATAATGTTGAAGATCACAGAGTAGTTGTAGTTATACGGATATGCAAGATTATACGGGTTATCTGTCTCAGTCTGTAACAAAGAAAATAAGGGTATTACCTTGAAGCTAGCTCGCACACAAAAATCCAAGTAGTCCAAACAAGAGAGGTGTGTTTCTGTCTAGACAGTTCTGACGCAGAAGCAATTCTGTGAGGGACATTAATGGAATCCAAAGAACGGGCAGACAGCAGCCTCATGAAGTACAGCGGAGGCAAACACAAAGCCCTGCACCTGGGACAGAAGAACCCCAGCTGACAGCGTGGGCTGGGGGCTGCCCAGCTGGGGAGCAGCTCTGCAGAGAGGGGCTGGGGGTCCTGGAGGACAGGGTGAATGGAAGCAGCAGCCTGGCCCTGCAGCAGTGAAGGGAAACCACACCTTGGGCTGCAGCAGGCTGGAGAAAGCAATTCTTCCTCTCTGCTCAACACCCATGAGGCAGGGCTTGCGTGCGCTGCTGCTCTGGGACAAACACTGCAGGAATACAAACTCTAACAAGAAGGATGGAAGGTTTTCACAGCACAAGTGGTAAGAGTTTGGAACAGGCCATCTGCAGCTAGAAGTTCCCCAGTCTCTCTGGACATTCGGAGAACTTGGCTGGACGGGACCTAACGACACTGATCTAATCCCTAAATTCATCCTGCTTTGAGCAGTCTGGGTTAGGTCAGATCCAGAGGACCTCTTCAACTTAAGGCTTACTGGAAATCATGAAAGGTAAACTGACCCCTTCACACCCACGCTTAAATCAAAGTCAGTGTTCTAGTCCTTAAAGAAAAGTTATGCTCAAGTAAGGAAGTGCTGCGGTTTGGATGCATTTATGCTTTCCAAAGGCAAGGTACAGAAAAATGTACATATCCTACCTGTGTAGACTGGAGAATGGAGCGAGTCTTCCTTGTGAGGGGAGAATTAAATGTCTTTACAGCCACCATTTCTACTACTGCATTCCCACCATACAGGTTATACATCTCATCTGCAAACTGCAAGAATAAAAGTGACTTAATAGAAGAGTGATTTAACTTAAAACCTAAACTGTGGCCAGGAATTAAGGAGGGCTTCGTTAGGAAGATGCACTAAACCATCATGCATCAGCTTCAGAATTAGGAAGATCGCGGAGAGTTGTTGGGGAAAAAAAAAAAAACCACCACCACCAAACCACCCGCTATTTTAGAGTTCCACCATCAAAGTGCCAACTGTAACTGGTTTATAACATCTCCTAGATTAAAGCTACTTGACTTTGTAAATTCATGCTTTTACATTTTTCCATCGCAATTTTGAAACTGAAAACTTGCCAGTGTCAGGTCTTAATAAAGATTTTTTATCTAACCACTACATAAGCTAAAGAATTACTTTCTTAGAGGCGTGGAAATTTAAATATATGTAACTTCATGGCACTGAACCCTGGGATAAAAAGATTTCCATGATTACCACGTTTTGGTGGGCCAGTCTGGGTGAGGCATGCTGGTGTTTTTAAACGCAAGATGTTTTTAAATGCAAGATGTTCGTTTAGGAGAAATAAACATATCAAGCTCTTGCTTATGTAAGGTTTTAATATAACCCCACTCCCTCATCCAAAACACCTAAGACTGTGAGAAGTGTTGACATGATTCTACAGAGTGGCAAACTGTAATATTCCACTTTATAACTCAACAACTGCGTTTTGAAGAACAAGCGAAAAAACCTCTAAGCATCAGTGAGGCCACCAAGCAAAGCTAGTTCACAGCAGCACTAACTCCCTTGCAGTTAACACAAAAGATGAGTTCCTCGGGACTGCTGGGAGGTTTGTTCATTAGGCAGAACACATACCTTTTGCAAAGAGTCTACCAGAATTTGAGAAGCATCCTTGAACTGCTGAGAGTCTTCCCCATACCGTTTTCCAACTTCCTCCAAACCAGCCAGTTCCAGGGAATACAGGTCTGGAGAGTGATCTTTGGCCAAGTGCTTGTGTCGAGACAGCTTTGGCACACCATCGAGGGCAGAAAGAGTTTAATCCATTAACAGCTTACTTTAAAAATGCATTTTCACAAAATCAGTTTGCTGGGACTAATGCAGCCTCACATCCCACAGTCATACTCCATGTTCAATGTTGACTAGAAGGTGGAATTTTTGGCTAACTTTAATACAAGGATGTCCACAAGACTTTTTTTCTTATGCTACTGAAGACAGTAATGATCATCCTGTGCCATCTACACCTAACTCAAGGTTACATACACGTAATCTAGAGCTCTGCTAAAAGGAAACATTACATTTTCACTCTTGCCAGAATCCTTGCTCTGTACGTGCCACAAAAATGAAACCTGGAGGAAAAAAAACAGAACTACAGTGCCTGGATGCTACCATTCCCTCCAGTGAAGCCGGGCATTGTGAAACTGAGTAAATTGCAACTCCCACCTCACTGTCGCCCACGTACAGGAGGATTTTACTCAAGGAGCACCATCCATTGTCACAGAATTCAAGCAATGCGATCCAACGCATCTCAAAGCGAGTGGCAGCATTCTTTCACTCGTACGGTGTGAAGCTGTGGCACTGACATTTGTCTGCATGTGGGAACAGTATCCGAAAGCAACAAACTGAATCTGTTCCTACTTTTCCATCTACCTGAACTACAGCCTCCCTTGCCTGCTGGACAAAAATAGGTTATTCTACCTCATTTCCACAACAACTCCATTTCTTTCCACCAGTCCTTCACCTGCCATGAACTTGAGTTTTCAGGAGCAAAAAAAAAACAAAAGACAGCAACAAGACAGAAGGCTCACAGTACAAAGATCAGAAGCTTCTCGCTTAAGAAGACCAGAATTAAAAGCTCACCTCTCCATTGGAAGGCGTCTATCACCACCAATATTCACGCCACAGAAGTCACTCCACCCTTCTCAAGTAGCGACATTTGGAAGTAAAATGGCACAGGGCAAAGAACACGTTCCTAACTACCACCGCTCAAGTCAGAACACAAGGAAAGCCCTGCGAACTCCTCTTGGAGTACTTCCCAAACAGCAGCTCTGAATGCCCCGGCCCTCACCAAGCACAGCACAGAGTTCTCATTTCCCTCTGTAAGTACCAGGGCTGGTTCAGATACCTCCAGAAGGCGTGACCTAAACCGATGCAGCCAAATAACGGCACGCTCGAGTGCATATCGCTGGTTGCCACGTACCCTGGCTATGGCTTCTCTACCTTTAAACAACTTCTTGGAAGTTTGAGACCTCAGAGGAAGTGTTTTAAGTATCTGTTTTATATATCTTACCAGGCTTGTAATATCATGTAGGACTTGCAGTTCTGACAGAAAGAGTAAGTCAACCTGGGGAAAGAGACAAAGAACAAGATGGGTATTTCCTTTGATGACACTGGAGTCAGAGAAGCCTCGTTTTGAGTTGCCGTATTTTATAACAGGTTGCATCTGTTACAGCATCAAAACTTGCTAGAAGGAAATTATTCTTCTAAGAAAGCTACCCACAAAAGAACTTAATTCTTAGAATTCAATTAGAAAAAGAAGGGGGAGCTCTCCTAGGCAAAGGAAGAAAAAGAAAATGGAGAAGTATATTACAAAAAAAAAAAAAAAAAAAGGATCTAGAAGTACTCATAGCTCATGGGTTTTTACCTCATTGTTTCTGCTGAGGGAGTTGAGGGGAAGGGAGCTGAGAATAGAGTTGTCCTGGAACAAGCGGTTCCGCAGCTGGCGCAGCGTGACAGAAAGGTCCTCGAACACAGCGTTTGCCTTGCCCACCATGTACACTCTCTGCAGGAACAGCCATCACTCAGTGAGAACAGAGACTAGGGTTTTACTTCCTCCAATCCTACACTCATCCTCGACCACACTTGCAAATCATCCTCCAACGCAAGACACTTTCATGCCATCCGTTGGTTTTGCTGCAGCCGTACCAGCGGCTGCCTGTTCAGAGCACTACTCACCTCCTCGCTGGGGGCCAGCTGCAAGACCACGGGTGTCTCCTCGGAGAACAGATCATGGATAGCATTCGCCACGCTGTCAAGACTGAAAGGAACAGCCTGAAACACAAAGCCCCGTTAGATTCTTGGGTAAAACAGGAACCAAGGAGCTAAAGGGAGCAACTGCTTGACTACAGAGGCCTGGTAAAATAAGACGAGCTCCTCTTGGGCAGAGTATGAGTAATTCCAAAGTGGCAGCGAAGAACAGGAGCCAATGTGCAACACAAACATCAGCTGCACACCTATTAACTATTTATTTACATGTGTGATGAACACAGTGCATCTTGAAGGACTCCAAGAGGCCACGACTGGGTAGGTTAGGGAAATTAGCACCCCGTGGCCCTGCACATGCACTCGGTGGTGGTCATTTGAACTTGCTCTTGAATACTGGAGAAGCAGTACTTTGCAGCAAGCATTCGGGGCAGCTCATCTGAAGCCACGGCAGTAGTTTCTGAACAGAGATTAGACATTAGGTGCTTTCAAGAGCTCGCTTCCAATCTAAATGATTCTATGACAAGCGTGAGAAAAAAGCTTCAGCAAAGACAGATGGTGGCAAGTAAACATAATGCTGTTTTCTTTTTGATATAGTTTAAACAGTACTTCACAGTCAAGTACTTGAGGAAAACTCACAGCTCTCTTAGAGGGACAAACAGTGCACCAAAGAACCAACAGTATGTAAAGTGCTACCACACTCTCTGCCAAGGCAAAAGAAGCGAAGTCTAACAAAACCGACTGTGAATCACAGTGTTAACGGAGGAAGCAGCAGATCCTCCGCCAGGAGTCGGCCTGGATGTTTCGCTATGGCCTGGTCCATCATTCTAGGGTGATACATAACCTTTGAGTGAGGTGCAAATTATGAGAGCTTCAAGGACCGTGGCAGGAAGCCCTGCATCTCCAAGCAGAGCAGAGTCACACAGCCACGCGTCCCTTCCAGGTGCGGATACTCACGTTCTCAATGGGGTAAGAAACGCCCTTCATGGGCAGAGTCAGCTTGTCCACTCCCCTCACTGTCACCAGCACAGTGGCTCGGGGCCTGTGAAACAGGTCGCCCACTGCCAGCCCAGGCCAAGAAAGGTCCTGTTGCAAAATGGAGAAACAAACAGAAATCCACCGCTTGTATTTCACGGAAAGACAGACAGAGGAACCCATCCTGACCCTGAGCTACCAGACCTCTTGTGCAGCTGCAACATGGAAGAAATGGGAACCAACCTCCCTTGCGTAATGCGCCAAACAAATGAGGTTTCCAAGTCTCTGGATTACCTCCTAAGCATCACGTTCACCTCTTTGTCTGCTGAGCATAGTTAATCAGACAGAAGGCCTGCTCAGCCAAGACATTTCTCATGCTTTTCAGAATACCCAAGAAAAGAGCCCTATAGATAGCTCACAGGCAGGAAATTACAGAGCTCTCCACTGGTTCTCACTACATGAGCGCAGGAGGTGGGGAACGGCATGTAGCGGGATCTCAGAACAACTGAAGAACATCGCTGCTAAAGGCCATGCTGGCTCGCTTCCTTCTACAGCCGATGATTCAAACCAGCCGCCTGGCACAGCCTATTTTTCTGCTCACATGACCGATACAGCCCTGTGCTTGGAAACCGCACTCTGACAAGACGAAGAGGAGGGTGTTTTATGTATTCCAGTACATGACAGGAAGCACGTTAACGGAGCGGGTACGTAGCTTTAGAGCCGTCTCAAAGCGAAGACCTCAGACATACCTCTTCAACAGAGAAGCCCATGAATAACGCAGACACATCGGGGATCCGATCGCCAGGGATGGGCCAGCTTCCCTCTCGGAAAACAACCGACTGAGGCGATCGTAAGATGCTAAGCTCGTCACCACACACACCTAAAAGCAAACAAAAAGAGCTGTCAGTTTCTTAGTCTTCCCCTCACAACACCACAGAGGCAAAGCATACCAGAATCTTCACTTATTCATTCAGGTTACGAGCCGCGTTACGTTGCAGACCCAGCGAAGCCAACCCTCAGCTGAGCCAGGCAGGCTCCGAACGCCCAGCTCACAAGCAGCTACACACCCAGCACGGCTCAGTTTTCTTCCAGAGCTGCTTGGCATAACAACTGTTTTGTGTAGACAACAGCCTAGGGCTGAGCTCACGGGTGCTGGCTGAAACACGGCACTGCCAGGAGTGATCTGGCTCCTGCAGAACAGCTCCGGTGTGTGCTCTGCCTCCTCCTCCTCTGTAAGAAAGTCAGAGAGGGCTCCACAGAGATGAGACGGGCTTGCTTCCACCTAGCTTCCTAGGCGAGAGTCACTCAAGCAGAACAGCAATCCTGTGCGTACACAAGCACCTAACAGCCTACCTAAATCAATTTTAAGACCTATTTGGTGAAAATTTGTACGTAAGCAGTCACATGCACAATGCAAAGCATCAGACATATTCCTCCCGCCTCTGTGTGTTTCTACCATAACAATAACCCCAAGAAAATTAACAAAGAGAGCAACAAATATCTGCAGGCCATCCAAGTTTGTCTACCAAAAGAAAAAAAAAAAAAAAAAGTAGTTTAGCCCATCTGACCTTGGAGGAGACCTTAAAGCCTGGTCACGATCCTGCATACCGATGTTGACAGTAAACCCCAACCACGTTACAGCAAACACACCGCGGGGCCAAAGTGCCGTGCGGTGGGCAGGGAAGGGCTGCACGGGAGCGGATTCAAACACGGTTCTGTTCTACACCGGCTCCCCGGCACAGCAACCCGCACCCCCGCATTCCGACGGGCTGAAACGTTTCCACGCCAGCTCGCTTGAGAAGGAATTCACAAAACGGCTGCAAGAACCCTCGCCCCCCCGCTTCGCCCTGGGGGCCGCGGCCCCCG
>VXAV01007302.1:16548-84077 GCA_013399715.1 Alectura lathami | reverse complement strand
AAGGAAAGGAAAGGAAAGGAAAGGAAAGGAAAGGAAAGGAAAGGAAAGGAAAGGAAAGGAAAGGAAAGGAAAGGAAAGGAAAGGAAAGGAAAGGAAAACAGAAGAAAAAGGTTAGAAGAACATGAAAGAACCAAACTGGTCAAAGGGGCTCCGAGCTGTAGATGAGGAAGCAGTCTTAAAAATGGAAAATAGAGGGCCTTGCCTGACTACTTCTGTGAAGGAGTGTTCGTAGCCAGTGTGGACTTGGGAGGAGATGGATAATCTCAACTGGTTTGAATGAAGCGGCTTGAAGTGAAATTCAGAGACAAGCCTCTGTAAAATGTCAAATAAAATGTCTTTCATATAATGGCGTAACAGAAGCTAGGAATCACGCAGAAATAAACAGAGCCTTGAGGTAAACAATTCAGTTACTGGAACAGGTGGAATGAAAAAGAAAAGTTTGTAATCTGGAACAGTGGGGAAAAGTTGTGTAAAAGATGCTTAAGATTGATCAATAAAATTTGGCTTAGTCTATTTCTTAAGAAAGCAAACACAGTAAGACCTATGACAACAAGGGTCTTTCTGATAGTCACTTTTTAAAGACCCTGCTCTACAGGCACTATTTACTATTTTTGTGTGTATTAATCATGTAACTGTGTCTGGTGTGCATTTGCAGAATCCAGTGCTTTTTTTTTTTTTTTTTCCCTTGGATCTCTATCCTGTCTGCTCTTGGAGCATGTGAAAATATTTACCTCCCTATAAACCATTCATAACATTCATGAAGCCCAAAGAGCTGCTACATCCATTAGGAGCAAGATAGAAACAGCAGCAGCAACGTTAAACCTGAGCGGAGACGATGATGCCATAGACATCTGCCTGAAAGGAATAAATGGGTCTGCAGCATGTCACAGCAGTTCTGGTGCCAAAGAAGTTTTGTAATTACCTGCTGAAGCTGAAGGACTATTCAAGTAAGAGGGAATTTCTAGTTGAAGTAAATGTATTAGTGGGGGTGCTGTGAGGGGTAGTTTGGGAGCTACAGTCTGAGTGCATCACGTGCCTCTAGTATGCTTCTGTGCCACCAGCCAGGAATTCTGGGTTTTTAACCTATTCTCATTTCTTTCTCTCTTACCTCTAGTAGCAAATGTGGGGCTGTATTCATTGGTGACTCTGGTTTGGAAAGTGTTGCTGAGATCTCAGGGTGGTCCCACTGGTGCCCTACCAGCAGGTTAGCCATAGTCCTAAGAAAGCGTTGCAGTACTTCCCTGAAGCAGCTCAGCTTGCCACTGCTGCTTGCTCCAGCCCGTGTTTTTACTGTCAAGAGTCCCGTAAGAATCAGAAAAGTCACTTTCTTTTGACATTGAACAAGGAGCTTTGTTCAAGTAAGGGTTACCCCCAAAACTGCGCCATCTCTTTCATTGCAAACCCTCTGCCTAGAACATTCTCATGTAAATAAATTCAGCATTCCAGTGTGATGATGCTGCGGTGACACTGTGTTGCACTGTACTCTGTTTGGCTGTTAAAGAGGGACATTGTAGTGTGGATAAATCACAGTACTTGTCCCAAACATGGGAGCTCATAAAATTCTTGCTGTGATGTCTTGGGCCAATGCTCTGGAACAATGCAGTGATTTTTAAAAGCTGTTGTGATATTAGTTAATCTATAAGTTACTTGTTCAGAGACAGCGGATTTTTTTTAACTTATGTCATAAAAATTAAATAATGATAATGTTTTTTAAAAGAGAGGTATTAAAAGTGCCTTATTCTGCAGACCATAGCAGTAATATGTTAGGCAGCATCAAAGCATTAAACAAGATGGTTTGCATCATTAACACTGAATGAAATAGCTTAACAAACCAATAAAAGATGGGACTAAAACAAAGTTATCACACAATACAGTTTTTGAAAGTGCCAGACACAATTTTTCTGAAGCAAATAATTCTCCAATAAAGCTAGTTGGAATTTAAAGGAACATGTTTTTCCAATTACTGAATATGAGATCAAATACCACAGTTGAACACTGCTTTGCATATTCCATGTCCTGTCTGTATGATCTACACAGCAGCCTAGTGAAGTAGAAGGGAAAAGTGAGCATTATTTTTCCCATTTTGTAAATAGGGCAAATAAAGGAATTACATCAGGAAGATTAGAACAATTCTTGCCTCTCATTCTGAAGTCTGTATGTTAGTCAAATCAGGCTTTTCTTTTTTTTTTTTGCAAGTCTGCAGAAAGTCTTTGCATACCGCATTCCATAAGCAAGGCTATGAACAGAACGGCACTGACAAAGATAAAAGTGTGGACCTTTTCAGAATCTGTAGTGTCCACTATGGAAGTGAGTTTTTACAATGTGATGCATATGTGCCCTAAGCTTCACACAGTAACAGACTGGCAGGTAAGGTTCATACTCCTCAAAGTTTCGTCTGGGGCAGGGAAGGGCTGTTGGCTGGCTGTGTGGCTTAATTTCATGTTGTAGGTTCCTTTTTGCTTTATTCTTAGGTGAGGTGAGTGTTACTGGCTCTCTGACACACAGTGAGGAAAAACCCTTGGGCTCGCTGGAGGTTGATGAGGGTAGCACTCACCTCAGTTCTACTTCATATCTGCCTGCAGAGCTACTCTCTTGGGAACTAGATATTTTTCATATCCCAAATTTATTATTCTTGCTTTGGGACATATTTTTTCCCTGTGCCTCTAAAGAATGTGGGATGGCATAGATGGATCTGAGAGATTTTATCAAACTTGTTACGGCAGAACCTGAGCACAGTGTTCTGAGACAAGAGTATATCTAATTATACTAATTTTGTCCTTTTGATGTTCTGCAATCTTGTGCTTTTAAAACAAACACTCGACATGCGTGCATGCCAGACCAAACTCAGCCACGGTTGTGCCAGGCCAACTGCAGTGACTTCACTAGGTTATAATTAGCGTTCTACTGCCATTTCCAGTTTCTCTTCCAAATTCTGATTCAGGAAAACACTTATGTAATTATGAGTATCTCTTGAAGTGCACGGTATGACCCCACAATATCTTGTCCAGAAGCAGGAGGGTGGGGAAGATTTCTTTTTTTACTAAAGCAATTTTCCGGGGGGGGGCAGGGGGGAGATTCTGGCCCGTTCCTAGAAGAGAAGAATAGGAATAGATTCAGTGTGGTGGCTTCCTGGGTCAGGTAAGGTACAAATCCATCCAAAGAAACAGGCAAAAAGCCTCTTGGAAGTTTGTGGATTATACTTGCCTTCAGTTAACTTTAATTTTTTATTCAACTTTACATGAAGTACCCACTTAATGTTTTGCTGAACTGGTGTTTCCACCAGTTACTATTTCTCTGTCCACACATTGCATCAAAAGGAATTTTGAGACAAACCCCTCATAATTCCCCAAACTCCACCAAACACTGCACATAAGTGATTTGACTGATTTTGATGGCTCATCACTTCTTTTTCACAGCAAACCCCACCCCTCCTTTACTGACAGCCTGAGGAATGCTCCCAAGCCCTTTCCCCTGACAAAAGCAGAACTTAGAAAATGAGTGAAAAGGGCAAATTCTTCTCTCACTTTAGCTGGCACTGAGAGGGGCAACGGGCTGCGCGATTCCTCCACTGGAAGATGACATTAATGGAGGGGCAGTCTCAGTGGCGGGGGGAAATGGGGGTTACTTCTGTTGCTGCAGGGGACAGTCCCTGTGGCGTTGTCTTTCCTTGCAGAGAAGCGCCAGTAAACAAGGCCTGTTCCCAATGGATAAGTTCAGGCAACATTTTTTCCTTCCTTGTGTCTTGCTCATCATGATGAGCAAACACTTTTTTCCTCCCTACTTACGAGGGTGAAGCTGTGGTCTTTCTCTGAGGGACCAAAGAAACATAGAAAGCGATTTGAGCAAAGCTGTGGGAATGTATCTGATGAATATTTCTTGTAGCTGAGCATAATAACGCTCCATTCTGTAAGGCCTAGGTCATGGACATAAGCAGCAAAATTTCAGACAAATAGAAAAGGCTACAACAAAACTAAAACTGTTATAAAATTGTATGAAATGTAAAGCTTCAGAAAACACCATTTTCCAAATGAAATTTGGCAATATATTGTGTTTCATTACCTCTTTTTACAAGATGTTTTGTCAAAGACACTTACATCACAGATCTACACCAGCACCACCTACAGCAGTGGTATTTTCTTTTTGATTGCAGAGGGCTTTGAGTCAGGCCCTAAATGCCTTGGACCTACTCTTGCCTTTTTTTAAAATCAGATGATGCATTGGCTGTCAGACTGAAGAACAAAATAAGTGGGACACTTGGAGATCCCTTCCCTCCCTGAGCTAACTGTCCAGAGGTGCTCAGCTCCTGCTGGTGCCTGCCCATTTCGGTCACTGCTTTCATTGCAATGTCCTCACTCTCATCATATTTCAGTGTGATTTCTCCGCTGGTGAGTGCAGTTGAGCTTGATTTTGTAAATGCTTTTAGGATCTTGGAGCACTGCTGGACAGCCTTCAAAAGTATGTATGTGACAGCACGAGCATCTGGAGGGTTTGTGTGCAGATAAAGCATCTGTGATGTTGGGAAATCACTGTAGTGTTTTTGCCAGATTGAAGTCGCAATGTCCATATCTAATTGAATGGCAGCTTTTGAATCACAAACTGGAACTTTGCACGCTACAAGCACACACATGGATCTTATGAGCAGAAACACAGGGAAATTATGCAGCTAACTCCCTAGCACAATTAGACCGTACTAAAGGCATGCAAAAACAAAAGTCATTTTTAAAGCTAACAAAATAATCACAGGTTGAGGTTTTCCTCTGCTTTACAAAATGAAGCCAAGGATCATTTTGGTGCCAGGTAGAAGTTTCAGTCCATAAAGAGCAGCTGTGTTGTGCTACTTTGCACAAAACAAGTAAGCCAGTAAAGTCTTAGAGGACATGGCTATACTAGACTGAACATGCCTAACAAAGAGGCCATATTAAAAAAAAAAAAAAAAGAAGATTTTATTACATTAACAGGCTTGTATGTTTCTGCGCTTTGGAGAAGATGAGTTAAATTCTGTTGTCTTCTTGGTTATGCTCTAAGTACAGAACTCTGAGAGGCAATCTACCTGGTGACTGCATGTCAGCAGATATATGCAGCTGATGTAACTGTATTCAGGTCATCATAACGTAAAAGGGGAGCTATTGAGATAAATGGGATCTGCATACCTCAGCCCTGCTGATTTTTAGTTGCACACACCTAACGTGCTAATCCCCATCTCTGTTCTGTGTGGAGCTGTGTGGAACAAATGAAAAGGCAATCACACTTAAACGTTGGGCGTGCTTTGTGAGCTAGCAGTAGTTTGCCTGTAAACCACCTACCGGGCTTTTCTGCAAAGTTCCTGGCCCTTTCCAGCTTCTGTCCATGAAATACAAAGTCCAAACTTGGCTGGAAAAAATGGGGGATGTGGGGAAAAATTGCAGGGGCTGCGGCTAAGAATATGGATTTACCTTAACATTAGGGCTTGCAGTACTCCAGTGTTTAGGGTAGAAAAAGTGGAAAGTTCCAGGGCCTATCCAACTGCTCTGAGGGCGTGACAACCAGCAGGGCTTGTTCTCAGACCTCTCATCACCTTTAGGCTGGTCAGTCTGGCTGTGGGGATCTCCTGATGTGCTAATGGAAATGAAGCTGTAGAGGGGGAAAAACTCTGTGCTTGTCTGGCTCTGGCCCTGCAAGGAACCCATCCAGGTCCTGCAATCTTGAGCACTCTGCAGTGAAAGCCTGGGCGAGGGCCAGCAGCATCCAAGAATCAACACAGCCCTGCTGCATCCCACCCGTTCTCCTGTGCTCAGCGTTTCTTGGCACAGAAAGCAGCGTGGCCCCCTCCTCAGAAAGCTCACATCACCTCGTCCCTGTCCCCGTCTAGCCGAGTCCTGAGTGAGCAAGCAGGCGGGCCGGCCTTGCTCAATACAAGCCATTTTTGTTGGGTTTCCCAGAAAGGCGCTGCATTTCAGCTGAATTCAAAGCAGCTGGATAGTCAGGAAAAAACATTTATCCTTGTCCCTTGTGTCTAGCTCTGGCAGGCAGTGTTTTAGCACATTATTATCTTTTAATTCCCATAGTTGTTGGGCATTATCCAATCCATAAAATGCAGGCCTGCTTGGATCTAGGGTAAGCATGGCGAAAGCATGAAGGTAGCAGAAGGGAAAGTTTCTTCTTTTCACTGAGCTGGTGGTAGTTTCAGTTTGGGAGTAAAAGTTTGAGTTGATTCTTTTGTTATCCAAATGTTGTGGACAAAAAAAAAAAAAAAAAAAAACTAGCCTTGAGTTGAGGAATTTAACAGAATCTAGTTTTCTATAAGCAATATAAACCTTTAGTTCTTTTTTTCTGGTATTTTAGAAACATAGAGCTCAAACAAGCACAGAAAGCACCACGTGGCTCTGTGAACCCTCTTCCCCCATTCCCAGCCTCCAGCCCCCTCACCACACATTGCATTCCATCCCTGTGGTGGGACAACAGCACAGGAGACAGGGTCAGCAGGTGGTTCTTCCTTTGCCTGCAGTGCTCCTCGTTTCTTACTCAGCAGCTCTGATGAGGTTCCTCCTTGGGCCACAGTCCCCTCAGAGGTGAACCTGCTCCAGAGCCTCCTCTCACCCCTGCTTGGGCATCGTCTCTTTGGCCTCGACTGGGCTCCTCTTGGGCCTCCTTTTTAGCCCCCACCTCCCCTGTTCTTGTGTCACTCTTGCCCCTGCCTGGGCACCTCATCTTGTTCTGCCCCTGCTTTGGCATCCCTCCTTCTCTGGCATCCCTCCTTGTTTGATGGTGGCTGCCCTTTCTGAAATGTGTGCACAGATGTGCTAGGAAACTCTCTTGTTGGCTCTGTTTTCAGGCATGATGGGTCAGGGCTGTGTGTTGCAGAGCCATTGCAGATGTGGCCATGACCAGCCCAAGGCAGCCCCACATCTCCTCCCACACAGGTCACTCCTGCACCCCCCAGTTCCCAAAACCCTGCATTTATGCCCAATACGCTGAACCATTCCAATTATCTCTGATTTGAGTCTGTATTACACTGGTATGTGTATTCATTCTTTCAAGTGCATATTGCAGTGTCCTGTTGCAGCAGGCTGTGGAGCTCAGCACCTGTGGAGTTGAGCCCTGGGTGAACATCACGGTGACTACAGTAATTCAGTCTAATAATTCATCTTTCATGTGCATATACATTGTATTTACTAGTGCAGAACCATAGGAATTACCCATAAATAAGAGCAAATGATTTGGAAGATGTAAATCAGTTTAACACACATGAATATTTTTGATATTTGGAAAAGCATGGTTAATTTGTCACAATCCTCTAATTTCTGCATCTGTTCATGGACTTAAGGGGCAATGAACATCACTGTGACATTCCTAATTTAAGCAACGAGAAGAAATGTAGCATAGGAGTATATGTATGAATACACAGATATTGCCAGGTATCAAAGGCAAATTTATAAGGTGAAACTTTGCCTGGTCAAATCAGATTCGAATCCCTATGTTTAATGCAAGCCCAATTGCCAGGTCCATGTCTCCGTAAGTACCTGAACTGTCCCTAGGTGATGAGTTCCCTGAGTGCCAGACGTGTATATTCAGCAACCCTTGTGTCCTGCACTCGTCTCCAGCTGCTGAAAGTCTGTTTACATGTTCAAGCGATCCTGTCTGGTGGCTTCTTTCTCCCTGCTACTGGGATTATGGCACGGTCTGGGGCATGGATGTACATGACAAGGAGAAAGTCCAGTGTTTAGAGCCTTAGCCAGAAGCTGACTAAAATGAGACAGTGTTGTCCCCATCACTGCCTCTTCACCATGCTGCTCTGATCTTGAATATGGCACTGATGCTCACCTCACTCTCCCTGGCTGTGTAGACAGCAGGGGTACAACAGACACACCAGGCAGCCACTAAAGCAACGTCCCCTTCTCTATATGTCACCCTTAATACTACCAACCCATGATGCTGTAACTCTTGAGCTACCCAACACTATCTCACAGCATTATCTGTGCTGTTTAAAAATGCAATCCGGTAGCTGCCAGAATTTCTGAACATGATCGCCTGAGGAGTCTAAAAAACCAAAATCATCTGCCCGAGAAATGTAACATACAGGGATGTGTACATGTCTTTTAAATGTATACATAGAATTTCTTCTGTGGTGGAGGTGGCTGCATGCAAAGCTAGCACAGCTCTGGTGTCCCAAAATAGCCCTACTCCAAGCTGTCACTTAATTTAGTAACACATACGGACTCCCTTCCTCTAGCATCTGAGTATCTCACAGTCACTGTGACACTTCTTTGCTGTTGTCTCCCATTTTGCACCTCAGGGACTGAGACACGGAGATGGGGTGACTCAACATTGTGTGAGCTGCCTTGTGCTCCTGGTGAGGCATTCTACAGAAACGCAACACCCATGCCTCTGGCAGGGTAAGGAATGGACCTTGGGCTTCTGAAGTCTGAACTAGACCGCTTGACTGCCCTTTTTCCGTAACAAAGCCTGCTTTCGTTTTATAGAAACTTTGTGGCTAGGCCAAAGCTGCCTTCGGATTAATTTTCACCGTAACGTGTAGGAGCAAACACAGTGTTAACAGATGTGTTGCAGGAACAGCACCCTACTTGCCCTGCTTACTTTCAGCTTAGAGGTAGCAGACCCTAACTCACTACAAAGTAGTAGTTCTTGCTCATTCCCTACTCCACGCGCATATGCAGCTGAAAACAGCAGACACTAACACAGCTGAAAAACCTTGGTCCCAGTCTTGGGCTTCCCCTCTTTGGCCTTGTAGTGGAGAGTCAGTTCCAGAAACTGTGTTCTCCCTTAAGCAATCTGATTTGCAGAGCTGTAGCCTTGGGGAAGTGCAAGACTGGCCAGAGCTGTTGACCTCTGCTTCCCCTTCCTTCGAGATGCAAGGGGCCCCTGTACAGCTCACTGCCCCTGTGTCGTGTTCGTTTCCTAGCAGGACAGCTGCAGAGCTCTCAGCTGAGCAAAACCCGTTGGCTTATGCGTGCATTTTCCCATTTGCTTTCTGTGAGGAATGCGTGGCTTCGGTTGGCAAGTGCTGGCCAGAGGCCTGGTGCTCCAGCTCCCTCCCTCTGTGCTGAAGAGGGCTGGCCTGCAGCCACGCTCTCACATTTCCCAGGCAAGGGAGAACTACTGACCTGGGAGAAAACATTGGCCATAGACGTGTCTCCCAATGCCTTTTCCATGAGAGAAGATCACTTGTGGCCAGGTCATTCCAATTCTGTACTAAAAATAAGACCTAGAAAGTACAGCTTTATTTATTTACAAATGTTCTAAAGCAGTATTCTTTGGATATGTGTAGCACTTTCATCTTTGGATCAGAAAGAACTTTGTAAGCATTGAATTAATTAAGCTTAAGAAGAACTCGAGGGATGCAGAAGTATTATTACCCATATTTTAAAGATGAGGAAATGGAGACAGAAAGAGGATAAGGGACTGGTGTGAGAACACAGACTGAGTCACTTGTAAAGCCAGAAATTAAACCTAAATTTGAGATTTTATGTCCTTTCTAGCAACTAGAATTGGTTAGGAAAAGGACAGTTTTCATCCGTGAAAACCTGTGTCATTTTCTGTTGTCAATAAACAATAAGCATTTGTAATCAAAACATTTTCTAGGCAGGATTGTACCTAAAATTTTCTATAATGGTCCTCATAAGTGTGGTTTGGTCCCTATAAATCTGAAGTGCATATTCTTGGCTAGGTACAGGGAAGAGAGCTGGAGGTTTAACCTCCCCCAGTCCTAAATAGTAGGACCATATTCCTGGTAATATAACCAAACCGGATATAAGTTTATATAGGTCCAGAAAATTCAATTAACACCTGTCAGTGACCAATATGAGAACAGCCGATGCTTGTTTTCTCTTATACCTTTGAATTCTTCCTTCCCAAGAGGTACATTCTCCTAATGACTTTCCTTCTTTGCTCACACTGGTTTCAAGAATTAAACTAAGTTCTTTTTGGCTTGCTTATCACTGCTTGTAGTGAAAATCTCCAGGGCTGTATAAATTAAAGCTAGAAAATAGAAACAGGGTCTGAAAAAGTGTCCCAGGAAGAGTGGTGGTGACAAACAATTTAGCTTATATTAAGACTGTGCTCCATAATTCATTGAAAGAGATTTTGTGATGTAGTTTCTGTGATAAAGAAACCCAACTTCCATGACCCATGAGATCTTTTCTTCTCCAATGTAGTTAACAGAAAATTTTATTGATGAAGCAGTACTCGGAATAGAATTTAGCTCATTTTCTCAGATCAGAGTTTTCTCTAGTGGGCTGGGAGTGAGCGGCTGTTCTTGTCTATAAAGTGGAGAGAGACAGGCTGCATCTAAACGTGGGATCCAAGAATGAGTCCCGAATTCTGGCTCTGGATGAGCAGCCTGGCAATGTCTTGACTGTGTGTGGAGGGGAGATATGGATTCTCACCTCCCTCCGCAAGTCCTGCGTGAGCCCTGGCTTTCATGGGTGATGGGGCAGGGAGGCGTTCATGGTGCGCTCTATGACGTGCCTTTGGAGCTTCTGGGAAAGCACAGTGAATGCTTCAGCTCTGAGGCTCATTTGCCCTGCTGTTTTGATGCACAAGGAGTAAGAAGGTACCATTTTTACATAGTCTCTTTTCTGTTCTGCTTTTGTACTGGAAGTGTTCTCATTTTTGTGAAACCCCTACAGAACAGCAGTCAGATTAGCGTCACAGGGTCTTGAGCCATGTATTCGTTGGAGACGTTAGGTTCAGTTTCCAATAGGAAAACTTAAGATTAAAGAGAACAGCATAACAAACGATGCTTTTTTAAAATAAAATTTAAATATTAATTATTCAATATTAATTAGATATTTTTAGATCCATTTAAATATAATGGGGTCTCTCTTTTCGTTTTGCTAATGGATCGAAGTCCTAGCGCTAATGTGTGTATGGAAATAAAGCACATCTCAAAGTAAATATTAGGAGAGTATTACCTGTTTTAACATACAGTGCTAGAAGTATTAATAAAGCAATGACATCATTCTCTAATCAGACTTTTACTACTATAAAATGAATTTGAGGTATATGTTGGAAAAAGGCTTGTTAGTGTCCTCTTCAACTATGGAATTATTTAATTCATGCTGAACTGTATATCTCAATTAGAACAAAAAGTGTTGCCAAATGAGTTGGATTGTGGGCAGGAACTAGCCTATAAACTATGGATCAGAATCCAGGGTTTGAGTGCTAGAAAGCATCACATTCTTGTCTCTCATCATACAAATTCTGTTACTTTGGGCCTCTTCATGGGAAAAAAATGCTCCTCATTCTGAAAGGCATCAAAATCTGGCTTGAGTGATGACGCTTCAGAATTTGATCTAATATGTTAGAAAAACAGCCTTCATGCAACATGCAATAATAGGTTTAAATATGCCTAAGGTTTTAGAGTTTCAGTGTAAGGTTTGGGGGTGGGATCTAGCCCTGTGGTTCCCTAGGTAGATGGTTTTACTTTCTGGTTTCATCAGAACCGTCTGTGTTACCGTGGAGGGTAGGTGAAGGTAAAAAAATGCCCTGTGTAAATGTGAAGTACAAAGCCTGAAATCCACAAGTAGAGGAGAGCCAAGATGTCATTTTCTCCGTGGTAACATGGATGTGTAGACACCTTTTCATCTGTGAAATAGAGAATGGACTCAAATGCTTTGGAGATTCCTCCCTGCTTTGGGAACATCTGGGCTTTCTTTTTGGAACAGTGAGCACCGATCAGCCGGTTGAACAATCTTCTACCATTTCTCCCACCATTGTTGACCCTTCATAGCTTCAATTCATGTTGAGGGTGTAAAAGCACCTCTGAGTGACTCCGAGTCACTCGATGCTTTTTTCCCAGCTGGCAGCTTGTGTAGCTGAATACTCCAAAAGTAAATATAAGTTCTCTGGCTAGCTGACCTTTCCCTGAGCGAGATCACAGGAGGGACCATACTGTTACTCCGTGTCTTGAGGCTCAGTGAAATATCCTTTTATCATGCGGTGAGGATGTGATCATCAAAACTTCGTCTGACTTTGCAAATAATTCTGCCTTTTACATGCAATTTTCTCTGCAACTAAAGCTATTGTTGATGTGCAACTTGCCAATTTGCAATAAAGACTCACTGCTAGATTTGGATACAAAATTTGTGTAATGTATACTCTGTAGTGAAACAGTTTGTGTGCAGGTCGGGCTTGTTAGGAGTTTATTTATACTGGGTAAACGTGGTGGTGCCTTTGCAGTTACTCAGTTATTTCACTTTCCCATAAACCAAGGCATCTGTAAATATAGCAGCTCACCTACATCAGGCAGACTGGCAAGGGCATGATGATCTTGCATTCAGCATATCTGATGTCTTTTTTGCTCAAATAACCCTGCAGTCTGCCGGAATGCAAGCTTGGCTGGTGCTCATGCTCATTCCCAGCAGAGGAGATGCTATCACAAGAGCTTTGTTTCAAGCAGCACTAGCTAGCAGTGCTGCCTCCCCTTCGTTGTGCCCCACCAAGCACCTTTTTGAAAACCCTGCTTGTGCTCTGCTGATTCCTTCTGGGTGGGCCAGACTGAAGGCGCTGGCTGAGGGACAGCTGGGTTCGTGGAGTCAAGAGTCCTGAGACCGAACATCACAGCAACGCAGCCGGCTGGTGACAAGGGGCCTGGCATGGGCACTGCGACTCATCGCAGCTCATTTATGCCAGCTGTGTTCCAAGAGGTGGCTGGCTCCCCCACCACGCTCTGGGAGCCAGCCATTTCTTGGACAGTCATTTCAATAAAGCCACCATCATCCCTTTTGAGGGCAACATTCCAGCCCATTGGCTTTTCGATTTGAGAATTCAGCTGTTACTTCTGGATTCTTTGCCTTCAAAGAGCTTTAGGAGAGGGGCTGGTGCATCATGTGTAGAGACAAAAAGGTGGCATTCACATTCTTCAGCTGTAAGTCTTTCAATAAGCCACCATCACGTGTTTTCATATTACTTTGCTGGTTTTGTCCTATTTTCTGCTCCTTATGTATGTAGCTAAGTGCCGAAGCCCCAGAAAAATTAGTTCACTTATATAAAATCTGATCCTCCCATAAGCTGAGCACTTAATAGCTTACAGGCATTTTCCCAATATCACCCAAAGAGATTAATGTAAGGATATTAGTCTGAGGTGTTTAGTAGCAGCCATCACTGTAATATCCAAGGCACCAATAATGAAGGCATTATAGGTGAAGCAGGTAGTAACTCTCATTCATTTGAGTTCGCCTGACACTTCCCAGTATAACCCTTTTTGTCAGGCTCTTTGCCAAACTTTAACTGTCGGGGTTGCAATTTTTCATTCTGCATACCCTAAATTGAATATAATTTTTTGTTTGTCTATACCTGGGCGGAAGATAAGCTCGGTGAGAATTAGAGGAAAATGTAGGATATAGAGCTGTGAAATTTTTTACTTACAACAGGACCAGTACTTGATATCAATGTCTGAATATGTAGGTAATGTAATATTTGAAGATAGGGTGTCGTTTGATGTTTATTGATCTAACATATGGAGGATTTTACTGATGTTCAGGGATGGAATGCACCTCAGTGGATTAGCAGTACCTCTGAAAAAGTAAAACCAGTCATAGTATGGCGGTGAATTGCAGTTTAGCAAACGCCAGGGAAGACAGTGTTCAGGATACCCAGCACTGACTGATCAATAAAGAAAGATGACTGCAGTTGAATATCTTTAGGGTTGTTTGGGGAGAAAGGAAAAAGGAATAGTGGAGGTCATTAAAAGTCTTCTTACACTGTAGATGTCTCATTTGCAAATAAGAGCAAAAACCTAGATTGTGTCAGGCTTGCTTTTGTCCCATCTGCCCACTCACCAGGTAAGAATTTGGTGCGTTACATGAAGGCATTCCTCCTGGACATTTTAGCCAAAACGGGATTTCCGTCTGAACATGTTATCTTGCACTGCTCGTTCTACTGCTTTTCCATCTCCATTGGCCATCACATTTCCAACAGAAGGTTCAGCGCCTTTCAGCTTCCACGTCAAGGACTTCTTTGTGAGACAAGCCCCCTTCAGAGGCCAGAAGCCACTTCTTCACTTGCTGCCTGCTATCTTCTGTGTGCTGGAAGCCAGAATTCAGCCATGGACATCCAGCTGAAATCTGCTTAATGACTCAATCTGTGCATGCAATGTTTCTGGCATAAAGGCCACCTTAGCAAATGTGCTGGCAGGTTTGTTAGCCTGGCACAAGGCAAGGCCCTGCAGAGGCACCCGGCGTCTGGTTTCAGTGGGGCCGCCTGGAAAGTTGGAGCTTTGCATGGCCGCAGCTCTCCTGCCCCTCGCTTGGAGCTGGTGTGGTGGCTCTTCAGGGCATCATGAGGTGCAGCACAGCCAGACCTGCCAAAGCCCTTAGCAGGAAGAAGCAGCTTTTGCTTCTGCTGAACTCCAGGAGCATCTGTCTGATAGACGTCAGTGAGACAGGGAGAGGGGGCTCTCTGGGGAACTGGTTAGGCTGTTGGTATATCTACTGGCCACCTTCAGCATGCCCTCCTCCTCCTGTTTGCACGTAGTTGCTTGCTGATCATTCATAAAAATGAGTTATAGGTGATGTTGCAGTTGTTGTTATTTTTTTAATAAAACAGATGCTACTATAAGGTCAAACACAGAAGCTGGTTTGGATGCATGCTTCAGTTAATGAGCTACGCCTTCGTAGATGTCTGTCGCTGGTAGCCAAAGCTGGGACTCTCATGTGCATTGGGAAACTTGGCAAGGTAAAAGTAGTGCTTCTCCTGGACTCTATATTCACAAATAGTTGTTTCAGGACATTGTATCTTTATTTTTTTTTTATTTCAATGTTTTTAAAACTGACTTTTTCATAATATTTTGTTCATCTTCAACTATTATGCCTCCCTTTAATGGCACATGCATTGCTCCCCTGACAATAAGAAAATGTAAGAGACAATGCTGTGCTGTACAGAGAAGTGTTAACTGAGTGTTAATGAGCTGCCACATCGGCTCCAAGCCATCTCTGTGAACCAGCACCATAAAACAGCATTTAAAGGCTATCAAGTCCATTTCATGGCTGCAAGTCTGACTTCCACGTCCTTACTAAGTGCCAGTTAAATGCTGCCAGCCTCCTGTGTGCATGGGAGAAGTCGATTTTCTGTGTCCAGGGTTCTTCTTTTACTGTTCACACCTCAGCTGACCACACTGACCCTCATCCAGACCACATCTGCAAACCGAAGAACAGCAAAGGTTCTTGATTTCAGAGGAAACAAGAGCAACAGCAGAGACCACTGCATGCTTGAATGTGGGCAGCCACCGAACACAAGGAGAGTGGCGGCTAACAGCTTTCAGATCCATCTGAGAAGCTCTGTTAACCCCCAGTGGCAGAATCATCACTTCAGCTAAAAATGAGCCGTGGAAATTCTGGAAATGGTGATAGAGGAATTAAAAAGAAGAGCCATTTACAATCACTGCTCCCTCCACATTATGCCCCTGGCTGCTACGTTCACAACACAGCCATCCTGCAAAGTACAGCTGAAGGCAACCATGCCTTTCTTCTTGTCAGTCTCTTTTCTGTTTTCCTTTTCTTATCCAAGTGGGAAAGGTGACAATAGTAACTTCACCAGAGTGAAGAACAATAATGTGAGGGAAGGCAGTAAAAGGAAGGAGGGCCGAAGCAGCTGCTGCTCCTGGCTGCAGGAATTAAGTAGTTGCTGAGCAAGATGGTACAAATTGCCCTTAGATCTCTTTGCAACACCTGCTCATCCTCTTTCTGGACAGTATGCACATAGCCTAGTGATAAGCATATTTGAAGAACCTACGTAAGATATATTTCTCTCTTTTACACTGCGTGTGTTAGAAAAAGATGAAGAAGTCATCTCTGTGAGCTCTCCTCTTTGGGGAAGACAAGCCAAAATATGGGCACTTGGCAAATCTGATGTACAAATCTGTCAAATCTGTTTTTCAGGTGACAAAGAGCTTCACTGCATCGGGTAGGCTGTGTTTATGTGGTGGTGCAGATACACCCAACCCACCTCCACTCATACCCATTCTAGCAGAGGAAGATCAGGTGGAAATGCCTGGGCCAGCTGTACCTGGGCCAGCTTGCGTCCAGAAGCTGCAGAGGCTTGCTGAAAGGTGAATATTTACTTGGGCTCAGTGCCAGGGAAATACAGCTGTACTGGTTCTCCGTGTTAGCACACAGCACACCACAGAGGTGTAACACCTCAGGTCTAGTATCCCGGAGATTGCTGTGCTCTGCTCTCTTGTGCCACATGAATACAACTATTCAAGTACCGGGGGGAGCTGAAGGAATTTGTACTTGGACAGTAAGTTGGATGGATCAGGAGCTAAGCGGTATCATGTGTGAGCTGACTTTTCCAAGCTACTCCCTGTAAGCGGACTTGGGGCATCTGCCTGGGCTCTGCGACTCTGCAAGTAGCCTTTCTAGCTCCATGTCTAGGTTAGCTCTGAATTTTATTCTGGAAGTACCTTTCTTTTTCTGAGCTCACTTTAGGTAGTCCGCAGACATCTTGCCATTTGATGATTTGATTGATCATGCTTTTGATTTTACACTGTTAGTGATAATGCTACTGTATTGTTCGATAATGAAGATGGAATGATAAAAAAAGGTAAAAAAGTATGACGAACAGATTTACCTCTCTTCAATTAAAGACATACGCAACTACTATCAAATATCTAAATTTACATATGAAGTGGAGTACTTATGGAGACCTTGCTATAAAACTTGTGTTTTCTTTCTCAGTTTTTTGCTGCACATCCAGCAAGATAATAATCCAGATTCAAACACTGTGAGTACACTTCCATGAAAGGGAGTTTTGAGATGCAAAATATGGGATGTAAAATCCAGATAACTATAATTGTTGAAATTTTTTTTTTTTCCTTTGGGAATATGTAGTGTGATTTGCCAGTCTAGGTTAAGGGAGCAACACCCTGTTACGAAGTCTTCCCAGAAAATGAATGACTAATCTTCTTTTCCCTCTTCTAAGGAAAAATAATTCCAGCCTGAAGAACCAGTTTTTAATTCTGTGCCAATCAGAGATTTCCTACAGTAAACAATGATTGAAGGTTTCCTGTACACATGCTGGAGAAATTGGTATCATCTGGAGGACTGCACATGAGATACTTTTATCTAGTTTTCAGCCCTTTGGGCTACGATTCTTCCTTAACATCAAACTATAATTCTCAAATGGTTTGAGAATATAAGATAGTTAAGAGTTTGATTCTGGAAAATACTTAAGTACCTGTATGCATCTCATTGAAAACAGCTGTCTTCAAGGATGTGCTGTCCTGAACAGGGATGGATTTATACCTGTGCTTGAACACAGTTCTGAATCAGGGCCTTAGGCTCATTTACATAGAACATTCAACTTAATTAATCCAAATTAACTTAAAGTATAAATTAAAAATGGATTAAGCTTTATACAAAGCAGAATTAAGACTACTTTAATTTTAAAAAGTCTTTACAGGGTTAAATGTACTTTAGCTAATCTGCTTTAAATTAAGCCTTTAGTTAATTTGGATTAATTTTCCTGGGTGTCTTTGTGAAGACCAGCTCAGAGTTAGGATCCAGCCTGGCACCTACTCACAGAAATACTTCATATTAAAGGAATTATTACCATGCTTGAAGTTAAAGATGTGCATGATGTTAGGTGTGCAGTGAGGTCAGTGTGCTTTGCAGCCATGTCCCCTCTGCAGCATGCAGTGACTTGAAACCACTTTAAATGTCTGATTATGAATGAGTTCACCATGTCTGATCAGTTTGTGTCGTACCAGCAAAGAACGGATAATCAGACTGCTTCCTGTCTTTACTGTTTGAACACATGAACAAACACTTGGTGACACAGACTATTTGGTACCATCTCCAAGCTCATTCAAACCAAGCCTGGAAGCTATCCTACATTTGCCGCATGTTGCTTTTGCATTTCTTCCTGATGTTCTGATGTGAGAACATTTTGTTCCCTCATCTTTACTAGTGATGTGTTTATTTAAAAATAATAATAATACTTTTGTGCCTAAGCTCTTGGTATGATTGATGTATTCCTGACCTGTTTATTTGGACAGAAAAAATGATTTATGCTTCCGTTCAAGTCAAATACAAGAAGTGTTTCTATTGAAAATGTCCTGATGGAATGAGCCCCCAGGGAGAGGAGCGGGGTGGGTCAGGCTTTTCAGGCTGATGCTGGTGGTTCCCTGCAGGTGCTGGCAGCGATGCTTGTAACAGGTTGCATTCAGCTTGTGGCTTTGAGGCTATCCCTGCAATGTAAAGACTAGAAACATCATTGGGGGAAAAAGCGGAGATGCCAGAGCACAGCTGCATAAGAATGATTTTTGCAACAACTATGGGACTGCAGAATACATACATTCATATATATAAAAAGCACTAACTATAGTGAAGTTGTAGCTAGCCATACTCTCAGGCTGTCTGGAGTAAGTCCAGTTCTGGCTGACGAGTGCAACGCAGCACTAGCTCTCTGGCACTTGATGCTGACGTGCTGCACAGGAGGGAATCCAGCTGGAGGCTGCCCTCCCCTTTCCTTGTTTAGGCAGCCCTTTGTTTTTCTGCCTGCAGTTTTATTACAGGCAAGCTCAACGCAGCATGGACAATACAGAGCTCAGATGCAGAGAAACTTGCAAAGGGCAGTCAGGAGCACAGGGGAACAGGGAGAGGGAAAAGTCATTGCAAGCATCGTTTCAGGGTGACGGTTTTCAGGGTACATAACGAAATCTGAAGCTATTTTTTGAGTCTGTATTGATAAGCCACTTAGTGCAGAAAAAATGTGGAGCGATATCCCGCTTACAGGTGATAGGAAGGAGTTCATAACGTTTCTGAATTTCTAGAGCCTACTGAATTCCCACCCCACTGCCTTGTAGGCCGTATGTGTTTAACTTGGCTTACTTAAATGGAATTACACAAGGCTACAATTTGCCACATGACTTCCTTTAAAAAGCCTGAAATGCTCACAGACTTCAGATTTCTTCTTTTTTTTTTTTTTTTTTCTCTCTAAGTAAGAAACAGTTTTACTCTTGTGTATTTTGAAGGCCTTTTATGAAATTGATGGTATAGAGGAAAGATTATTTTTATAAAGCCAGGGTCCCCTGTGTTGCTCTGGGTTTGATTACTCTCTGTGTTTTGAGTCAGACTTCATGGTGAGTGACTCGTTTAAATGCTGCCTAGTTTTTAGTATTTCATTTGTTGCCTTTAGAGGAAGTGAGATGTCCATAGGAACTGCCATTAACATCCCTTACAGTGCTCCTGAAGGTTGCCTTCTACGAGAGAGGTTATTGATTGTGACTCTTTGAAGGCGAATTGGCCAAAAATAATCTTTCTTGACAGGATTTCTTCTTGGGATAGGACCTCAGAGGGGGCAGTTTAACAAAAATAGCAAACAAAGTTATAAGCAAAACAGAATTTATTTCAGTCTCAGAAAGGAGTTTTGGGGATTACACTGGTTCTTGTAATACATCGTCTTGCTGCGCAAAGTCTGCTTCCAGCTGCAGGATGGTGTAGGAAAAGCTGCTTTTATTCACACAAGGAGACTTGCATCAGCAAATGGGCAATATAACATTCATTATGAGTTAGTGTTTCAGTGGCTTGACACACGAAAAAGGGAATTAGAGCTGGTGTCAAAGGACAAGGTCTACTTTCTCAAATCACAGCCTGTGGTAGAGTTGCAGAATTGGCCCATGAAGCAGAGACGCAGTGTTCAGAGCACGACATTCATTTTCATATGTCAGTATGTGTCTGTGCTGGAGATTGTGTTCGGGGATCATTTAGATGAAAAGATTATAGTCAGAGCTCTTCCTTCAAATGCACACACTAAAAATAGTGGCAGGTACAAGAGGGTTTTTTTTTCAAAGGACACAGTTACAGATTGCCAGAGCGGTGAACAAAGCCGGTTCCCTTGAGAGGAGGAGATACAGCATCCTAATTTCTGAACACCATGTGCATTCCTGAAACACCAAAGTAGGAGGACACTGTGGTATTAAGATCCGACCTCTGGCTTCAGGAGAAGGCTGGTCCTGAGCTGAGTAAGCAAGGTGCTGGTGACTTCCCCAAGTTTATAAACACTGCTTCCAATCTCAACCTTCTTCCCTCTGTCCCTTTCAAATATCTGCGGTATATATACATGCGACATGCCACAAGCTATTTGAAGCCTTTTGTGACACCCACAGGGAGGAGGAGAAGGAAATTCAGGCAAATGTGGAGGTGTATTTTACTCTAATTCATTTTATATAGCTCCTGTGAGAATTACATGCTGCCATGAGGAGAAGAATGGAAAACTCCAAGTACCGGTCCCATGCCCTGGGCCAGGCTCAGTCTCTGCATTTGGCTCTGTGATGCTGTACAGGTGAACATGGCACGGCTGGAGCTGTGCTGCAGGAACCATCATTTTCCCAGAGCAGATCACAGGAAGGTCTGCACTGTATTTCGATAACAGTGGCTCTGAAGGCTCTTGAGCTTCACAATTCAGAAGGATTATCCTCCCAGTGCAGAAGGCTTGGAGTGAAAAGCTCTGCCATGCGGGCTCCTTACATCGTCCTTCCCACGTGAGGATGTGTTTCCACAAGTTCCCTGACCAGTACAAGGAGATCCATTATTCAGAGAGCTTGAGAGAGAAGATGTGTGGCTTCTTCTTCATAAGCAAGCATTTATTACTGGGACGGTACACTGTTATCTTGTTTTATCACAGGTTCTGCTGAAGCAATTTTTTTGGATTAAGAAGCATTTTTCTGGACACAAGTTTTAGATAAGAACCTATGTGGCGAACATTACTGGGTAGTTGATGGAAAAATGATTCATTCCCATAGAGCTGCTAAGTGCAGAGATTTCCAAACCCAGGCCCAAGCACAGAGGTTTCTTAAGGTAAATGTTTGCCTCTCGTTTGCGTTGATCGTGGTTAATGTTTATCCTCCCTTTGCCTCGGAGCACAATGGGGGGAAGCAGATGCTGTGCATGTATCTGAGGACTTTTTATTCTGCACACTCCAAAGAGAAAAATGATAGTGTTGATAATGACAGGTCACTTCCAGCAAAGCTTCAGCATGCTATTGTGTGTTTGTTCTTGCTCAGGAAGTGCTTGCTTCACCTGCCCTTACACAATTAATTTTTAAGTTATGTTTTGTGAAATCTTTGATCTTATTTCTTTCTGATTCTTTGCTATGTGCCCCACTAATTCCTTCAGTAACTCACAGTGCTTCTCCGCAAAGGCCGTTTTGTTTATTTTGGATAAATAGCATCCAGCTTTTCTGCCCCCAGCGCCCTGTCCTGTTTAACCTTTTCTTCTCTCCATGATGACTTCCTTCTTTTCAGTCTTAAATCTCCCATCGAAGCCTATGGAAAGTCTGTTGCAAAGAGAAAAAGGAACAGTTCATTCACCAAATCTGGTGTGGGGCAGGCAGGACGTAATTGTAGTAGCAGAGACTTCCTCCCAGTCTCGCAGTAAGAGGTGAGAATAGCAAGTAGGGCAGTAGGTGAGTTAGGGAGATGGGTCCTCAAGAGGGAATAAGCAAACATGACAGAAATCACTTACTGCAGTTTTGCCTTCTGCTCCAAGTACAGGTCTCTTGTGGTCTTCTCCTCACCCCTATTTTCTATAAATGCATAATTCATACTGAAGTTCTTCTTAGCTTCTTCTCTGCTGCTGGATTTATTAGTAGAAGGCCTTGTATAACACAGGCACTTCCTATACAAAACACCTATATCTGTGTGTGATGGATCTTTGATCAAGACAATACAGGATAGGTTACAGAAAGAAGAAAGTATTTCTTTTGGTGGAGATTTCTATGTGTTTTTTTTTTTTTCTATAAAATGTTTGAGACTTTCAATCACTGGCGATAAAATTATAATGTACTTCTCTGTTAAAAAATAAAATAACAAAATCCTTTTTTTTTTTTTTTTTACCTTCCTCTAACAGATCTAGTCTCTTTACACATACTTTTCCTGAAAAGAAGTTATTGCTCCAACACTTCTGGTATTCAGGAGTGTTCCCCTAGAGCTACTTCAGAGTGTTTATGACAAAGCTAATACTGGAATTATACTGACGTATCAGGGAAGCAAGTCATGAATATTATGTATGGAGATGGGAAATTTTAAAATTGTTGCATGTATATTGTATGATGATATTGTATGACAATATGGTATGACAATATTATATTGTATAGCAACTGTTAAATATATTGTGTTTTGCTATGTCATTTTACTAAATTTACACAAGATTTGTGTAAAGATGATAATACCTATTTGATCCTTGGATTTTCATCCTCTTTTTGCATCATATATTGTGCAAACCCTACTTGTCCCTGTTGGCATTTATACTTGGTATTAAATATAATCCTGACTTCACTGAAAGTAAGATTTTCTTGCTCAACTTTATTCATATGTTTAAAACTATTTTTGTTTGGACTCAGGATGAAAGCTGAACTTAAATAGTTTCTCAGTTGGTCAGGATGTCCTAAAATATTTCAAATTGAAGTGTTCCGTTTCAAAAAGTCTTTCTGAAGTGTTGATATTCTGGGTCTGAACTGCTTGGTTTGCACATGGTGAAAGAAGAGGACCCGTTGGCACTCGGTTTGCTGTGACGTTAATCGCGCTCTGTCTGTCAGGCTGCGGTGCCCCATGGGATGCACAGATCAGGTATCAGACGTGCAGGTGTTTTGTTGAACACTGGGCTCTCGACTCGGCAGTACGTGCCATGAAAATCTGTCCTGGCACAGCTGGGGAGTAGCATGCAGCAAGGTGCGAGGGCTGCCGGCGTTGGCACTGAGGCTGAGGGAGATTGTCACGGAGCTGTGGCATCAGTTTCCTTTTCTCCTGGACTTTGCTGCCAGCCATGGGGGAGCTGGATCAACGGTGAGTTAATGGGCAGCGTGCTGCCAGGCTTCTGCCTAAAACCATGCCCAGGTGCCAAGAGTAGGACCTGGCAGGGAGATTTCCCAGCAGGTTATTTTATAATGCTTACAGGACGAAGAGTGTTTAACTTGACCTGATGAGCAAGCCAACAGTTTGCAAAGGCTAGAGTAAGCACTGCAAGATAATGAAAAATAAATAAATCACAAGCCATGTGTCACGCCTAATTCCATCCAGTGTCTTGACTGGACCAAGGAGCTGAGAGAGATGGTGGTGGCAGTCTTTGTTTAGTCACATGTTTTACATTCTTGCCACCTTGCAGGATACATTCCCTCTCACCAAGCAAGAGGGTGTGCTGTGCCAGGCACAGAAACGCATATATGAGCAGCAGGCCTCCTGATCCTGTGGCAGATGTGAAGAGATCCACATTTGCCTGAGATCTGTGTACTGAACTGGGTGCGTGACAACAGTGTCATCGCCAGGGGATGGTGTTTCTCTCCTCTCGCTTTCCTGCTGCTTTCCAGTGTTGGCTGCCAGCTGTGGAGCTGAGACAGTCGCTCCACGGAAGCAGAGGGAATTGGAGGTGGAGGCTGTGCCTCTAGTCCTTGCCTATGTTCTTCCTGAAGGGTAGGAAGCAGAGAAAGGGAAAAGCCTCCCAGAGAAGCAGCAGTAAGGAACTGCCTTAGAAAAGCCAACTGTTTGAAGTCTGGAAGTTTAGCAAATATTTGTTTTTGTACCTTGAGGCCAGCAATGTTTAAAATGCTTTTATTACCCTGAGGCCAAAGATGTTTGTGCTTTGATTTAAGCATTCATTCTGGTCTGTATTTAAGCCACTACAGAATAAACTAGCGCACAAGTAGGGCTCTTGGAAATGCTCATGTGTATCCACCCTCTGGCTTTTATTTTATCACAGGCGATGAAGGATTGGAATTTAATAACAAATAAGCTGCAGTGCTGGCCCAGGAGGGTTGTGCTGTCACCTGGGTTCTGAGTGTCGCTTTCAGGATTTCATGGGGCTGGCAAAGGACTTGGCCCAGCGTGTTTCTCCAAGGCTCGGAAAGCCTGCCTCACCGCCGCGCAGCAGTCAGGGAGCAGCACAGATCAGCTCCGCAGGGAGCCTCCTCCAGACTCTCACAGCCTAGGCAGAGTGCTGTAAAGGAAAGCCTTTGGGGAAAGGAAGTCTTTTCCAGCCATATGGAACCTATCACACAGCAACGAGTTCGGCCGTTCCACTGAGTCCTGCTGGAAACCTGAAAACTGAGACGACCCGCTGCTCACGCGCAGCCCATCTGCCTTTCTGAGGAGCTCTGGTGCAACAAATACAGGCTGCAGCCTGTGAGATGCTCTGCGGTTTATTGACCTTAAAGAAATCCCACTGACTTCAGCTGTGATGTCAAGTGAGCGCTGTATTTTCAAAACCCTCTGCAGATGTACCCCTGCATTCCTAAAATGGTAGCCTTGTATGAGGCTATATACAACTACGGTTGTGGGTGTAGTTGTACCTGAGTGATATATAATGTAGGTGGCACCCCTTTGTCTCCTAAGGAAACATCTATACCGGGACAAGCCACATCGGAATACCAACACAACCAGATCTCCAGCAGGGTGAACTTTTTTTCAAGCTTTGCATGAACAGGGGAAAGCTGGAAGCACGAGGAAGTGTTGTGCAGTGGTGTAGCCTTTTGCCATCACAAGACTGACGACATTAGGCGCTACGCTATTGACGCTGTATCCTTTTTAAACCCATTCTGTAAATTGCAGCTAGTCCTATACTACTTGTAAGTAAGTGTAGATGTACCCTTATATCATTTTTAAAACGTTTCACAGCAATAAATATTTTAATCTAAGCGATTGCTAGCTTAAATTAAATGGACACCAGCCATTCCTGAACTGGATTTGAAAAGGCAACGTTTGGTTCTTTTAGACCACGGACGAAGATTCATTTGTGAGCAACAATCAGACATGATGCCTTTAAAAAGCAGAAAAATGCAAATGTAGCACCAACCAGCCAAAGCATTCAGGCTGAGCACTCAAGCAGCTGGATGAACTGAGGAGCTATTTTCGAGCACACGCACCAGCTGTAGGCGCGCTGCTGTCTGTGTGGGTTTGGAGGCTGCTGACATAACCAGCAGAGGAGAAAACGCTGGTCTGTGGAGCCAGCTCACCGGGAGCTGAAGGAAATGGGAAGGCACAGATTACACCCCCTTGCTTTACCGGTGCCAGTTTTCAGTCTCTGTCTTTTCAGTCTCTCTATATGTGCTTTATGAACTGTCATCCCGCAGGTTTCTCTGGCTACCTGTGCCTGTAGCCATACTTTTCTTTTATGGTGTTAGCATTCCTTTCTTTTCCCCTGGCTGTCCCACAGTGATTCTCATGTGTCCTGGTCCCATGATTTGGAGGTTACATCTGTTGCCTGTCAAACTTAGGGATCATGGGGTGTGTCTTATACTGAAAGATGATTTTGGCAGGTAACTGGCCAACAGATCCGTTGTTTAGCAGTGTCCAAAAGCTATACACACCATTTTAGGTCAGCTTTACAATACTGATGGTAAATTCACAAGTTACTGTGGTTTTACTTAGCCTCAGTCACTTTGGTGCAATTCAGAGGCATTACCCAGTCTTCCAATACCTACAGACCAGAAGTTCTGGGTGTAAAGGGGTCACTGCAGCCTCAGACACCAGCAAATATTACATTTATAGCATGTGTTTCAGCAGTTTCCTTTCTTCCCCACAATTATTTGAAGGCTGTAAGCCAACTCCAACACCCACAGTGAACTGATTTAAATCAAGATTTAAGCCAGCAAGCAGGAAATCTTGGTTCAAATAATTGATTTTATCTCTTTTTGCAGTTGCAAGTTATGCTAGCTATTCTTTTAATGAAAAGTTAGCTTTCATGGTTTGGTAACCATAAAAACACCTTGATGTGTCACAAGAGATAGTACTCAGTAAGGTCTGTCTTCTTGTTAAACAGAAGTACTTATCTATACACATTTATTATGATGATAGATTAAGAATCACATCAGCAGAATCTTAATTTTGTGATTTTTTATAAGCTGGAGAATGGAGGATGGTTCATTTATTTACAAATTCATTTCTTTCTTCTGTGAAGTTGTGTTTGAATGAAAACTACAATTCAACCAAATTTTCTGAAAAATAGCCTTAGACTCTTTGTTACTTAAATAAACTACTTTAAATGAGATAAACACATCAGGAAGAAGGAAAAAAAAAACATTGTTCTAAGTTTAAAGTAACCGGATTATTGTTATTAATAATCAAATTGTCGGTTACTGAACTAAGCCATATCCAAGAACTAGTAGAACTCCCTACACCTATTTTTTATTCATAGATTCGAGGAGGAAAGAAAAGTCATCTTTTTTTTTTTTTTTTTTAATTTCTCTGTGCTTTCTCAACTTGAAATGAACTTACTGAATGGAACTACGTAAATAAAACAAGCGATGAAATATTCAGTATGTGCAAAGAGGCTACTGCTTCCAAACATGGCTTGCTGCTTCAGCACATGCTGGCCCCAGGGAGCCCACTTGGTTCACCTGCCTAGAACTTCAGCATTAGCAATGGATTGCTGAGTGTTGTTTTGTTCTGAAATACTTTTGTGCCTTGGTATGAATTGGTTTAATTTCACATTTCATTTAAATAGGGATTATTTTAAGTGTTTAATTTTCAGGAGCTTGTTTAGTTTTTAACTGATTGTATTTTTGTCAACCTTGTAAAATACCAGTGGGGGTAGAAAAGGCAATGGCTTCGCCACGTGTCCCATCTCCTTGCTCTTTCTGAGACGCCAAATAAAGACATGCACACAGCACCTCCAGAAGGCAGAAACAGTAAGTACTTTCCAAGGGCATTCTTCTGGAAAGCTTGTCGCTGCACTTCTGATGTGGTGGGCTCTGTGGTCCTTGCTCATCTCTCAGAGCGCTGCCCGTTGCTCTTCTTGTGGCTCATAAGCTTATCTTTCCAAAGAGAAGAATTTACTCTGCTGGTATCCAAGCACTTTGAGCAGACGAGCACTTCTTCAGCAAAGATCTGTGGAAATACTGGAACACAGCTGAGTACGATGTGCCGCTAGTTTTTCCTAGTCTGGGCAGGAGCTCACAAGGCTGAGAAATAACCGTCTCCAGCCAGAGCAAGCGCTGCCCCTCCCCAAGATTTTTTCCCCTCTGTATAACAGTGTGAAGAAGGAGATGGAGGTCATAGTGGCACACAACAGTCGAGGCACAGGGCATTTCCCAGGGAATTAATGGCTGGCTGGGGTTAATGGCCCTCCGCTTTGCTTTGGGCCATCGACTCTCCCAGCTACTCATTAATCCCTAGGAAATGCCCTGTGACTCAACTGTTATTGCTTAAGTGGTTGGTATGAATCAACAATATTCTGCATCTGCTCTCAGTATTTAAGACAAGAATGGAAGGTAATAAATGTGCCTTTATTATGAAAACCTGCTGTATTTGCATCCAGAAACCTTTACTTCTCCCTCTTAACATTGATCAAATGTACTGAAAAAGGATTCCTCATCAGCAAGGCGATGTCAGGGGCTGGCAGGATACAGACAAAATGACTCACCTGTTCGCTCCAAGGTCTTTTCACTTCAGCTTTTCCGTCCCTTGCAGCCCATTTGCAGGTTGTTTTATGCCTCCGCCTGAGTGGGCTTTAGAACATGGACAGTTCTTCACATTAACTGGTAGGAAGTCACTTAGCCGGTAGCTGAGTGCTGTGTTCTAGACAGGGGTTGTTGAGCAAGATTCCCCCTTACACCATCTGTCTGCTTTGCTGTTGGACAGGCTGGAAGTATTAGAGCATTAGCAAAAAACTCTGGTGAGACAAGTCAAAAAGAAGATGAGGAGTGATGTGGCTCTCTGCACAACTGTCGTTGCTGCAAGCAAGGAAATGACCTGAATAGCTGTGATCGAGGCTCTGAGTTGTTTGTAGAGCAGATAATACATAGGCAGAAGAGAAGGACATGATATGTCTTCATTGGGAAAAACTTTGTATTTTGGCTCTTCTCCTGTCATTTATCACAATTTTGAGTTGTGCATTGCAGCTTGTGGATGTAACAAACCCTGAGCTCCACTGTAAAATGCAGCCCCTTCTGCCTGAGGTAGGCTGAATTCAAAACCTTATATATGCACATTCTAATTTTGGTGTGCACAGATTCTCCATATAACTTACCATGGCATGAAATTCCATAATGTTGCCAGGGAAGAGCTCTGATTTTATACGCACAAGCTGCAAAATCAAAACTTTTTCTTCCCCATTCTTCTTATACAGAGAGAGGTTTCGTTGGATCTGCACCCATCCTTGTGTGAATGGACGCTAGTAAATCCAGTTTTCAGGGTTGGTTTAGACAACCTTAAATAAGAATTATGACAAAGGAAAATGTTGTTGCTAGCAGAAGTCTATGTTAGCTTATATTATCTTACCATTTGGGTTTGGTTGAATGAGAACACCAGTGCATGAACAGGATAAAGAGGAAAGCGGTACTTCATGGTACTTGCAACTGGGTCTGCTGGGCAAGCAAAACATGCTCAGCAGCCAGCCACCTTCAAACCCAGGACCAGCCATAACATCCATTGACATCTGCCCCATGCACATGTAGCCCTGATGACAGTTTGATCATAACAGGCCATCAGGCTGATCGACACCACGTGGAGGTTCAATATTTAAAAGAACACACCTTACTCTGAAATCTGAAATGGGATCTTTCCTTCTACTCTCTTTTGTAAAATTGAAGTACTGCTGTTCGCTTTTTCCAGCTAACATTACTGGCTAGAACAAACAATTTCTGCTGGGCAGGCCAAATCCAGCCTTGCGTAAGCGGGTGAACTAGAAGTTATGTCAGGGATGAAGTTCTGCAGCCCACTGTGCCTTCCGCTACTAATGCTCTGTAGTTTCTGTTTCCTTTAGATAACGTAACCCCATATTTTCCACCTTCCCAGCCTTATTTCTGAGTCCTCTGTCTCCATGGCACGAGGGCAGGTCTCGAACAAAGCAGAGAGGAAACACCCAGCAAGCAGGACAAGAAGCTCAGCTACCTATGCCAGAGCTAACCCAGAGCTGTTGCATGGCAAAAATTTGGCTACACCAGCAAGAGCCTTTGCTAAACATGAGAGTTAACAACCCATTTTGAGAATTTCAGTGGAATGCAATTAATGCATAGGCCTAAAGCAGGAGTGAATGAAAATGGCTCTGAAGGGAGCAAAGCAAATTACTCAATGCCGAGCAAATATGCTGGTCTGGCATCAGCTTTTGTTTGTGTTAAATGGCCGTGAGATCCAGCAATACTGTCAGCTTTGCCAGACAAATATCATCGCAGAATGCGGAAATAGGGATCCAAGCCTACTAGGAGGAATACACACCTGCCATTGTGTCAAGGCACTGTGGCTGCGTTGGGACTTCGTGTGGAAAAGTGGCACAGAATGGAAAGAAGCTGGCTGGAGCTACCACACACGGAGTGCTGCTGAAAAACAGCACTCACACAAGTGCCTAAATATGGGCTTCGTGCTCGAAGTTTTGGTCCTGTTTGCTTTCTTTTGAGATCTTTGCTGCAAAATATGATGTTCAGCAGGGCCCAAATACTTCCAGGCGTAAGATGGGATGCATGAGACTGTCTGGCAGAGCCACACCGCAGCAAGAAGACAACTGCAATGTTGGAAGCGATTTCTTAAGAAAATCATTTTCCTCCAGGGTGGAGGGGAAATGATTTTAAAGTCAGAAGTGAATACGTATGGAAATCTAATTGCAAATGTGGTAAAGAAAGAGAGGCACAGGGCCCTTCAGACAGAAGCAGTAACTCTGTGAACAGCAGGCAATGTTGACTGCAGGCTCCACTAGTGTCTTAATATTAGCCATATTTCCCTAATTTCTCCCCCTTCTCTCATGCTGAGCACTAGTAAGAACCGTTTGCTAGTATCAGTGCCACAGGAGTCCACAAGCGTCGGTGTTTGCTCAACTATTCCAGAATGGAGCAGACATCGTGCAGATGCCTCTCAGCCATTTCCCGTCTGCCCTTCCCATTTGTGAATACAGAGCACATCTCAGGCCCATGCTTCCCCTGGAAGGTCACACTGAGGCCATCACGTGGACTTTTCTCTGCAAACTCAAGAGTGTTAATTCCACCTGGCCATTTCCTCAGCTGGAGCCAATCGATACATCCATTGCTTTCATCAGCTACACTGCCTGTGACAGCCAGGAATGATCTGTTCTTTATAGCTGAAAACTTTCTTTCTTAGAAGTACTGAAATCTGGAAGCTTCCTATTTTAGATTGGATTAGCCTCCGTTCTAAAGAAAATCAGCTTTCAATCTCTATAAATTGGACCTCCTTTTGATTTCACTCATTTTTCACTAGCTTTGCCCTTGTGAATCTCCTCTAGGATTACTCCTGTCTCATGCTGACATAAAAACTAGAAGATGCAGGACTCCTAAGTGCATTTACAGCCAAAATTTGTGTAGCAATCTAGGTGCAAATGCACCTATGCCCAGAAGGTACAAGTACAGGGAAGGAGAGAAGGGGGACAGGGCAGACGTGAGCCAGCTGAGCGGTGGTGATGCGAAGGGCTGTGCAGCTGTGCCATTCAGAAAGCAGCAGCAGCACTGCAGAGCCAGTGCCTAGGTAACCAGCGTTGTTGGTTCTGTCCTGCTCAGTTTGCCGAAGTGGTAGATTAGGAGAGTTAGTGCTTTTCATTCACCTCTTCCCTTTTATTTTGTCAGCAGGTAGTGCTGCTGCCCATACCAGTGACTTGAGCAGGTTCTTATCCTCTTTCTATGACAGCAGCTCCTTTGAGGTCCTGGGCATTTACTTTTGAATTCTTTTAATTTAGTTTAATGCTAGTGAAAGCAGGAGGAATAGCTGTGTGATCCTGCCTTTAATCCCAAAGTAGCGTAAATTTGAATTTCCTTGTCTTTCCTCGGTCTCTTTCAAAAGCACACATGACCAACCCTGTCCTTGTTTGCCCTGCTGAGAGCCCTGCTGGGACAGCGTGTTTCAGCCCATGCTACCGCTGCTGCCAGACTGGCTGGACTGGGAGGCCACCAGACAGACTGGGTATCTGGCTGCTGGCTAACTATGTTGGGCTTGAGCCAGGAACCAAGATCCTGCTTGTCCACTACATGCCACTCAGTCTCACTTAACCTGGCTTCCAGAGGGCTGGAAAGGTGCGTGTTTGCAAATCTGGCCATGTTGTCATGATTTCCCTTCTTCAGCACTCCCACATCTTGCTGCTTTGAGTTAGCAAGTGTTCTCAGCTTTTTTGTTTTGTTTTGAGCTTCTGAAATCACTCCTGTAGAGTGGAGGGTGTTTTTCCTCCCAGGGAAACAACAATACTTAACATGTGTAAAATGCTTTTCACCTTTCAAGCAAACTCAGTTAACTAATTAATCCTTGCAATATCCCTGAGAGGAAAGCAAACATTATCTCATTTTTGCACGTGGGGAAACTAAGGCAGAAAGGTGAAGCAAATTGCTTGAGGCTGGTGAGAGATTTAGCATTGCAGTCAAGATCACAAACACAGGAGTTTTCTGGCACCTGGTTCTGCATTTAGGCAAGTAGAGCAAGTCTTGAACAGATAAAACAGGCTTGCAGGCATGACCTTCCCCTGCAAGCAATAGCGTTGCTGTGGAGTATGCAGAGAATCTGATGCTCAGAGCTGGGGAGATGTGGAGGAGGGACAAGCACTGCCAGGCAAGCCTTGTCTCGTTCCTGGTTTGAGCCCTTGTCCTATTCTAGCTGTGCTCCATCGCTGCTCCCGAGATAAAATGAGCCTCACAGCGTGTACAGCAAGGGGAGCTGCAGAATGCAGCTGAAAGGAGTTTTACGGCAGCTGTAGCAAGGCAGGGCCTGTAATTTGGAAGCAACATGAAGATAGGAGTGCTGCATCTCCTGTGAAGAGGCACAGTGTGCTATGCCTGTCATCCAGGGGAACAAATAAGAATATTCCTCTGCCCATCCTAGGGTTTTTCCGTCTCAGGAGGGGATGTGAGCAACTTTTCTGATAAATATTTTTTGCTGGTACTGTGCTCGTTCTGCTTAAAACAGTTCCAGTTGTGCCAGCATTACAATGAGCAGCCTTATCACAGTACCAGACAAGGAGCCAAATACTTGTATCACTGACAGCTGGGCACTGAGAGACACTGCTTCAGCTTCAGAGGAGCTGCTCAAGCTTTCTGCTGCTGTAGCTGAGCACTGAACTGGCCCAAAATATCTGTCTCTGGACCAGCTGAAAGAGGAAAATTAGAGCATCTGTGCAGCACACAGCAAGGGAACTTTGCTATGTCATCAGCCAGCACTATCAAAGGCATTCCTCTAGGGAAGTTTGCACCAGCACTTTGGTCTTGCTATTAATAACGAGCATTTCTGCTTTTTCTGAGGAGGAGGATTGGTGACTGAGGAATTAACACCACCCCCCAAACTCATCAAGTCTTTCTTCTAGTTATGGGGCCCCTGCTTTGAAACAAAGCAAAAAGAGAACAAAAAATATGGCAAGTGAGGGCCAATTATTTTTAGTCCTGCACTGGGGCAAATTGTGCCAAGCCTTTTGTGAGAGAAGGACAAGAGAGGACAATCCATCGGTGCAGAGTACATCAACGTAATAAAAAAATGCAAGTAGTGGGGAAAGCTTTTAATTTGAATGATATCAGTGCCCACAAGCACGACAATAATTAAAGGTCTGCCAGCACAGCTATTATACATTCTGGTTTAGTGCATTTAATATCTCAGCTGCTTCAAATCAGATCAGCCTGATGGCTGGCAACCGTGTTGCCACTCTGGATGCAAATCAAACTCACGCACGCTGTTCTGAAGCCTCGCTTCAAGAGTAGGACTCTTTTGCATAGGACAGGACAGACTGTCCTTCGTCCTTGCTGCGCAGCCCTGTGCTTCTGGTATACTTTCACTGCCTGGGAGAGAGGAGAATGCATTATTCTCCTTAGGGTTAGACTGAAGTGATATTGTGCCCTACTTGAGAGTGATTTCTCACTTCTCCAGAGTTTCCTTCTCTTCTTCCCGGAGTAGATGCGTGATCTGTGGCATGGCTCGGATGTGCCATCGCTTTTTGGTCATCGTGAGGGGAAGTGAAGGGATGCAGTCCCTCCTTCCTCTCCAGCCCTGGGCTGGTGGCTGGGAGGACACCTTAGACTACGCTGCATTCAGCTTGCCCTGGTGAGCTTATTGAGAGGCTGCAGCCACTTCTGACAGAGGCGGGTGGGTGACCCAGGGTTTTTTCTCCATCTTCTGGTGTTTCTGTGCTGCATTGTTCCTGAAGAGCCTTGGGAACTTCTGAGGAAACATAGCCTGAAGCAGTTCTGACGCAGAACCAAGGTGGATGGAAACAGATGATCGCTTTTGCAAATAGTAATTTACAACACTCTGAAAAAAAAAAGCCAATGATTTATTTTATTTTAATTCTGGAGGAAGGCGGGAGACCCAGAGACTAGCAAGCTATGTGACTAGCATCACCATGAGCACTCCGCTGCCATGTCTCCCACTTCCTTTCACACTCCCTGCCTCCCCTTTCAGACCGTAACCCCACGAGGGCAGGAGCTCTCTCTCACCAAGTGTTTATGCAGATCAAAGCACAACAGGACCTTGATCTTCTCTGGCTCCTTCCAACCCTACTGCAGTACAGATGGTGGTGATGGTTTAGGCCGAGGTTTCAAACCATGAGAGACTGAAAGTGCCCCCGAGGCCAGGGTGAGGCGGCACATCTGCCACCTGGGAAACACGAAGGTGGCTGGGGAGAGCGCAGGGTCTGAAGCCACACAGAAAAAGTGTGACCTTGTTAGGATTAAAAAGTGAAGGGTTCGAGGGGGTTTGCTGGGGTATAGAAGGGAGATGAAGGATATAGATAAACAGACCGCGACGAAGGTTAAACAAACTCTCACGACGGTTTTCTTTGCCAGTATAGCACCTGCTCTTATACCAACTCAGTCTCTTGGAAATCACATTTGAATAATTTTTCCCCCTAAGAGACACAGTAAATGACTGTGTATGCACTTCTAGACTATTGTGAAGGTGAGGTAACTTACAAAGCATTTCAAGAAAATGTTCCACAGCATATTTGTAGTGGGCTAGGGCAGGATACGTTATGTGTTCATCTGAGGCAGGAATCCCCTCTTTCGGTGGTCAAACATCTCTTGTGCTGTGCTAATTTGGTCACACAGGACAGCTTTGTTCTGAGGGTGCTCTCTTGCGGATTCACTGCTCCTCTAGGAGGTGTGAGTTCACAGAGCTGCTTCTCCTTCAGTGGGGGACATTAATAAGGGCTCTGTGTGTCTGCCCCTTTTCATGCTCATTTCGGAGGCTGATTAAAGCCTTTCATAGCCTGTCAAATAGTCCAAAAGTTATTAGCAACTGGTGTCTACCTTAGCAATTTAGTGTGCTGGAGAGGTTATTTTTGGTGTAAATTCTCCCTGTGTTGGGCCCAAGGCTGGAGTTCTTCCCTCTTAGCACGACTCCAGTTGGTTACACCAATGGGTCCACACAGCATTTGAAATCACATCAGCCATGTCTCCAGAAGACGCAGGACTGAATGCAACACCAGCCCTGGTCAAGTGCTGTTGGCTAGGTTCGATTGTTAGCTAATGAACAGCACGGAAGAGCATCAGTTTTAGTGAGCACGTTGTTAATTTTAATAAGAGTTTTGTTTTAGGCTGATCTCTGTAATGATAAGTTTAAATATTGCTGTCTGCTATTAATTGGTGACTGCGCCGTCTGCCTGGCTGCATGCTGCCAACGCACCGTGCTCGGGTTTCTCCCAGTAGCGAGCCCTGCCAAGCAGAGCCCACGTGCAGGCAGGCTGGTGCAAAGAGCTGCGGTCTGACAGGAAATCGGATTGAGCATGCTTCCATTTGTGTTGTGTCCCCCACCCTTAGTGTCCTATTGCCCAAGCCTTGGCAGCACGTCTGGTTATACCCGCTCTCCAGTGTGGTACCACAATGGCGCAGGCCCACACTTCCTACTCCTTTTCTTTCCTAACTTGCACCTGGGAGCTGCCTTCTGGCTTTGGTACGCTGGAGATGCCCCAAGTCTGCTTTCCTTCAGGCCTGCTTCTTTTCCAGCTCTCATCGCTGTCTCTGATGGAAGCTGTTCCTCCGCCACGCTGCTCCTTGGCTGCAGGAGGGCACCAGATTGCTGGTTTGTGCCTAGGGAGAGCTGAACGTGCAGCTTGATTTGGGGAAACTCATCCAAAACCAGCGTCTGGATCACGGCACCTGGAAGAGGCTGTCTAGTGAAAAACCTCAAACAGGGGGAATAAGCTGGACACCAAGCTGGCCCACCACCAGGTCAGTGGTGCTAGCTGGAAATATGTCAGATCCTCCTCTATCTGCCCTCCAGCAAGGGCTTTGCCAGGATGCTACCCCATAACCCTGGTTGCTCTAACTGTGTGCGCATCCCGATCGTTTTGGAGGTGACCATTTCTCTTCATCCCATCAAACATGCCACAACTCTGCAAGCCACTTCCTGTAATTAAGCCTCTTCCTGCCACTCCTCTGGGGTCGGGGTGGTTTCGCTAGCTGGCAGGTGGGCAGCAGCCTCAAAAGGAGAAGAGAAGATATGCAGGGTATGATGTGAACGCCGGGTCCTGTCATTGCCTGTCCTGGCCAGGCAAGGCCTACACGCGGGAGAGGAACCACACCGTGTGCTCGGTGTTTGTCAATGTCTGAGCCCATGGGGGTGACAAGGCCACGGTCCTTCAGAGTCCCTCGCAATCTCAGAGACATCACTGAGGTCCTCAGGGCAGACAGAAGTACCAGGGACCTCCAAAACCTCCCCCAGCACAGTGCTCATCACTGCGGGCTCAGGCTGGGTGCTAAGGGGCCTCTGGCCCGGGCTGCGTGTGGGGAGGGCTGGGGGGAAGCTGGCACATAAGACAGATGGCATGGGAGGGGATTTATCCCAGGAGGGAGCTGGAGAGGCATGTATCAGAGCAGCCTGAGAGGGGATCACAGCACACAGAGCAGTAATGCAGCTTTTTTGCTCCAGAATGAAAAGAGGGGATTAGATTGACATGCAGATATCACTGCTGGCAGATACGGTTTCCAGGGAGTTTCCAGCAGCACTATTAATAAATAACAGTTTTTATTATATGCTTTCCACTTCAGAACCATTCCTACTCTCACTGCTTTTTTTTTTTTTTTAAATTTTATTTAAATAAACAGTGCTGCAAGAGTCTTTCTTGGGCACCCGTCTTTCTAATGCCTAAATTTACCCAAGTCTTCTGCAGATTGCCAGCAAAATTTCCACGTCTTTCAGCATTTCGACACTGTGTTTGCTTGCACCCAACATCAGAGAAAGGCCACCAGAGGAAATGCTAGGGATGAGGAAGCTGAAAGAAAGCAGATTCTGCTGGTGGCTGGGTGGTGTGGGGATTTCTACACACCCTTCAGGCACAAAACAGAACGACCCCCAGGCCAGGCCCTTCTTGATCTACGTCTCCCCACAGAACAACAGTTCCCAAACCTCTTCCAGCTCTCCAGGATAAACGAGGTTGCAGATGCACATGGATATCTTTGAAAGAGTTTACCTTTGTCCTCCCAGTTAGCTTTTCCTCCTGGGGTTGCTGATACCCAAATTTGCTCTCTGGGAACAGCAGGATGCAAATGGAGCAGTGTAGCCAGACTCTTGGGAAATGTCTGGGGAGCTGCAAAACAGCAAAGCTAAACACAATAAATCTTACCTGAATGCCAACATTAAAATCACATCGGGGCAGCCCATTTGTGAATTACATGCTTGTGTTCAGAGAGTAACTTCCATTATTTTAAATGTAATGGCAAAGCCAATAGGCAGCACAGCAGATGAATGGGAAATTGATCATCCCTTCTGGACAGATCCCACTATATTATGAAATCTGTGTACATGGCCTAGATACTACAGTGATGAATGCTTTGGAGATGTTTATATGTTAGATTAGACTCACGTTGTTTAGGACACGGCTGCTGAATTCTGGAGCTGAGCCTTTGGAGTTTATGACTTGCACTGAGTTTTCTGACTAGCACAGTTCATTCGTTTTGTTGTTGTTGTTGTTGTTGTTTTGCTCAAAAAAATGTCTCTAAATGCAAGCAGTCTTAAAAGTTCACCAATAAAGATTTTTTTCCAATGGATTGTTTCTATTTCTGAAATCCCTTCTTTGTGAGTGTTTTTAAAGGTCACTGTAAATAAAAATTCAAATCAACTAAGATCACCTACCTATCTGACAGTCATATTCAACTATTTGATACACAACTTAAAGTACATAAGTACTGCCTTTACACTGGCCTCTTCATGCCTAAACCTATATATTCTACATCTCTCTCATACTTTGAGAGTACACTCCTGATTTGTTTTTACACAGATTAGAAGCAATCGTAGTATTGCAGAACCACAGAATGGCTGGTGTTGGAAGGGACCTGAAAGCCCACCCTGTTCCAAACCCCTGCTGTGGGCTGGTTGCCACCCACTGGATCAGGCTGCCCAGGGCCCATCCAGCCTGGCCTTGAGCACCTCCAGGGATGGGGCACCCACAGCTTCTCTGGGCAGCCTGTGCCAGGGCCTCACCATCCTCTGAGTACAGAATCTCCTCCTAACATCCAATTTAAATCTCCCCTCTTTGAGTTTAAAGCCATTCCCCCTTGTCCTATCACTGTCTGCCCATGTAAAAAGTCGGTCTCTTATCTTATAGTGAAGCCCAGACCATGCTCTCCTGTCCATCTTTCACCCAAGTGTACCCAAGGTTAGCATAATGTTAGCTGCCTCCCTGGGGACATCTTGCAACTTTTCTCCCATGGGGCCAGCTCCAGGCTACTCACCAGTGTGCAGAAGCCCTCCCTGCCTGTCTCTGAATTTTTCCACCCAGCAAGGACGTCTCTTTTTCTGGATGAGGCCAGGAAGATGAGGCAGGTGAGCACCAGTTCTTCAAGAAGATAAACTACTGCAGCTGTATTTTCCCCTCCAAGAGAAGCTCTCACACACCCTGGGCTGGCTTTGCTCTCTCATAGAGCCAGTCAGCTCTGCTAATACTTCTCGGCTCTGGATTTTAATGCCTTGTTCATCCCTCACCCCAACTGTGGCTTAATCTTTACTGGGAAATGAGTGTCTGTATTTTGCATCCAATTCTCCCCTAAGAAGTCGTTTCCCCTGGTTTTATAGCATCTTCCCAGCTGCAAAGATTTATTGGCTGGGTATTACTGCTCTTTGGATGCAGCATGACATGGAAGCTGCCGTGCTCAAGGCTCACCACAGTGCATTGCACACAGCCAAAGGCGGGCAGTGCACTTGGCGTGAGCTGCTCTGTGCTTTCCAAGGAGCCGTGTGTACTCTAGGCAGCAGTAAGGGCGTAACCAAAGCACAAGGCTAAGGCTAAAAAAAATAAAAGAAGCAAATGATGTTTTTTCTTCAACTAAAAAAAAATAGAGAAATAGCTGTTTGTCTAGGCTGGGATGAGGAAGCAGAATCATATTGATGAATTCATCCGGCCTTGAAAGAAAGGTGCTTCAGCTCAGGGGAGTGGCTGCCTTATCTGGTTCATGAGATGCTTACACCATTTAGGGACCCACCTCCCAGCTTTGGGTTTAGATGAACTGCCAAGACCCTTAGGGGAATACTTGTGCTAAAGCAATATAGAAGTCTAATCCTCACATTCCTGACATTTTGTTAGATTATGACACCATTACAGTGTAGATTAAAGAGCATTTGTTACCTTTATTGTTTGTTTTATGGGCTAGATTAATGTCCTTCTGTCAGTTATTTTGCCAAACTGAATAATAGGTTCAAAACTCCAAACCATGCATGAGGAAAATGTTCAGTAGTGTTTGCTATCTAAAAATAAGTTCTACACTCTCAGCCAGGGTTAATTTAGGAACATTAATAATGTGTGGGTTGGACATAAGTTTTCAGGCACATATTGTTTTATTACCTGATCTCATAATTAAAATGTCACTTATCAAGGGATAAATTTTAATGAAGGTAAGAGCACTTTGGTGACATGTTATTATTTGACCTGTTATATAAGAGGATTATTTCTTGCCTGTTACTGATTGCGTTTCTTTAATAGTATGAAAATAACAGATTTTCAATTAGCTTTTTCTTTGGAGAAGGGGCAAAGTCTTCTACATCCTTCTTATTACTGCCAGCAGCCCCGCTAGCCAAGTTACACCGAGAAGACCCTCTGCTTTTACAGTGAGCTTATCAGCTTGCTCAGCTGCAAAAGAAAGGGTAACGTGCAAAAAGAGGGTCAGGAGGAGAAGGCTATAATTACAATTATATTTGCTGAAGGCCTCTCCAACTGAGCCCTGTTCAGCTGGGGCTGAAAGAAGTGACCTAGGAGACAAAAGAAAAACATAAATTTCAATGAAGTGACAACAAAGAGAGTGACAAGGTTCTCAAGTATGTAAATGCTGCTGGGAAGAGGTGAATCTGGCATGGGACAAGATGCTCTCATGAAGGAAAACAGGGAGGCACTAGAATAGCACCAGTTTACTAGGAGGGGCTTCTCACTGTTGCCACGGAGATGGCCGGTGAGCAGGGCTGGTGGGAAGGGTCTTCCTGCTGCGCAGGTGGTCACGCACAGGGTGAGTCATTGCCCTTCCAGGATTGGCACCTGGCAATCTTCTTTGCATGCTCAAAGCATTCACAGTGGGCTTACTTGAAAGAAAGCCTAACGTAATTCACCAGGATTTCACCAGTGTTATTAATGTTGGGCCAGCTTGCTTGTTGCAGTGGTAGCGGGCTCTGCTAGATGCTTTCTGACTGGCTAGGAGGGATGGGACAGTTCTAGCAATGCACATCTCTACACTCCCTTCCTAGACCCATAAGGCCTTCGACACTCATCTGCCTATGAAGATGGTAAGAAGAATTCATAGATTTCTGTTAAGGTCAAAAAATATTTTTTTTAGGGTGATATAGGAGCTGTGGAGTTAATTGTAAGGAGGCAAAATGTAAGTCGTTAGAGCAACAACACAAACATTCCTGCTGGAGAGTCATGCTAAGTTTCAAGACAATCTCTGAAGAGTAGAAATTGGTCCACTCTGACCAGCCTTAGGTGAGATCAGGCACTAACTCCTGCTACCGCTGCCTGCAGTCTCATGGTAGCAGGGGGTTCTGCGTGGTGCCACCATCACACCACAGACCAGAGGTACATCCTTTGCCAGGGGATAACCCTGGCTTTTGCCCTGAGATCAGGAATTCCCAGCGTGCACACAAGGGTCTGGTGGGCTGCAGCTGGCCACAAGGTAGGCTTCCCACTGTTTACCAGCCCCGCTTTGACTTCATCTAGATTAAGCAGAAGGTATTTTGCCTTTGCACATCTCCTCTGTTCACATAAGCTGGCACAATGTGGATGCTGTGTTATCTGCAGTAATGCAAAGTTTGCTGGAAGACCTCATCCTGTGTTCCAGTTCCTTTCAGAGCCCTGAGTCCTATATTGCACAGAAAAGAGCACGGGCAGGGAACAACCGCCAGTCACTTATTACTCATAATGGATTTCTTTCCATTGTGAAAAACACTCCCTCCTTCAAAAAGCTGCCTTCCACCCCCTCCCTCCCAGCTCTTGATTCCACAGACCAAAACAATAACGCGCACCTCGCTGCAGTGAACCTGTGCATGTCTAATTTTGAACTGGAAGATATCACAGACCTCCACTCTCAGGCAGGACTTTGAACTGAAAGGTGTATCCTGTCTCTTCACCCATGGTTTCCTGTCGGAGTACATTTACTCCCTCCAAAATTCACTATTAATTTACACGTCATTAATGATCCCCAGCCTCCTGCAGGCAGAAAGAGGAGGATGCAGTTGTCCATTTTGATTCCCAGGAGGTCCCTGAATGGCTGTGACAAGCACCAGTAATAGGACTTAGACAGAAAGAGAAGTTGCTAACTTTGTCCCAGTGAATCACAGTTTTAATTTCCTTGAAAGGTGAAAGGGTCGTTAAACTGACTGGAAATACAAAGCGGCACTCCTCAGATGGAACTGGATCATCTTTGCCCATTTCCGCTGCATTGTTCCTTTTCTTAACAGCATGAGATAGAGTCCCAATGTTTCTCTCAAGTAGGTTACTCTGAGAGCCACGACACAAGAGACACAGATGCTAGTTTGTATGAGCTTTAGGTGCATTAAGAGCCTACTCCTTTGAAGGTGTCTAGATGCACGAAGATGCAGAGACACACCCAGAGACATTTTCTTACATGCCCAAGCTTACAAATCCTCCTGGACTATCATTTCCAATATATTAAAATCAAATTGTCGCTAAGATTCTGGCTGCAGTTGCTCTCACAGTGGACTGTACCATCTTAAAAGAAAGTTTCTGTAATACTGCCTTATTATCACGCATTATTGGATAAGTCTGGATTTTGACCCATTTAAGATCACAAGATTCCTATCAGAAAATAAAGGGCCCCGAATTGCAGGGCTTTACGATACAACTGCTGTGCTTCTCCTGGAAGATTACCATAGAGGCTGATTTTTCAGGAAATAAAGAACCTGTGTTTGTGGATAGGGACAAATTTCTCCTTAACAGATTGAACAATTTTTATTTTATAATGACTAGGAGCTTTTAGCAGAACATATTAAAACAGTAAGTGGATTCACTGCTATCTTCTGCCTAGTTTCATCGTCAGACAAAGGCATTCCTGGTGTGGCAGCCTCCAGCCCCACAGGAATTAGCACTGGAGAAGGCTGACAGGGGACACTGCCAGCACAGGAAATTAGCTTTCCCTCAGAAGGGGCAGCCAAGAAAAGAAGCTTGGGTTTTGAGTCTTTGCAAAAGCAGAGCAAGGGAAGACTTGCACTGGGACAGAGAAATTAAATGAGGGGCTCTTCTTCTTGGGTTGCTGAGAAAGATTTGTGGCTTCTGCGTAGCAGAATTAAGGACCTAAGAAATTGTCTGGCAAGGGCTTGGAAGAGACCAGGAGAAACCTGAGAAAGAAGATGTCTGTCCAGGAGAAGGGTTTATTTTAACTGTTGGGGAGGTCAAATGTGGGAGGTATTCCTGGGATAAGCAGCACTGAAAAATTCCCCGTGATGAGAGACTGGAGCCTGTGATAGGTTTTGTGTTCCCATGGAAGACATGTAATCAGAGCAAATGGCTTCTGGGCTGTAGCCTGTCTTACTTGTCTTTGTGTTTAATTGCTTATTTCACTCACTGAGGACACATTTTCTTTCACTGATGTTTGTATGGGGTTGTCACCGTGTTAACAACTTGGATGGGTTTCCAGGAGAAGGCTACATGTGCACATGCATGCTGTGCTTATGGGTAGGTACACATATCTGGATGAGTTTTGTTATCCTGCAAACTTCATTCAAAATATGCAGAGGAAGACATTATTCAACAACTAATAGCTGTTATACGATCAACATATTCTAATGGGCTGATTAGCAATTTTATTGTATTCAATTTGCACCGTGGCAATTTCGTGTCAGGTGGAAGAGCTATCAAAATGAAAAACTGCTTTAAAATTAAAAACCAATAGTCCAGCTTTCAATCGGAATGAGCTCCCTGGTAGCATGATGAAGTGCAGTTATCCATGGGTCTGCCCTGTAAAAATGGTCTATGGAAGTCCTGGTAGGAGGGTGGAGAAATCAGTTGTTCCTGCTATTTCACAAGTTTAGCAAATATGTCACTGGAGTATTAGTGTTTCTTTTTTTAATCTTTCCTGTTTCCTTGTGAGAATAACACTGAAAAGTCACAACTCTGACTTAATTCTGCTTTCAGGTCCTTTTGTCCTGCATTCAAAACTCGTCTACTTTGTCTACTGCTTTCTGAAATACAGGGATGCCAGTAATATTTTGTTGTCCTTTGGCTCTTGTTTTCACACCTAGGAAGCATCCACCTCTTCACTCACTGACAAAAATTATGTCCGGAAAATGCAGCCAAACTGTCCTTCCGCACAGAGCATCAGTGCTTCTGTCATTGGGGAAGGCGTTAGGATTTCTTACTCATTACCCACTGCTCACTGCTCACCAGAGCCTACACAAAAGCAAAGCTCCTGCTCCTTAGCTGGACTAATGAATGGCTGCAGTCACGAGGGAGAGCCCGCTCCTTCCAGCCCCCAGCTGCTGCCTCCTCCCCATCCTGCTGACCTGGTGAAAAAGGATCACCCCGTGGGTGGGAATGTGATCCCAGTTCGTCAGGGCCATTCCTGGAGGAAGGTGTGGAGAGGACACCCGGCTCAGCGGGTCCCCAGCAGGCAGCTGGGAAGAGAACGCCTTCAGTCCTGGCTGTCCAACCCCGTGAGAACCGCAGGGTTGAGGTGCCCCTTTGTATAACTGATTTTTTTTTTCCACTGCATGTTCTAGCAAACGTATCCACTTCTGGTGCTTTATCTCTCGCAGGCAGAAGAGAAGCATCTCGCTGGACGCAGCGGGGACTTCTAGGAACAAAAGCTTCTTGCTGCCAGGGCTGGCCCTGCTAGGCCGGGTCCCGGCAGCCTGCAGAAGTCAGTGTGATATGTGGCACGCTGCCCAGCACAGGTGTCACCACCTTACACACCCACGGCACAGGAGCAAATAGCTGCAGGGGTGCAGCGCAGGGAAGCACCAAGCAGAGCCAGAGGTGGCATGTCTGAACACACAGCAAAGGGAGAAACCGACTGCAGCAGAAGCTGCAACAAACTGCAAGCGTGAGCAAGGACAAATTCTGTGAGCCAAAGCACCCTGAACAGCATGTGACATCCTTTTAAATCTTATTTGGAATTAAAATATCCTGCTTTTTTTTTTATTTTTCTCCCAATGAAAAGCATGCTCTATTGTTGCTTAAGTAGCATATATTTCTATAATAGCCTTTTAATGCAGGGCTGTTTTTCTTTAGGGCCTTGAATATATGCAAATGAAAACGGAGAGAAGAGCTGAAGCGTAAAGGAAGCACAGTAGCCTGGAAAAACAGAGGGGTGAGCAACTGCAAAGATCAGCTGGCAAGACAAGATCCTCAGGCTCTGGGGGAGGACACCGGGTTATTAAATGCCTCGTGGCTTGTCCTATGTGACTGTAACTGCCCTATTACAGCAGCCCTACAGAAGTCAGAATATGTGAAGGAAACAACCTCTGCTGAGATAAGTGATACAAATCAGAACATTTCCATCCCCTCAACTGCGATGCCATCAGACTCAGAAAGTGCTGTTTAAATATGAATGGCATCCTGTTTATGTGCGTATTAGCAATATGTATACCAGTAAAGGCCTGCCGAAATGCAAATACTGCTCTGCACACAAGACTTTCCCGCTGAGGCTGGCTAGAAAAATAGCATCAGGACGCAAATTGGTAACAATAAGTACAGCTGAAGGCAATAATGAGATAAAATACATATGCATGTAGGAGGGGTGTAAAACCTCAGCTCCGAGACAGGCGCCTCATAGCGTCTGGTGACAACACTCCTCACAATGGTCCTCGGTGCCTCTGCCCCCAGCATGACAGGAGTCCCTCCCAGCACCTCAGCCAGGTGTCCACTGTGAGTGACAGCTGCGGACAGGTTTGTTGTACGTGCACAGCTTTAAGCAAACACGGTGATTATGCTGACATTCCCTTAAAATGAAAAAAAGCTGTAGAAATATAGAAAAGGATGGACAAAAGGAAAAGCACGCAGTGCAACGTTGGGGGGATAAGCCCGCCTGATCAGGGAGCGCAGCAGGGCTGCACGGTTTGTGGCAATGCTCCACGTACACGGTTTAAGGAGAGAATTCTGCTCAAGGAGAGAATTCCCAATGCAGAAGTTTACAGGCTTATGTATTTAGTTGTTTCTGCTGGACTGTCACTGTAGGGTCACGGAGGGTCACCGTGATGTGTCTATATGCAGTGGTTTTTCCCCACTTAGCTGCTGTTTTAGCATAGTGTTCCTAGCCATGCTGGAAATTCTGACTAGATCAACTTCGCTCGAGCCACCAGCTGTCCAAAATGTTATTCGCGCACATTCATTCAGAGAAAACCCTGGGGTTTGCCTGTAGCGGGTTTTCACCAGCGCTTGCACAAGGGATGTCGCTGCATTTGCCAGAGCAGTGATGGAAAACACAAGCCTTGCAAGTGCTCGTGTGGAGGTGTCTGCACCAAAGCTCACAGAGGAGTTTTTTCTTCATCTAACTACCTTTGCTGTTTTTGCCATAGAAGGAGTAGAAAATGATCCCCGGTGAACATGTTCAGCAGGGGATTTCTTCCTGTCACGTCTTTTAATTCTCACCTCCTCCCAAACTACAGCATATCACTGGTCCTACATGTGGGTGCCAAGTTTCTGCTCAAGTTCATCCAGCCTTCAGAAATTAGGTTTGAAAACAGTCATTGGACTGCTTGAAAGTGAGACAGGCGTCGTGCTTTTCAGTTTAACTGGAGGATAGGTAGCCAGCAGGAAGAGATTTGAGGGAAAATTCTCCGAAGAACTCCCTAAAGACACTCATCTGAGCATGAGTAGTCTCAGCCAGTGGCAAGGCAAACTAGTTGCAAAGGATGCGAACACCTACAGTGCTTTTAATCAGTCTTTGTCTGGGTCAGATAGCGCTTGGTCTCTGTACGAAAGGGCCATGTCTCGCCTGCAGTGAGGAATCTTCTGGTTTTGCACAGATCTTTTTGCTGTCACTTTTATTGTTTATCTCTGGAATTTAAAGGAACTGGAAATTTTTATTATTACTTTTTCCCTCGGAGTGTGATCTTAATACCCTGCATTGAGGAAACTTCCAAATTGTGCACTTTACTTGAGAACAGAATCAGTAATCATGTGATCTGATGTTGACAAAAACAACATCAGGCTCTGCCGGGCTGTAGAACAGGGAGGGTCTGGTGTGTTAGCAGGCCCAGAGCAGCAACATTGCTTTCCTCCACGGCTATTTCTCAACACGACCTCCGAAGAGGCTGGCCAAGCAGCTATGAATCAAGCAAAATGCCCCTGCAGTGGAATGGGAGCTTTGCTCAAGAAAGAGCTGCAGGATCAAGTGTCTGAAACACTGCAGGCCAATGTCACCTGTGCCCAGGGAGGAAATTTCCACGTGGGGCTGTAAGGGTGCGATAATGCTGGGAGCCATTACACCCTGTTGGTATCAGAGACCGTGCACCGGTGCGTTTCTCCCTGCCCAAGTGTCTTGAAGGGTTTGAGCAGTAGCAGGGCACGTGTAGGGCTGCGTGGCTCCTGACATCAAGGAGGTGCACAGGAAGGGGTGGGAGGGCAGGGTTCAAACTAGTTACCAGGCACCGGCTAGCCTCAAACAAGGCAAAGTATGTCAGTGTGCTGAGTCAGACCCTTCTGACTGCTGGCATCAGGTGAAGAAATAGCTTCTAAAACCTCAGATGATCAATAGACAATATACACTGGCATAATTTCACTCTTCAAGGCACAGCTACATGAAATACTGCATCTAATTGGGCCCTTGAAAACCAGTATTATGCAGTCGTGTCTAGGCTGTAATCAAGCCCCATCTTCAGGTAACATGTTATGACTTTAAAGGCTCAATCCAGTTGTCAAATACCTGGAGAACATGCCATGATTAAAAAAAAAAAAAAAAAGTATTTATTTACTTTCATCTGAACATCTCCGTTTCTCTGCTGCCTGTGTTGTGTGCCGAAGAAACTCCAACTCAGATACGAATTTAATCCCTCAAATTTTAGGGTTAAAAGATGTCTTCAGGTGGCTACATGCTTCCGTTCAGTGGTCTGTGTTCAGCCTTTGGCTTTCTGATGTGACAAGAGCTAGGCACATGGCAGCAGCCATATGTGCTGCCCCTCAGGTACCAGCCTGAGACCCACGCGTGGGTCCCAGTGCCACAGCACCTCGGGTCCCCTGGGGAGGCCCTCAGCACCCGGCTCTGCCTTGTCCGGCTGCTGAGCTCTGCCCCAGAGCAATCTGTTCACTATCCGAACACGGGATATTATTATTGGGGTGGGGATATGGCAGTGCTAGCTTTATTTTTTCATTAAACGAAACAGACAAGGCTCAAAAGGTACATTAGGAGCCAACAAGGGCATTACCATTTTTTAGCCAATTTTCTTATCACTACCCTAAAAGTATGAGGAGATCTGTTATGGGACTGTAGTTTAAAACTGTGCTGGCAGAAGAATTTAGACATTACCCCAAATTAACAAATCTCAGCCCTTATTTCTCCCACAGGTTAGATGGTATAATTTTCTTTTCTTTTCCAGCGTGCCTCGGCAGCTTTTATAAACTCTGCTGCCGAGGAAACTCTTGAAATGTTTTCATTGTTATGAAACTGAACTTTAGAGGCAATTATCAAAGCACGATTCGCTGATATAGCAGGATGGGGGGTATGACGCAATTTCATTGGACAGCTAGGAGCTGCTTCTTGTTTTTCCCAGTTCTGGTGGCCCAGGAATTCTGGGTCCTAATCACGCCAACGTGTTCATGAGCATTGTAGCTCCCAGGTTCCTGCCTGCTCTCCTCAGCGGGGTCTCTCCGTGTCCCGCAGCATTTGCAGGATTGGAGCTGCGGTATGCAGTGGGCTGGCAGAGGGAAGGCACCTGGCTCAGCACCTGGCAGACGTCATCGTCAGTTTGGTTTAGGCAATTCTGGCTGTGTTTACTGCCAATATTTTCTGCCAGGGGTGCTCACCATGTGCTCCTCAAACATCTGGCAAACACGTCACCTGCCAGCTGTGCACAGGCAGCTGCCGTGCCGGAGTTGGGGTATGGACCAGTCCACATGGAAGCACGTTAGCTGAAGAAAGGAGCGAAAAGGAGGGGAGATAAACGCCTTTGAACAGCTGTCCTGACATGATGACGCTCCTGATGCTGCTTGTGCTGTTCCCAGGCCTGTGCTAAAACGTGTGGTTAGCCAGGTTGAGTGTTACACCCCTCCTGCAAAATGAAATAAGGTTAATCTCAAACTTCATTTCAGCCTCAAAGCATTATCTTCTGTCAGCATGCAAATGTCCAAAGCATTGCTTCTTGTCACAGTACTGAAAGGGGGGGAGCAGGGTAAACTGAAATTCAGTTTCTAATTGCCAAAATATTTTTCCCTCTGTTTACCCTATTTTGACAAGGTTTATGTCAGCTGAAAGGAGTCTGAAGATACATCAGGACCTTATTTTTTTCTGTACAACCGACTGTGTTGGCAAGTCAATTTATGAAGGCTAAATTATAAGCAATATACCGGAGATGGCAAAGTCTTTATTAGATAAAATAGGCAATGCCGGGTGTAGCTCCCTGTCTGAGAAGTTATCTGATGCCAGGCTGACAGTGCTCTGGCCCAGCGGAAATTATTAGTCTTTGAACGGGGGATGTAGCAAAACGCATTGAAAGTGGCAGCGCAGAAGCTGTCTGTCTGCCCTGCCGTGGTGTGACAACCGTGGGGCACTAGGATGTGCCAGCCCCTAGAACAGATCACAGAGCATGCCGGGTGACAGTGCCATGCCTCCTGCAGATGGCTGTGGCTAATCACAGAAATAGGTTTGCAGGGTGGCACCGGCATCATTAGTTCTCAAAACTCTCAGAGGTCACTGGGTGCACGTATACAATTTTACCCAATTAACTCAAATTACATTGCGTGGCGTGTGTGCTTATGAGGCTCTGTGGGTAAAGATGGGAGCGATCCCTCCCGTTCAGCAGGCTGTTAGGGGCTGAAGCCCTGATTCAGCTCACGCATCAATTTAAGCGTCTGAGAAGTCCTGTTGTTGACACTGGGACTACTTATGTGCCTCAAGCTGAATAACCGCTTAAATGTTCTGCTGAATACGACAATGTCGAATAAATGTGGTACAGGTCTAGGGCTTTTAGATGTCATGTCAGGCAGAGCAAACACCGCTAACGAACACCACGCTCCTGTCAGAGGGGTACGGTGCTTCTCAGGGGCGAGGGAGCGCTTGAAGTGGTGCTGCTGTGCGGGAGCCAAGTCAGAGCTGGCTGTAGTGCATGGCACGCTCACCTCTCCTCGCTGCAGAGACCGTCCCTCGTCTCTTCTTTGGTAGCAGTTTTGTATTACTGCTCCTTGTCAGGAATAAAAAAATGCGGCTCGCTATCTAAGCTCAAATTCTTGTGATTCTTGTGCAGTTTTGTTCCGATTAGGGGCCATCAACAAGTCCAAGACATATTGATCTGCTGAGGGACCTCAAAGGCTGCAAAACCCAATGACAATCCATTTTTTTGTTTCAACAGATTGAGTCAGAAGCTGGGGAGGGGCAGGGGAGGGACATTTCATGGCTGATATTGCATTAATGAATCCAGCCCTTTGTCCGGCTGGGGGCTGCACGCTGACAAATGTGCTGTTCCCTGAGAGCCACAACATCTTTGTGCTGTGTCCAGGTGCAGGAAGTAGGTTACAGACTGGGGCAGCCTGTGTCTAAAAAAAAAAAAAAAAAGGATTTTTTAAAATCATTTTAAGATTAAGAAAGCAACCCAGAATCCCAAGACATGCTGAAGATTAAAAGGACTCCAGCTGAAGAAAATATCAGAGCCTCTTTTCATCCCATGGCTAACCATCTTCCTCCACTAATGAAGCCTGGTTGAATCGGCTATTATCTGTCCTTCTCCATAGACACTGCCTTGTTTTTTCTCCCTGAAATCTCCTTTATGGTCATTAAGTCTGCTGCAAGCTACAGATTAGGTAGTTGTGTGTGCATCGTGATACCGTGTCAGCCTGCTCCGTGGCCATGATTGACAGAAGGCCAGTTTCCTGGCACTGGCAATTAGTCAAGACTTGTAATACTCTGAATGCTGAGTCCTCGGATACTGTCGCATCAGATCATTTTACCCTTGAATTGCCTCAAGACCCAGGCTAACACCCAGTCAGCCTACCAGTTTCATACAGCAGCTCCCAGCTTCGAGATCAATAGCAGGTAAGTGGAGGGTGACAGGGTCCCATGGAATTTGACAACTTAGTATCGAAGCATAGTGTGCACCTCATAGCAGGAAAACATGGGGCTTGGTTTGCAACAGAAATCACTTTTTCAGTGTGGTGTTAGAGCTCAAAAATTGAAGGAAAAATGCTCTATATTGACCTACTCATTTTTTTAGTGGAAAAAAAAAAAAATTTAGAGAATTGCAAATAAGGATAGAGAAGACTAGAGACAAAAGACTAGATCACAAGTCTTAGGAATTAGCTTAGACACTGCTCATAAAACTACAGAGGGAAAGATATCCTTCCCTCTTCACCTGAATCTGCTCATCTGCACTGCAGAAATTTTTTGTCTGTCTGTCTGGTTCAAACCCCACAGGCACTACCACAGCAGCCCATGGAGCAACCTGTACTTGGCGCCTGAGAAACCAGTACTTGGACCAACAAGTGAGCATCTTACTGACCTGTGATGCCCTCTTTCTCCAGTTCAGTGGGTGCTCAAGTCTCTGTGCTGACTGCAACATGGGGAGCACATCGCTCCAGATGTGTCTGCTTGGCAGCTGGGAGCTGCCTCTGGCAGGGACAAGAGCCTGGTTGTAATTTTTGTTCCAAAATAAGCAGAAAAGTACCTAAAATTCCCACACTCTGGGATTGTGCTTTATCCTTTGAGCCACAGTGGACCAAAAGGCACTCCCCAGACAGCAGCAAGATGGCTTGGATATGCCAAAGTTAAAAAATTTCCTCCTCTTCTTTTTTTTTTTCTTTTTTTTTTTCCTTTTAATTAGATCGTAACTATTTCTCAAACTCAATTTGAAACTGAAAATGGCTTCATTTGGTCTGAAACTCCATTCTACGGCAAATACTTTTTTTTTTTTGGAGAAAAAAAAAAAAAAAGGCTTACAGAGAACTATTTAGTATGTTTTTACAGCTGTACCTACTTCAGGACCAATTCACAGCCCAAGCAAGACACAGAACTAGGATCATAGAATCACAGAATGGTTTGGGTTGGAAAGGACCACCTGCCGTGGGCTGGTTGCCACCCACTGGATCAGCCTGCCCAGGGCCCATTCAGCCTGGCCTTGAACGCCTCCAGGGATGGGGCACCCACAGCTCCTCTGGGCAGCCTGGGCCAGGGCCTCACCGCCCTCTGAGTAATGTTTGTCACACTACTGTTTTGCCTCTTGTTTTTGGACCAAACCTCAAGGAAGATGCTCCGAGTTAGGTGCCAGGAGGAGCTGGGAGCTGACCACACAGCAAATCCAGATGTGCCATGGCTAGCTCTGACAGTTACCACTCTACTCAATACCTTCCCTGGAGGAAAGCATACACTCAGTCCCCATGTTCTCAGCAGGCCAGGACACCGCTACTGAGAACGCAGAGGGACAGGATGGTGCCTCAGCAGCCACCAGAGCACAGCTGGTGAGGAAGGTCTGCCAGCAGCCCTCTGTTAATGGTGGGGCTCTGCTCCCAGGCTTCCCACGAGTCACCCTCTGCAAGGTGGATGGAAGACAACCATCTGGCCGGGTGCTTCTGCTGGACGGACATTTTGGTGCCCCTCATTTTAGAATCTTAGAATCATTAAGGTTGGAAAAGACCTCTGAGATCATCTAGTCCCACTGTCAACCCAACACCACTATTCCAACTAAATCATGTCCCACATTTACACGTTTCTGGAACACCTTGCAGTTCAAAATCTTCAGGGGCTGGGATGGGTTTTGTAGTTTGTGGGGGTTTTTTGGTGGATATTTTTTTTTTCTTTTAAATTATAGTGTACTCAACAGCTGCTCCTGGACTGTCCTCCTCTGCCTTTCAGCTGTGTTATCACAAAGTGCTCCACAAGACTAATTACTTGAGAAGCTGACAGGCAATCCTCTACGACTCATGCTGTACTGGGTTTCAAAGTGGCTGCCCACAGCTTAGCACTGTGGCAGTAAATTTAAGACTTCGAATCTTTCGTGGAAGGAGTTGAGTTGTCTCTGCTGGTCTTGAATTCTCTGAGAGCAACCATGGGAGTGGAAGAGACAGCTGGGTACAGCTTGCAGTGCTGACTGAGATTCTCCAGAGTTCACCTGTCAATGTCCAGGGTAAGGCTCACAGCACCCTTGGAGGCTATATGGGAAATTGCTCTTCTGGTCTTACAAATGGGAATGGTGCAGCAGAAGGGGCCAGTGTTATGATCAGGATCAGAATCTGCAGCGCTGCTCCAGCTCCTGCCCCACATCTGCCAGCAAGGTGCCACCCCAGAGAAGACAATGAAGAGAAGTCCCCAGTCAAGCGTGACAGTCGGTGGTTAGGAGCATTAGATGGAGTTGGGAAGTGGTCATTAATCCTCGTTGTTAGCAAGTAAGGGCTGATACAAAGCGTCCAACTGCTTGGGAAGGAGCTCTTGGACAGCAGACTCAACCTCTTGCAAGTCGAGGTCCTCTCTGACCTCTGGTGGACCCGGGTTCTCTGAGGGAAGTGCTCTAGAGGTCTGGTGGAAACAGAGGCACTGGCTGAAAGCACGCTGAGCTCAGGATGCTCTGCATGTTATAAACACAGGCCTACAGAACTGGCATCTCAATTGTTGAGGAGGCTGCAGTTGCTTCCCTCAGTTTGGTTTGCTTATTTAAACAGCACAATGGATTTTCTCCATCTCTCAAAACAGTGTGATTAACAGGGATTTTTCAAAACAACAAGATTCACATTTTCAAAAGGACTTACCAAGCAAAGCTAAGCTAAGCAAAGCCAAGCCAAGCTTCTATGAAGTTATTTGAGGCTGGATTAGATCTTTAAGATGGATCAGTTTGCTATTTCCATTTTCTATATAAATAAGCCAGCCCAGAGCAAAGTTAAATAACTTGCTATGACCACCAGGCAAGTTAATTTGAGCTGGAATTCAACTAAATGCTCAGTCTGGTCAGTTTGTCTCTTTCTAATATTTTCATGCAGCCGATCACAGAAGAGAATGACATATCTGTTCTTTGCTGTGGGCTCACTGAATGTAATTAAGAATGGAAATAGGTGTTAAGATGAATGAAAGTCTCAGAGGTAAAGAGACATGGATAGAAAAACCTGCAAAGTGCTAATTACATTAATTGTGATCAATTACAGAAAACTCTCCCTGCCCCTTCTTTGAGCAAAAGAATTTTGGAGAACTTGTGAACCACCTCTGGTGTTCAGCAGAGCCATGGAAGAGCCAAAGCAGCAAAACCAAACCAGAGGACAGCTCTGCCACCTCAAACCAGAAATCCATTGTCCCCAGAGTGCCCAGAACTGGGTGTGCATAAGAGCACGGCACGGGTCCCTCCCCAGCACGCTCTCCTCCATCTCCACATGCCATGGGCACCAAGGAAACGCTCGCACCCACGCTGGCCCTGGGCCCTCACACCGCGTGTGCCTCAAGCAGTGGTGTGGGACCCCAGCCCTCACTCACATGGCCATTGCAGGCACCAGCAGCCCTGGTAAGGACGGAGCCCTCACGTACGCGGCTCTGGATCAGATCTGTCATGCTGTGGCCGGCCACGTCATTGGGCAGCCATGACCAGCTGCAGGGCCACAGAAATAAATAGTCGTTTCAAAATTTTCTGATAGTTGCTGAACTCCTTGTAAAAAAAAGATTTAACGAAGATGAATGAAACAAATTCTAAGTGTTTGAGATTTATGGTCTACGCAATGACCTTCCTTTGAAACAGTGTCAGTGTCATTCTCCTTGCTGGCTGAGTGCACACACGCGCGCCGTCTCTGCAGCAGTCCCGGCCTTTTTCTTTCTTTATTTATTTTTTCTCCACCCTGATTTATAAGGACATGCCCTATCTTCATGTCTGGGGGGAGCATGCAGGGCTTTCAGTAAACATACACAGTGTGGTTCTTTTTTTTCCCAGAGCCAAAAGGAAAAGGTTCCTCCCCACAAGATAAACAACCCACCCACCCTTTCCCTCAAGCAAACACATAGGGGAGAGACGATGGGCTTTGCATCATGCCCCTTCCTCTACAGGCTGCTTTCTGCAGTGAGAGCTCCGCTGGCGAGGGCCACCTCTGGAGCGTGCCCAGCCATGGGTCGCACCATGTGAGGTCTGAGGCTCTCGGGCCTCGCAGTACCCAATGCCTGGCTTCTCCCTCACCCCCATGCCAGAGGCAGGTTTTTGCCTAGGTGAAATAATGCCCACGGAGCCAGGCATTACAGACTGCATGGCCTGTGGGAGGTGATCCCGTTCCTGCTCGACTGCTGCCAAGTGATTTCTATGGCTGTTGGCTGAAATGTCTTTTAAATTAATAATGTGGCATGGTTTTGTTTTAAAATAAAAATAAAAATCTATCGACCTAGGGACCTTGGAACTTATCTAATCTGCCTTACGACCTGACCCCAAGACCATTAAAGTCCCCCTTTGATTTCATCGAACTTCAGATTGGCCCTTGGCAAATGTTTCAATTAATCTTTGCCAGGTTTCATGTTTGTAATGAAATCTATATTCAAGTTAGTTTTGCGCAGTTCACGTTTTCATAACAAATGTTCTTCATGGCCCTTATTTCCAATAAAGAAATGGGCACGAGCCCTACAGAACGAGTAGGGCTTAGACAGAAAGTAAATCGGTGCCCATGTGGGACCTATATTTTTAAAGGATGCCACAGTAATGTCAAAACCACAGTGGTTGTTAATCAGAAGGTCCTCAAATCACTTTTTAGCCCAGGACTATACACTTAGGCCTTAACCCGCTGCACAGGAGCAGTCCTGATAATGGGGAGGAACACTGGGCTCATTGACATGGTTACCTGAGGAGGGAGGACAAGCAGAAAAAGACTTGCATCGCAGCAGGAAAAGCATACATGGCCAAAATACAGTCGGTGACACACTCATCCAAGCTCAGCCACAGAAACAAGTGGTAGGGGAACCAGTTGCCACCAGTCAGCTGGGAGCACACAACTGTCTACACGACTATTCCTCAGCTGCAGTCAATGTGAGATCCCTCAGATCAGCGTAGCCCTCTCCCCTCTTCCACTGAGGACACAGAGAGCTCAAATTATCCTACATCTGCCACGGCAAGAATCTGCAGGGACAGTTGCCATGGATCAGCAGACACCTGATAATTTCCTAGCCAGCAGTACCTTGTGCGTTCAAACAGAGGATCTCCCTTGGGACTAGAGGAGCTCTGAGGTGATTTTGGAGCATTCAGCCTGGCACTTAGATGCTGTTTACCTCTTTATAACGCCTTTTGATTGCTATTCATTTTACAAAATACAGTTAGAATTGTAGTTCCTCCTATTTGATTATTAATTGGCATGTCTTGTTCTTCTCTTGCTGACTGGAGTGATTATTTCAGAATATCCTCAGTGCTTGCCTTGCTTTTCACTCCAGTTTAAGGACTATGGTTTGGGGCTGTTCATTTCTGGAATGGCTTTATGTTTGGTGGTATCAAATAAATCACTCCCAGGTGGGCTGCGAAAACTCTTCCTTCAAAACATTGATATCAATCAGGCTCCATCCCTTATCTTGTGTACTGCAGCTGCTCCTCTCCCTCATCCCACCAGAAATGTTTTAAACTTAACCAGAGCCAAGAGAGCTTAAATTAGCTTTCAAGGACACAAGTTCTGCATCATATTCACTCCCATTCTATTTTGTTTACATTCTCCACTGTGCTGGCTCAATGACATCCCTGTATTCCCACCCAGTGTTTACTCAGGATCAATCTGCAAAACACACCTTCTGATGGTGATGTGGGTTTCCCCTCATAGCCCCCAGAAGGCAAAGACGTGAAGATGATAACTGGCTTTGGTGCCTTCTAGAATAAAACCCTGCACACAGGCAGAAGCCAGGGTACACGTCAGCCTCTCAGCATATCTGAGCGGGAAGGCAGGTTGGGTGGCACAGAGCACGTGGGAGACTCGGAAAAGTTGATTTAGTGCAAGCCTGTGGCTTCCACGGCAACCAGCAGCAGTGTCAGGTCCCTGGGGTATGCTCTGCCAAGGAAAATTCTTCTGCTGACGTGATGCTCAGGCGTGGTTACCACAGGGGAGCCTTCTGGGGGATAACGCAGTGTGACACTTCAGGTGACATCATCTTCCTTCTGCTTTTGTCGTTTCAGTCGTGTGTGATTTTACTTAGAATTAATAGCGCATGCTAATAATTAAAGGATGGTAGTCTGCATGTGGTGGGGAGGGATGACTGAAGGCATTGGAGTCCCTTGCTGAGCTGCACTTTGGGTGCCTTCCTTTATCTGAAAGTCAACTGCACATCCTGAATTAACAGAGATAAGCTCAGCTGAATGAAAATTCCTTTCAGTCAGGGTTTAAGGCCACATTTCTTGAGAAGATAGAAAAATGGGTACTAAAAAGCCAAGTCTTAGCCCAAAGTACATGCTATCCGGGCTACCAACACATTGTAAAAGATAGATTTAAGGGATGTGTGTTTTTTATCGTCTCCAAAATGCTGTGTTGCTTTGTGTTGTGCTTTCTGTGTTGTGTTTGGGTTTTTGTGTGTGTGTGTTGTGTTGCATTGGAGAAGTTCTTCTGAGAATAGAACAGGCTTAATATAAGGCAGATCCTTATGTTGGACTCAGGGTGGTTAAAACAACAAAACAGCCTTATTAAGCAAGTTAGTAGGACAAGCAGGGGTGGAGAGTAAAAACAAATGCAAAATATACAGAGCCTTGAAAAAGACAAGAAAGCAGAAAGCCTATAAATGCTTACATAAATAAAACAAGCCACTGCCCTCATTTAATTAGAAATTTTTATTAACAGCGGTTTGTTGACTAGTGTACTGTTTACATAGCGCCTGCGTAAAAAAAAAAAAAAAAATACAATCAGGAGATAGTGGCATTTTAATCCCCCTATTCCCAGGGTGGAAATGAAAGTGCTAAACTGGTCGTTTGTGCCTGTGAATAGCCCAGAGGCGCAGAGGTCACCAGTCTTTGTACGTCCTTTGGGGGACAGGCTGCAGGGGGTGGCACCACGGACCCAGCACACCTCAGGCTGCACAAGGCGGCAGGTACAGAGACTTCAGGCCGGCTTTGTTCCACCTGCTGCACCTGGATTCATTAGAACGCGGCCAGCAAAGTGACTGCTGCTTCCCCATTTTTTTTTTCCACAGAGGTGAGCTCCTCTCTGGAGTTCAGAAAGCTGGAAAATGTTGCTCAGAGCAACATTTCTGCTTCCCTTACCCTAGGGCTGCGCCGGAGCCAGAAATGACTTTAAATGGTCACAACGCAGCGTTATAGGGGGCTGGTTAATGTGACGCTGGGGGCTCAGCACGTGGCTGACCTCTACCTGCAGGAGTGAGGAGAGGGAGATGACTCACAAGTGGCTTTAGTGGGCGAGCATCAGTATCACGGGAGACCCGCGATCGTGTTATCATGTCCAATCTGTCCATCTGCCGTACACGTGTTATTGATTATACACACACACATAGCATATATCTGGAATATGTGTGTATATCTGCAAAACGCTTAACAAATCACCTGCGGACTGGAGGATTTACCCTGCTTGTCAGGACTGCTCATACTGCCGTTTCCTTTACAATTACTTTCCAGCACTCTTAACTTTCTTCGGCATGGCACCTTTATGCTGGCATCTAAACATTGTGTGTTCAGCACAAAGTTGGAGAGGAAAATACGAAGATATCTTGTTCTCCCACTTTTATGTTCAGTAAAAACGAAAAACTACTTTTCCCCGCGCTTTTTGTTAATAACAAACTCCTCTGCTCAGCCCTGCTGATGATGAGATGATTTACCTGGGAGGCATTGCAACTCTCTCAGCAAAAAAAAAAAAAAAAAAAAAAAAAAAAAAAAAAAAAAACTTCTGCAGCTCTCCCTGGTCCTCACTGCCTCAGGAGAAGCGAAGGGGAGAAAAAGAGCAAAGAAGACGATTTCCTTCACGGGGACGGTAACACCTCCCCGGGCGACTGCTCACCGCGTAGGACCCACGTAGCAGCAGCGTTCAGCTGCTTCCGCAGCAGCTTTATGCAAAGAATAAAGGGGATTTTATCCCCCTTTCTCTCCCTCTGGTGTAAGCAAACACGCAGCGAAATGAAGGCGCTGCATTGAAATGATGAGGTTTTAAAAGCTTAGGCTGTATATTAAAGGAAAGAAGCATTGATTTGGGTGTTGCATTTCTTTCCTGCTGCTGATATCAGCAGCAACGTGAGAAGTAGGGTGCTCTTAAAGGACAACAGAACCCGCGGGGTGCTGCTCCCCAGCCTCCCTCCTTATGCAGGTGCTCAGACAGACGGACAGACGGCTGTCTGCCCTGGGAATCGTCGGGGCTGTAAATGGGAAAGTGCTGCCAAGATAACATTGTCCTGCTCCTGCATTTCCTGGCGTAAAGTTGCAAGTGAATTGTGTGGGCCTAATGGCTCTGTTACCACGGGGTTTTGCGGGCGGGGTGAGGTGGGAAAGCAGGAGGTGGGGAAGCAGGGGAGGGGAGGGGACGGGAGGGGAAGGGAGGGCAAGGCAGGGCAGGGCAAGGCAGGGCAGGGCAAGTTCATCGCTTACCAGTTACCGAATAAAACTTAGCGAGCTCAAATGAATGGCGGAAGGAACCAGGCTTTATGAGAAAAGGCTGCGGAAGCCTTCTGCGTGTGGAGTGCTTCTGAAACCAGTCATGGGTGAAGTGGCCCCCGACGCTGGATGTTCCCTTCACGCTGCTTTGAGCCCTGGCTGTAGTCCTGGATCGGCTCGCACCTGCCTCTGCCACGATGGAGCACCCGAGAGCAGCACTCCCTCGCTCCCAGGAGAGCAGGATCCCTCAGGGATCCCAGGAGCCATCTCTGGGGTCGCGCCAGCAGATACCGGCGTGACCGGGAGCGGGGATTCACGCTGGGCCACAGATGCCGAAAGCAAGACGGGGGCTGCTGTTCGGGAGAGGGGGCTGGGAGCACTCCAAATGCAGCATGATACTGGTGTAGGGAGGGAGGTATGTGAGAGCTGAAGCTGGATCGATAGTGAATTTGGGCTTTGCTGGTGATTACTGGATTTTGAAGGATTGCCCTGATAAGAAAGGTGCTCCTGCAAGCAGGAACAGATTGGATTTTTTTCTTCTTCTTCTTTTAAATTATTGGGCTATCCTGGCTTGAACATATATGTCAGGCTCTCTGTGGTGTAAATTAGTCTCAGCTGATGATTTAGACCAGCGATTGTCCCTCCCCACATCCTTTTGTTCCTTACTAACTTGTTTATGGCTGGAGTTAGGCTTCCCCCAGGGCTTTTCTACCGGTTTAGCCCTTTTCTATCCCTCCTGAGGATCCTTCCTGAAGGAGAAAGCTGCAGAGGAAGTGGTTAGCCAGCTGTGTGCCCATATGGCCACAACGCTACGAACGCCGTCCCCTAGGATGAGTTGTATTGAGTCTTCTTTGGATTGTATACTCCTGGGGTTTGAAAAAGAAAAAAAAAAAATCACTGTAGAATTAATAGTTTATCAGTTCTCAATTTGATTACTGTATTAAGAAAACAGCCAGCGCCCGTCAGGTTTTTCAGCCACCTCCAAACACAAGACATCACACACAAGTGTGACTTTCTAATGAAAACACTTCAAAGTGTGTAACGGAGGCTGAGGCAGGACGTGCTGTCAGGACAGAAAGGACAGCTGAGCCCCGCTGTACCCGTGTGCTCATATGTGTTCAGTTCCGTGCTCACCAGCCAGGCGAGGAGCAATTCCTGCACGGACAAGAAGAACCAGAGAACGTTTTTCAGCCTCCTGTTAAGCAGTGCACGCAAGAATGAGTGCGTGCTCTCTTTGGCTTGCACATTTTACATCAACTATTACATTTTTTCTCACTTCTTTCTTTGGGGAAAGATAAAAGAGAGCGACCAGTCTGTGCCCTTGTGATGGCAGGGAACGTGAAAAAAATGGCCAAAACAGAAATGAAATATGCTCCGGCTCTATTACTGCTGGTGCAGTGAAGTCTGAATGCTGTAAGCAAAGCTTTCCGGTGTCCTTAAACCCATGCTTCCCCAGAGCTGTAGCAGCCCACACAACATCATGCCGCAGGCAAAACCAGCTGTCAGCAGCCCTGGAGGCCCCAGCAGAAGTCAGCTGGCCGCTGTCACATGCATGCCACCATCCCTCAGCCCCGAAAGGCTGCTTCTGACAGCCGGGAGCAGCACGGCACAGCAATGCCCAGGCTGCAGCACAGAGCATTGCTGGGAGCCACAGCGAGCCTGTAACAGCGCTGCTGCTTCTCCTCCCACTGCACAGGGGATTCCTGCCTCTGGAAGGGAGCGGGGATGAAATTAGCATCCTCTCTCTTTTTGACAGACAGGGGGATGGGGGAGTAAAGAATAGCTAGAGCTACGAGCTTAAATAGAAATTGTTATTCACGTGATGGCAAAAGTGTCAGGTGGGGATGAGGTGGTTCTGTGCCTGCCATCCGGAGGAGAGGGGTAAGGACCAAAGCACAGTGAGAAAGGGCTTTGCCTTGGCACAGCCCATGAACGAAGGGGAAAACAAACCTCTACCTGCAGCCCAGCCCCGTAATGCATCAGCCCCAGCAAACTCGAGTCTCACAGTTTGTCCTGAAATCAGTGCTGCAGCCTGCAGGATCAGACACGTAGGTTAAGCCCACTGAATGTATCAGTCAGTAACAAACTAGGTCATTTTTACTTGCTTTTCACAAGATGCGTTTTTCCTTACATATGATAAAGTAGAGGCTAAAGATCCAGAAACTATGGCTATGGGGCTTTCACGTTCCTTCTCATCAGTTTGGTTAATTGCTCGTTTCATTTACTAGCTGGGTTTTAACTTTCCTATGGATCACTTGGCTCCTGAAATTCCATAAGTACTGAAAGTCAGCAAATTTTGAAAAGTGTTCTCTGGAGGGAAGTCCTGGAACTCTTACAACAGGCATAATTTTCATTTGTGCAGGTTTAGTGCTTTCACGGAATAAATAAGCATTAACTATTCTCCAACCGCGCCAGAATGCAGTGGCTTTGCAGCCTGCCATGTGCTGTACTGGAAGCCTAAGCATTTCACCTTGCAGGCTCTGTGCACAGGAATTGTGATCGTTACTCAGCAGATCCCTTCCAGATGAAACCTCACTCCAGATCAGTTCTGTCTGGATTTAATACACGTAATAGCAAGATAGTGGGATTTGCATCTGAGGGCTAACTTTTGTGTGAGGGAATCGTGAGAGGCAAAGGTAAATTTTTGATTAACCCCTCTAGCCACTGGGTGCCACTATTGATTTGTTGGGTTAACAGAGTAGCAGTGATCTTGCAACCTCCCGGGAGCAATCTGCACGCACATGGTTTCAATGGATTGTTAGCACATGGGAAGCTCACCTTCGTCCTACTCAATTTCTTTATAAAACACCTGCCCTGCGTGTCTCTGATTTCCGTCTCCTCGATCACCGTGACTGTATGTCAGTGTCAGGGCATCGTTTAAGGTGCTGATTTCGGGGCTGTGTACCCAGCTCTTGCAAAGCACTCAAGGCTTACCTTTAAGAGAGCTGAGCGGTGCCTTTGCAATCAGCGAAGCTGCTCACGTGCTAAGCATACATTTGTCTGCTTTGCTGCATTAGTGCACAGTGACTGGAACTGAAGACGTGGTCAGTAAAGAAGCCCTCTAAGCCGTCAGCTTTGCTGCTGGCTATCTTCCCCACATTCACCCTGTGCAGTGCAGACTCAGTTCCGTACCCACGCACAAGATGCATGCAACTACTGCTGCCAGGTCCTAGCAGTTCGTGCAGGGACAGGATCAGACCCCCTTCCACCTCGCCTCTCCTCTGCTCTCCCCTGCCGTTTGTGTGGTGCTGTACCCTTTGTTTTTCCCTGCGAGTGCTCTGGGGCAGGAGCAGCACATCAACAGGGAGCTGTGGGGCAGAGATCACACGAGCAAACCCAAAGGTTGAGGCCAGAGTGCCATTTGCAGGTGGCTGTGCTGAGTGAGCGGGACAGGAACACAGACCGGTAGCGCGCATCACCAAGGCCAGGCTGCTCGCATAGGACTCCCTTGTTCGTTAATTAAGGTTTTCTCCCTCAGACATTAAAACGGCTCTAGCATTTCCTCTGAGCTACAGGTTTCACACCAGAAAAGGGTCATGAGAAATCACCATTTAATTAAATAAATTTATCCTCGCCTGATGACCCTTCCCCAAACTCGGAACCTCACTGCCACCATTAGAGCCCCACGTAAACTGCAGCCGTGAGCAGTCTGCGTCGGGATTACAGCGTGCCCAGCAAGAGAAATTGCTCCTGAGATCATTTAACCTCCCTGGGGAGATGACAGGAAGGAATTAATCTTCCACTGCTAATCCGCCCTGTGCTGCTGCTGGATCAAAAATTGGCATTGCCGGGGGTGCCTGCGCAGGGAGCCCGCCGTGGCATTTTCCATCCGCGTGTGCTCCCTCCCAGCGCGGCCGGGGAAGCGAGGGGCAGCTATTTCAGGAAGCGCACACGGCGTGCTGCTAAATGGTTTGTGCTGCCTGGGAGGAACACGGAGCTGCTAGCGTTGCTCTGCAGTCCTATCTGTGCCAGCAAAGTGAGTGCTGTGGATGTGTCTTCACTCCAGTCCCACGAGTCAGCCTCCTCATCTAGTTTTGCTGCTATTTGCCATCTCTTTTATATTTATTCTTTCACTCTCTGCCACTATTATATTTATTGCTAATTTACATAATTTACTGTCTGGTGCCCAGGTATACCAGGTTTTTGTTCTCCAGGATGCCTGTGGGAAAGAAAACACACTAGCATGACCCCGTGCTATCCTTTGTAGCTCTTCAGCTGTTTTGGAAATCTTTTATTTCCCCCGGTGAGCACAGTGGATTCAACAAACAGTTCAGTGTTTGTGGACAGCCCCCCAGAGAGGGGGATCTGGTTTGTAAGTGTGAGGTGGGGCCAGTCCTGGAGCAGGGGCAGCACCCTGGGATGCAGGGATCTGCACTGTAACCAGCAAGTAGAACAGCCCTTCAGGCTCGTGGAAAAAAGCTAAACTGGCTAAAGAGCATTTATTCCTGGGGTGGGATGAAGGGCTTCTGTGCTCTAAAACAAATGATATCTCAGATGATCCAGATGCAAGGTTCAGCTCAGGTGACGAGGATATTTCTGGCTCAGCTCTGTGGTTGAGTTCTGCATCGTGATGCTTCTTTGTTGCACGCTGAGCATTTCCACTCAAAGAAAACTCTGGGGTATGCTTAGGGTGACCCCGTTCTGCACTGTGCTCCAAGGCAGCACACCTAGCTGGGCCAAGGTGAGGCGCAGGGTCCTGATACTGCCTGGGACAGGCTCACAAGCAAAGCAAAACCTGCTGTCAGGCTCCTGTGTGCTGGCTAGCGCTGGCTTGAAGCCCCCTGCTCAGCGCTCAGCAGTGGGCCAGGACTGACACGTGGCCACATCACTCCCATTGCCCTGGCACTTCAGCAGGTCCCGGTGCCCAGCAGTGGCCTGCCGTGGTGCAGTCTGCACCCATGGCGTGCACCACGCACAGCGCTGTCTGGTCTGATGCGATTTCACCCATGGGATCGTTCAGGCTGGCAGTTGTAAAGGATATATATACAACATTGCCCTTTGACAGCCAAATCAAGTTCCCCATCTAGCACAGTATGGTCAAAAACAAGCAGCCTGGTGCAAAACATAAGTAGCAGCAGCAGCAGACCATGTATTTCATTTTTGCATTAAAAACTACTTGCAGTGATAGATGATAGCCCTGTGAAATCCAGAAACAAGATGCCTATATCATATTCATATTTATTTTAATTCTGAAGAATGGTTCTTTGGGGACTTTTACCAAACCAGACCCTTGTAAATGGTATCCTGATGGATTATGCTTTGCTCAGAAGTAACTTTACTTGTGCACCTCTGAGTCCTGTTTGTCACTTGTTCTTCTCCGAGGTTTCCAGCCGGCTCAGAAAAGAAATGATAGAGTAAAAATAGAGCTAGCTGTGTGTCTGCGGTGAGAATGATCTCCTCTGGCAATAGAGCACCATTGGTCTCCAACCCTAATTACTGCCTTTTTACCCTCTAACAATAGGTCTGCAATTATGTTTCAGGGATACGGGGCTTTCCTTTACAGGGCCTTTGCTGTGAGAACCTTATGTTAAGGAGTCACGCTTTCCTCCCCCCCCCCGCCGCCCCCAACCTTTCCTAACACTGGTAACGCACTGCCCGAGCCTATCCCTGCACGTACAGCACACTGCTACGCGCAGAGCCCAGGCGGAGGCTCTGCCAGCACTGCTGCCGGCCCCAGCCCCGCTGGGAGAAGCAGGAGCCAACACGTGGCGAGCGCTGGCAGCAGCAGCCAGAGCCCTGAGAGCACCGCAGCAAGCTGGTGCTCGCTCTGCTCGGAGGCCACTTTTCGGCAACAGAGAGCGACTCTGCATTCACAAGCCTGGCCCGCAGACCCCATAAATAAGGGCGTTTTGCTGCATCAGGTTTTTTTTTTTTGCTGCTCTTTCCTCCCAGAGCCAGGAGCAAGGTATCATAGAAAACTACATGCCCTTTTTGATGTGCACCTACAGCTTCAGCTATTTTCTGGAAGCACTGCAACCCCGGACTGCTTTCTCCAAGCACATTCTCAGTGCTGCTACTGATGGTGCTGCGCTTCCCTTTGCTTGCGGACCTTCCTGGTGCTGCCTGTGTGGTTTCTCCTACCCACCGTACACACAGGCATCCTCTTGCACGCAGTGAGGCTTCCGCACCTCCCCACTCCGGCTCCTGAGCCCCCTCCAGCGCGCTTTTCTTGTGGGCAGAGCACAAAGCACATATCTGTGCTTTGGGGGGGAGGACTTTGCCCCTTCAGATTGCTGGCTCTGGGTGGGAGCATTGCTAAAAGCCTGGAGTTGAAAAGATTTCTAATCCCCCAGCACTGCCAGGAGGATCGACCTCACCTCAGGAAGGAGCTTACCAAAATGTTACGATGCTGTTAGTGTTGACATTAAAGCGCAGCCAGATTTTGCCAGGAGGCACTCGGTAGTGACGAGGCTTTTTCTGCACTGGCATTATGTAAAGGTTAACAGCAGCAAGGCACATTATCAAAGACATAGGACAGTATATACACGTAAGGTTAATGATTCTTCAAACAGAGAGCCCTGAAAAGGGCTGTGGAGGTGTAGCCTAAGGAACCACATGAACACCAACCAATTATCTTCACGTTTCTTCTTTCCTAGTGTAAGCTGCAGCAGCCGGGTCCCGTACGAATATGTCACGATAGATGACAGTGACATGAGCAGATGAACCCCAAGGCAAGCCGCTGTCCTGTCAAGGAGAGGGCAAGGCCGGGTCCCCTACACATGCACGGGCTGTGTCACTGACAGCGATTTACGGCTGTGGTCAGGCGCCTGCCGTCTGTATCCTCCCCCAAGAAGCAGGTTCTAGAGTATTTTTAAACACGATTGCCACTAATGCTTGTCTTCAGTACGAACCTCTGACAAAGGAGAGCCCAGCAGTCCACAACCAGGTGAAGTTTAACATTTTTGGAATCTGGCATTTAAAACAATGCTTCGCTAAGCCATGCCTACCTGTTCCTTACAGTCTGAGGTCTGTAGCAACATTAACCTGTCAAGAGAGAGGGAAAAAGGTTACTCCGGTGATTTGTCCTAACTGTTTACATTCACTGTGATTTGGCTTAGACCTGTGTTTCATCTGGCTCTGGTCGTGTGGTTCAAAACACTGACGATGGAGGCAAACACAGTTTCCTCCTTAAGGTGAGGCCAGAAACGTTTTAGCCTAAGCACAGTGCAAAAAGATTGCCTAATCCATCACCTCCATTAGGAGCTGTATAAACAGAGCGGCCACCGCACGGTGCTGACAGCACGCAGCCTGTTGCTCACAAGCAGGGATGGGATTCTGCTCTGGCTTGCACCCCAAAGCACACAGTGCACGGCAGCGCAAGGCGAGGCAGCATCTTGCACCCAGTGCCTCTACAACAAGAGAATCCGGAGCCTGGCTGCAGCTGGAAATCCTTCTTTTCTCGTGTCCCACTCTCCATTTGAACACCTCCTCTGCCTCAGGCGGTGGCCAAACACTTCCCATTGCATTGCTGAGGGATGTCAGCGGTTTCTTATGACAGGGGAAGCTGCTGTGCACACTTGCTAAAATAAACTGTGCTCAATCCAATAAAAGGGAGGATGTCAGTGCTGAGGCCGTAGTTAAAGCTGTTTGGGGATTTGCAGCCAAAACAGGAGTCAAATCCCTCTGCACCCAACTTTCATGACTGAATGTAATCTCCAGAGTTTGTAGACTGTCTCTTGCACAAGGCAGACGTTTCTTCTCCACATTGTTTTCTGGCATATTTACCAATTTCTCAGCTTCCCGCATCTCCCTCCCCCTTGGAGCCTGTCAGTCCTGCAGACCCTTACAGACAAGCCCCCTCCTATTTTTCAATGTGTCCTTACCACCTCTCTTCATACTGACACTCCTTATCACCCCCTACATACCCCTTTCACCCTCCCTGCTCCCTTGGCACTTTTTTTTTTTTCCCTTTTTTCTCAGTGCCCATACCTATCAACTCATATGGCTGTCTACAGGAATCCTGTACAAATGAGTAGTGACAGTGCTGGCCAAAGAATCAGTAAACAGAAGCAAAGGGGCAGTCTGGGCTCCAGGACCAACAGGATATAGCATTAACCCAGGGCATGGTCTGGAAAAGCAGAGGGAGAAAGAGTCAAGGCTATTTAGGGCTATGCAAGACACCCTAGGAGGAACAGAGAGACGAAAATACATGAGCCACCCATGCCATCTGTCAATGTTTGCACAGAAATCCCACCAAACCAAAAATATTGTTAAAAATACATCAAAGTTGCTCACGGCACATCCCACCAACAAAAACAGAAAAGCTCGCGTGGCTCCCATCCTCCTGCCCAGCACCCTTCCGCCAGCAGCTAACTGCACGCACCCTGAGCCACGCGATTGCTCCTCCTGCAAACTGCGCTTCTTCTTGTAGTTCTTTCCAAACTGTTGCTTTGTTGACTCCTTAATGTCACAGCTATTGCCTTCACTAAGTTCCCCCACACACACACACACAATGCTGGTGTGGAAGTACAACAGGGTTCTTATGCCATCACACCGTGCCTTGGCTAAGGCATAGCCGTGGCACTGCACGAGGCCCCGGGCTGCTGCAGGGCTGGGCAGGAGGAGCAGATGGCCTGAGAGAGCAGTCACCTTTTGAACAGCAAATATCAACTGCACTTTGCAGAGTAAATTACCCTAAAACAGGCAAACTCACTGTGCAGAAGCAATAGGGAATATCTTCAAGTGCACCCTCTAGCTCCAGTTTTCACTGGGGTAAGCAGTTCTGTACCTGTACCTACAGCCTTAGGTTGTTGGTACCGACTGGAGAGACAAGAACAGAGCTCATTTAAACCTCAGGAGCAAGACACCCATCTTGCCATCCCGCAGCCCGTGCCCTACCCAGTGACGGGCATTGCGCCCTTTCCAGCCTGTACTGACACAAGCTAACAATGCCCAGGTTTGGAATTACCCCGCATAAGAGCTGATTTGACATCCCCTGAGAGCCAGTCTGGATCTTCCCAATGGCTGGAATGCTGATTTCTGCAGAGAGCGGGAGACTTCAGATCAAGACAAGAAATCCTGCATCTGTCAAACGTCACCTACAAAGTGCCAAGTATTGTCAGGACATCTTGAGCATCACCGGGGCTGCTTCCCTACATTCACCGCACGAAGGGCCCAGTGTTGGTGTCCCAGTAACGCCAGGGCCAGACGTGGTGGCTGTAAAGAAGATCACGCAGGCATCTGAACCAGGCGTCTGCTGTCGTGCAGCACCGACAGATGAAGTAAAATAAAATGAAATGAAATGAAATAAAATAGCGTAGTATAACACAAAGTAAGGTAACGCAGCACGAAATAAAATAATAAAATGTAATCGCTTGCGTGCTCTGGGGGGTTCCCATCCGACAGGAAAACTTTCCTCCAACAGGAGGAGCTCTTTTGCTTTGGTGAGACGATGCCAAAGGAGTGGCCACGCTTTTGCTCCGAGCCCCCTCCTCCCCCGTTTTATATGAGAGCGGCAGCTTAATTGATTTGATAACAAAATAAACAGCGGCTCAGGGCCGCCGGCGGCACGGCTCGCCCCGTGGGCGGGGACACGCCGGGCCCCGCG
>VXAV01007301.1:189688-208149 GCA_013399715.1 Alectura lathami | reverse complement strand
TATATATATATATATATATATGCATAGCATTATACTGATACCTACTCAAGAAATTCAGTGATGTATTTTTGACTGCATTTTGACCAGGTCCATGGACTTGTATGGTAATTTAAAGTTGGAGCCATAACATGGTATTGATGTTTAATTCCAGCTTCTTTACATTTAAAACTGTCATCATGTGGCACATTAAAACTAAAAAGCAAAACAAACAAACTCCAGAATAAATTCAGCAATAATTAACTGGAATACACTTTTGTTGTAGTAGCAAAAGCCCTGGTTTTAAGTCTGAGCATGCCTGAGAACTGTGATGGAACTTGCGCTTTATGACTATCTGACATTATGGCAATAATGCTGAGTACAGTAAGAATTTTTACAATTGTGTAGTTCTTAGCTCAACAGAAAAATCCTAATGTTTTGGGAGTATGGCATTTTAAATGAACAACCCATCTACTGAACTGAATATACAGGTGGGTAACTGGACTGTTCATAACATTGCCCCAATATTCACATTATAATTCTTACTACACGATAACTAACTACAGAGCACATCAACATCATATTCATGTAACTAAATCTTTACCATATTTTCTAACTCAGTTTAAGTAACACAATAAATGGCATGTATCTAAATGAACTTCCAGAAGAATGAAAATCAACAAAGTTAGCTACTGAGCTCTGTAATGCCATTGTTACCTACACAGTGGCATGCCTCATGGAGCTAGAGTATAGCACCTTTCTGCCATCACTGATGAGGTATGCTTCATAAAATAAAATGCTGTCATCTCCTCTTATTTTTCTGTGTAAAGTATTTCTCTTTTTGTTACTCTATTGTATTCTGAAAGGATCAAACACAAGGAAGAATATTTCTGCATTATGTTAACAAACAACTCTTCTTAAATTCCTGTCAGGTCTAGAATGCAAGTGGAGTTAACAGGACTATATTGCGCATCGAAGATACCTGTCCCAGTGTCCCAACCAGCTGATATAACAAAAGAACAAAAGATGGCTATACCTCCAGTGTCTCCCATCATCCCTGTTAGCAAATGGCCAGGTTATAAACCTCATGGCTTCTCTGCCTCTAGGTGGCAGGCAGAGCTGACACTGCAAGGGGCAAATCCAGTGACTATTCTAAAAGGCAGACTACTCTTAGAAAAGCACAGCCCATCACTGGAAAATGGTAATATTCAAAATTAAATTAAAACACATTACCTGCTGGGAAATAGGTACTTACACATGTCCAAGCTCATGTGCTATAGTAAAAGCAGCACTTAATCCATTTTCTTCGCTTATAGAACAGCTGCGTAGCGGGTCACACATCGTACCTAGCTCTGCCAAACCTGCAAAATTGAGTTCTATAAAAGCTTGATGGAGTGAGTTTTCATGTAGAAGAAGCAACTCTGTAGGTGACCACTAGAGCACATGAATTGAAAGCATGCACTATCTATGCAACTAAATGTACATAAAAGCAACAACCTCCCAATATCACAGTATGTGCAGAACAACTCGGAAAGGATTTTTGTCTGTCAATTACATTTTACATCTATTTTCTGTTATTTTCATAGCTGATATACTTCTACAGTAAAATCCTCTTACAGATTTTCTGTTGTAAGATCACACTGATGAAAAGAGAATAACTCACCTAGAGTATCACACTTCTCTCTAGCCCTGCAGATGTCTTCCCTTGAAAGAAAAGATTTATTTTAAATTACTAGAACAAATGAAAAGTACTTCAATTAAAAGTATTTCACTGTTGCTACAACAGTTACAGCAATTGCAAATCTCAGTTCTCAATTTTCAATCTTGCAGTCCATTCAAAGAATTTGCATTCTTGTGAAAGAAGTAATTTACATTCACCAGACAAAGTTCACAGTATTACTTTCTATCTAGCTTGCAAAGAATACAAATTGATATACTATGCTATTTTTCTACTGTGTTCACAAGTGTAAAATGCTGCTGAAAATGTGCACATTCCAGTCTACTTGAAAGTACTTTATGCAGTGGAGCAGCTGCCAAAATAACAATGTAAAATTCAAGGCAAATATCAAAAGCAGTTTTAAGTGCTGGAATGTGTCCAGTTTGAATACCAGTAAAAAATTAATGAAAAGGAACAAGAGTGTATCTCAGGGAATGAGCATCATTTTGGTAGTTCTAATTATGCCTGGGCTATAAGGAGTTGACCATCACTGCATCCTTTAGCTCATTCTTTTATGTAAAACACCATGTCCCTGTCACATCAATGTAAAATGGTTAAAGGCCTCATTTCCCTGTAACAATTTCAGGTCTAAATAACTTCCATTACCTTTAACAAAAGCTTGATCAAACACTTAGTGACAAATTTAACACTGCAAGACTAATTGCTCATGTATTGATCATCTAGAGTTCGGGAAGTGCAGGATATTCTTTATTCACTCCAATTAACTATGAACAGTGTCAGTGGACATTTAAATATGATGATGTAAGAAAGAAACTGCATCATTTCCCTCACCTGGCTGAGTAATTCTATTTCAATACCATACCTAGTGATTAGAACAGCAGTGTCATGATGAGAAGGGTGAGCATCATCCAAAATGTTTTGGGCTTGCTGCCATAAGCAAAAATTACGAAGAGTGGTAGCTGCATTGAAAGTGATAGCTGGTCCTTCCTAAGAAATGTCCAAGAAACAGAAGGGTTGTAATAGTTGTGCACTTGTGCCCATTATTTTGTCATTCACGCCCCTGATCTCCACAACAGTGACTGAGTGGAAAGGAAGTCAGAAGTACTCCACTCACACAGATTTATTTGCAGAATGAGGATCTTAGCTTAAAGTCATCATTCATGAGAACTCATTTTTTTAATCCATGCATCATGTGTTAGATACAGAAAAATAGGGCAGGCAAGAAATTCCTGATCAATAAATATACAAATGAATATCTGAAAAATATATATTTCTTACAGTTTAAAATTTTACAACTGTTAGCACTGAAAACTCTCAATCAAAACCCTCCATAAAAGTTGTCATTTCACGGTCACATTTTTGCATGAGCACAAGCACACACTAGGCAGTTGTGCCATAAGCTTTCACTCAGTGTCTGATTTAAGCTCATTTAGACCAACAGGAGGTGATAATAAACAGGTGGAGAAATACAGGCATTAAATAAAGGCTGTGCAGTTAACCGCTGTGTACATTAATTATACCTGCAATGTGATAGCAGCACATTTAACATTTCTACTTCCCTAGAATAAAAATATATAGCTAAACAAAAATAAAACATAAAATATTTTGAAGTTTGGAATTATAATGTAAATTTATATATTTTTGTGTATGCTATTAGAAATATTTCTTTTTCCTACCTGTTCATTGTGAATTACAATTAATTTTACAATGACTATATTTATAAGATTTCCAATACTTGAATCTTTATAGATTGCTGCAACCTAAGGAGGAAAAAGTCAGAAGGTTAGAATAATAATTTCATCTGACAAATCACATTCCACTTTGACATGCAAAGGAGTTATCTGATAATAACAGGCTGTTGTACAACAGATGTCTCAGGCATCCATCTGTACCTTTCTACCCATGGATTTGGTAATAACCCATTTTTAGTCACCCAGTTTTAAGCTACGATGCTACCTCAAAATAGCTCACATTTACTACACACATCAAGGTCAGAACACGCATGATGTTTTCCAGTGCTGTTCTCCAAATAAAAGCTAATTATCCTACAAAAGCTTTCGTAAATGCTAAAAATGCAGTTGTTAAATAACCAAATAGTTATAATTTTATTTCCAGACAGACACCGTGTTGATAAGGTTAGTGGAGGAGGTGTACCTATTGTTGATAAATTATCAAAGAAAGAAATGGAGTAAGTCTGCAGAACTGTCACAGACATAAGCCAGTTTATGCAGGTGATTTGTGGAATCAACACCTAAACTATTGGAAGGTTTCAGAAAGCCCCTTAGAACCAATAAACTTTTGCCTTTGCTTTTGCTGGAGATAGGACTGCACTGAAAACATACCTGACACGCTGTACGAAGGTTTCTTTCCTCATTCACAGTTCCTGTTTCCATAGCCAACAGGCATTTTTATATGCAACGTTGCAGCCAGACGCTAAAAGCTGCAAGTCATTTCCATACAGTAAAGTAAACCACTTGGAAAGTTATGCTACATAAAGGCAGTAAAGATGTTTGTTCACTCTCAGTAACAGCTTCGGACATCCCATCCATACGGATTCCCCAGTTTGGCTTAAAGCAGCTGTTAAATAAGCCTTATCTAAACCAATGCTGCCACTAACACAGAAGCACTGACCTTCCTCCCCTCTGGCTTGGGCTAAAGCTGCAAGGCTACAAGAGGAACAGGATCAAGGAACTGATCATGCTGAATTGCACTGTTGTGTGTGTGTCATGTTATATTGATTAACATGACCTCATTCCTGGCAGCCTCTCCAACACAAGTGTTGACAGTGGGAGTGGTGCAGAATTGACTTCTTTCAGTAGTCTACACTTCAACTGGTTCAAACTGCTTGTGAAGACACAGCCTTGCTGTGTGAATCCTAAGTACGTGAGATCAAGTAATTCTGCTTGAAGTTGGAAGCAACAGAGCCCCGGCTCCCATGATTCCTACCCTCCCGTTCTCTGAACCGGATGGGAGTGCGCAGTGCAGCGGTGCCCTTCATCCCTTTGTTGACAGACAAGCCGGATATGGAGGGCTCTATAATAGCAGGGACGGAGCCTGAGTTCTGGAATCCATGTGGAAAGCATATTTCAGAGAAGACTAGCTATTGTCTGTTTCCTTCCATATGGATTCCATTCCTGGTTACTATCCAGCAAGCGTCCAATTATTCCGAGGAGCATCTCTTGAGCACTTGCTGAAGAGTTCTATCAGGAAAGGAAACATTCTTTATTAAAGAAAGGTGCCTGGACAGGTATAGCTCAAGCACCATAGATTTAAAAATTAGAATTTATACAGAGGGTGTCAGCTGAATTTGAATGGAATAAACTACCATTTTACCACAAAACTATCTTTAAACTACCACAAATTATCAAGCACAAAATGTTTTCTTATAGATTGAGATCTGCTGCAATACAGAGGATATTTCTATACATGTATCCTTCTCATGAAGGATCACAATCTAGACATGCTCCTGAACAAATTGTCCTCTTAAAATAACAATGTTATTACATCCATCTTATGTAATTAACATTAAGCTATCTGTCTAGACTCCCATCAGTGAAGAAGAACAGATGAACAGTTGCCTAGACATCTATCTCAAAACACTTATTTAGATACATGTATTTTCAAAAATATAGGATGATGAATTATTTCATTTCTTCATCCACTTACAATGAAGACTGGATGTCTAACTAACAGATGTATGAGATTAATTCCAGCCCTACTGTTTCAAGTTTTACCTCTCTTCAGCAAAGAAGAAACAGAAAATCGGTTCATACAGCATTCCAAAATCATGTCAAAGAGGAATCTGAGATGAGATCTGCAAAGGTCTTTGTCTTATAATGCACTCTACAGGGAAAAGATTCTCCTGAGGACTGACTCAGCTTAAGCTGAGGCCAGAGCTACCTACACCACAGTTTGTTAAGCACAAACCTATACAAGATTACACACATGCAATGTTAACAGGAAGATCTTTTATAAAACAGATGACAAAGCCAGGCTACTGTATGTCTCAACGACAATGCTGAAACTGGCATTGCTATAGAAATACAGTGAACATCGTTCAACTGAGTAGGTAAATCAGTCTGGTTAACAACGTCTCCTTTGGAACAGAATGCTCTGAAATTCAGGGAACAGTAGCATTTCACTGGCTGTCAGGTAAAATAACACTGGGTACATTGGACAAATATCAATATTAGGATTTGTTCAGTTCTACAAGATTATATTTCAGGTAGAATAGTCAAAGGGATTGAGCACTCAGTGGGGGGTGAACCAGGTTCAGCTGACAACAAATAATGCCAGAAGTGTCTAGACTAGGACTATCATAATAATCTTCAGTGCAGCATTGCCTTTCAGTTTCATGAAGGCCTCTAGTACTATAGCACATCAGAAGACAACTCATTTTCAATCCGGAGTGACTAGAAGGATTTGGACAGAGTCCAAACCAGAGCCTCCCTAGGGTTAAAACTTGACATTTCTTGTTCTTGTTTATAATTCTTACTGTAGTCGATGGAACCTTCCTCACATACAATAATGTGTTCTTGAAAACTCTGTTACTGTTGTATAACCTCAACAGATAGCAGTTATCTGCTAAGAAAGCCTGAAAATTGAAGATGCAAAGAAACCAGCACAAAACCCAGAGTCAAGTGCCCTCCTTCATTCCTGTTGACACAATGTCCATATAGAACATCTGGGAAAAGTATTTCTTCAAACACCAGTGCAAATCACTCATACCTCAGAGAAGATGCATCATCAGACTAAGTACAAGAGAAAAAACTCACTGTGCATCTGAACAGCATCTGTTGTAGGGTCTTCAACATCGTATCTATGCAACCTCTAACTACTGGCCACCTCTGTCTGGAGCACAGGTGAGGTCTGAATTCACGTCATTTACATGCCTAAGGCCAGTAGTTCTTATCAGAGTCTTACCAGAATCCGAAACATTTTTTCTCATATTGGGAACAGATAAGTACCTGCTAAACTTAAAAACTAACACTGCTCCCATTAATCCTATGCTTGAGTCAAAGTATGGATCCTCTGTCTCATGGACACTTTCAGGACCCCCACGACACTACTTCTTACTTTATTGAAAAATGTACAAGGATAAATGCTCTCATATTCTAAGGACACATCTTCCAACACTTCGTTATTGGAAGCATTCACGAAAAAGGATGATGAAACGGAACAGGAATTTGACAGAAGACATCACTTCTTTACAATTTCCAGACCTACTTTCTTTATAGTGATCTAAATCCAGGCTTCACAAAAGAAGATAATAGCCAGGACTGAGGGAAGTAACTTTCAGGAGATTCTTCAGACACTTGAAACAGGCATCTGTATAACTGAAGGACAATTCAGACAACACAAGAATAAAGAAAGGGGAAAAAAACAACCAACCAACCATGATGAAATTAGCTACCCTTCTGTGAAAAGATCACAGATTTTGTTTTCATGGAATTCCCAAAAATTAAAGATAGATCTTGTCATCACCACAGCTGTGGCTGCCAGCTGACTGAAAGCAACTCCTCTTGCTGTCCCTGTAGTAGCTGTCCATTATATGGGACTGTGAATTGTTGCAGGCTGCCATGTTCAGAAAAGGGACTAGAACATGAGGAAATACATCTAGAGGCTGGAAAATAAGCAATATACCTAAACAGAATTGAATTTCTTCACCTGTTTTTCCCCTAAATATTGTTTTACAAGACCTCTTTTTCTTTTCTCATCTTTTCTCATCTACTACACGCAACCAGGAGAATTCAAACACATCACTTGAAAGAAACGTTATCAGTTCTTAGCTCACATGTCTTCTGCAGGCTCCAACAATCTTTTATTTATCACCGTAGTGCTGACAGGATGTGAGATATCCAGAACCTGGGAGATTTCTCCTTCACCTCTTCCATTGTCATATCCTGATTCTGTCATATATTTTCTTAAGACCCCAGAAATTTCTGAAGTCATGAGATAAAGAAGTCATCACAGCATTTATTGCTTCACTGAGAGAGAATAAGAAAAAGCTGTGTTATTTCTGCTAGTGTTACTCCTATTCTGTTCCATCTACCTACGCAGTACAAAACTGTTTTCTTCGGAGAAACCTAACACCAGTAGAGACTTCTCATGCAAACTTGTACAAATATACCTACACACCTCAGAGTAACCACCTCTTCCTACTAGTTGTGTGTCACGTCCTCTCACCCAGGTCCTCTCCAATCTACCTTTCCCTGAGTTACTCAAGCAAAGGTTCCAGATGACTCCCAATTGTGCTCTGATGGAAGCAAAAAGAAACATATCCCTTTGAAAGGATGAGTCACCATGTCAGGAGTGCCTGGGCTCTGTCCTACCTCTAATCTGGGGGCTGATACAGCTGCAAATATAACCCCTTAATATTGGAAAAACCTTGTCAGTGACTTAATAATCATCAGCTGCAGTCTTGATGAAAACAGACACCAAGGCTGTAATCAGATCATATCCAAGGGCATCAAGCATGGCACAGATGTCAAAGCATGATTCCTTTTGGTATCTGAACGAAACTACTTGAAAGGATCATGTCACATGGAACATCCATAGCCAGATTTTTCTAGCCATGAGAAGCTACTCAGAAAAAAAAAAAGATGACACAAGCATTGTTTGGCAAATGTCTCCTGCTTACTTGAGTCCTATGTGGCTTAAAGAAAGGCTTTTTTTTGTTTTTTTTAATAACTGAACAGTACTGAAGCTTCACTGTGGGCACAGACTTTGAACACTGTACGGCTGAGAACAACACAGACGTACTAATTTTTTAAATACCTAATTAAAAATAAACTACCTAGCAACAGTAGTAGAGAGCACCAACAGCAGTGAAGTGTAAAGAGGGGCCTGCTCACATGCTGCAAAATTTCCATCTCTGTTGCTTGATGGACCTCACGATGCAGTACAGTATGAGGCACTGTGATACCAGATACACAGGCACTCTGGAGCTGGAGAATTTATAAGGGCAGTCAGTTTAATAAAAAATAAGTGGTTATTATACATAGATATATTAGTACGCCAAGATGCACAAGTCTAGCTCAGAAATTTTTGCTTGAAAGATACTTTAAGAATAACTATCTAGCTATGTATATTTTCTGGTGCTTAACCAAATAGCCATTTTCCTTTCAACAATGTCACTAAGAAAACATGATTGTGTGTGTATATGTACAGAAGAAAAGCAGTGGGGGAATCAGCTCAAGCAAGAAAGACAAGGCTTTGTGCTGGCTCTCTAGTTTTTACTTGACGTAAGATAAAAAAAGCACTGAATGTTACTGCAATATTAATAGTTAGCTGAGCAAATGAGCAATAAGAAAGTAAAACACAAGATTAGTAGTCTGCTTTCAGCAGAGATTCAAGAAAAACTCATTTTGAATTCAGAAATGTATTTGGTCATTCATGTAGAAGAAATATGATTAACCTAGTATTTATTTCAGTCTACTGCCTACTTTAAAAATTATGACAATATACACTAAATTCAGTAATGTCAGGTATTCCAAAATCCTAGCATGCAACTGGATATTTTCCCAAACTGCTATGGAAAGCTGAAATGTTAACTGCGGCATGGTATGAACTGCAAAGATGGTGTAAATATGTCCTTTAAAGTCATGCCACGTATATTAGGACAGAATCATTTAGCTATTTGTTTTTTTTAATGACAAGGGGCAGCACACTGGAGCATAAGGATTCTTTCCACATAGAAAATGTTTCAGGGGCTATGTGGATGATCAGCTGTCAGAATGGCAACCAAACACTTTTTGTTGTTAAGAGCTGTTACTCACTGCCTTCCATTTTACATCTCAGTAAATTATGGTAGGCATAAAATGCTGTTAGAGATGACAGTACTATTTCAGAGCACATCAGTGGCAGCTTGTGTAATCTTTCAAATCTGTACAGACCAAAGAATAAAACAAAGGAGAGTCAAAGCCCCTCTGCACAGGGATGTGCAGTTGACATTAAGAACATGTCTTGATCAAAATAAAAATGCCAGGTGTTAATACTACTTTCATATTATTCAACAGTAAGACAGTACCGTTATATTATGATTCCACAGTCCCACTGCAAGTTAAATGATCTAAATTGCTGCTGTCTCAATCCTTTCCTTTAACACCAGGCTGCCCTCCTCCGGCACCCCAGCCCTGGCACTCACATGGCCAGGCGAGCAGCCAAGTCCCTGCTCTGAGCTGGCCAACTGAGCAGTACGACAGGCAGTTTTACATGTCAACTTTTCTTTTCAGAACCAAGATTACAACAGTCTTACTGCAAGCAGACTAATAATAGGCTAAGAAGTCTACAAAAATAATGATATAAACAGTAAATTTATTTTAGAATGTCAGTAATAAGGTGCCTGATCAAGAAAATTACAGCAGTGCCACAAAATGTATCACAAAACCAGATGTGACAAGTTTTTGGTGTTTCTATGGTAAACTCCAGTGTTTTGACAAATTCTTAGATGCTTTCTGAGATCTAGATTTACTGAGGGACTTCAAAGTGTTACAACCTAATATGCCTAAGACAGAGTCCTCCAGCTACTAAATCTATTGAGATAGTACCCTCCTGCTATGTTGATGCAACATTTAGAACAAGAACATGAGGAATGAAGTGATCACAGACTGTTTTATTAATCATTTCACATTTAATATCACCACTGTTTGTGTTTTGACATAAAAGGTTTTGATAAAGCCTTATGCCTTTCTATGGCAAAGGTATTTTTGTGCTTTTAAACATGTATATCAATCAACAAAAATAAACATTTCCAAGACAGAGAAAATACTATGAGTATTCATCTTGCAAAGATTTATGCAGTTTTAAAGAACTGAGAAAATGCATTCCAGTTTCAGTTCAATGGGATTACTTGCATGCTGAGAGTTAAGCCTTTTCAGGTCGAATTGGATGAGTGACAAGACACTTAAAACCCTAAAAGTATTTAGCAGTATATTTGAGCTCTTATTTTCCACCCATAAAACAAAAGAGTCCTCCTATAGCAGCGAGTTTATTTTGCTGGTTTTGTTGATGCCAGAAGAGAAGAAAACAAAACCAAAAAAAAAAAAGGGCCAGAATTTCAAAGGGTCTTCTGGAGCTAGATATCTAAGTTCCATTAAAATTTAATGGGATTTATACACTTAAACTTTAGGTTTCTTTAAAATCCATGCCAAAATGGATATCCTTAGAAGTTTCAGAGTGATAAGAGCAGAATATAATGCTTGATTCTTTTAAAATGCCAGAGATCTGACAATTTCCTGTAACTGTAGGAGTTTCTTGACCAGACAAGTACCAGTTAAACTTAATTTTCAAAGCTATCTGTATAATAATTCTTCTATTTATGGGTAATGAAATAAGACTAATAAGGGTTGCATTTCAAACACTAATAGGCTGTGGGTCAAGAAAACACCCACGTGGCTACTGATGAATTCTGGTATTGATTACATAGCCAGGAGCAGTGGTTATTTATTCTCCACATTTATTACTAGCTTATTTAAACATAACTATTTTGGGACATGAGAAGGAAGAGAGCAAAGATGGTATCTTCACATGCATTTATCGGATCTGTTTGACAGAGCAACATGGCTGCATGTAAAGGGCTGGATTTCCAGAGGTCCTTTACAACTCAAATCATTCTGCAATTCCACGACTTCATTTGAAATGCTTAAAGCAGCAGGGGACATCAAGTTGGGATATGCCTTCCCAGGGGGAAAGTCAACTGGACTGTTAAGGCAGACTTCAGAACTAGGATCTGATTTTGTGTTTTTTTTTTTAGTAACTTCTGTATTTATAGAAACAAAGTATTTCTAGACTAAGTTTCTAACAACATTGTTTCAAGATTACATTCAAAGTGGCAGAGGCACACATGGAGTAATAGCTGCCAGAAGACTCTAGCTATACATCTTACTGAATACCATACTAGATAAAGTATTAAATTCGTATTAATGGTGTAGCCTTTTTGTTGTATGCCATTACCCCCAAACCAGCAATAACTGACATAAGCCCTAGTTCTGCAGTATTGGAAGGCACATGCAAGAATGGAGTCACAAGATATTTAGCAAAGAACTGGTGTTTTCCTCTCAACACATATGTTAATGCAAATCTTAAAGTTTCCAGCCTCTTTAGCAGCAAAAAATGGGCATTTAGCTAGCAGAAGTTCAATTCTGTAAGTGAAAAGACACAGGAAACAAAACATTGTAAGGAATAGTGGTTGCATGCATGACCTCTACAGACACAAGAACTATGTTTTTTCTTTAAAATAATTTAATTAGCTGTAATTAAAACAGCAACTCCTGAAAATTATAGACTAAATATACCATTTCATCTTACTGTAAGGTTTTGTATTTTAAAATAGAAGCTGTTTTTCTAATGTTTTGGCTATTTTATATTGTAGTACAGCTCTGTATTAAAAAGCCATTTTATAAAAATGACTTTCTAAATTTTTTCTAAACTATTTCCAAGCAGAATTTGTACTGTAAGTTAAACAACACCTTTCAATACTGACTTTATTTTTGACAAACATGAACTTTCAGACCACCACTGCCAGTATAAGAACTCAGAAGACTATATCAAATTATTTGAAATTTGATGTATGCTGACCCTCATTTCAAATGTCAAGATTTCTTATAAACTGATTTAAAAAAAAAAAAACAGTCCAACTCTTTCTGTGCAGTGTGAGTTCTTTCATACAATGCAATCTATGAGAAGTTCCACATAAAAAGCTAACAAAAATTTTATTTAAGCATGTTACAGATCTTAGCCATACTTCAAAAATGCAATTTTTCTTTGTAAGACAGAGGCAAAACAAATAATTGCAGAGGATAAAGGCAGCCATTAGCAAAAGATTATAGCACTACTCTAATTTCATTGAAAGGGGCACAAAAGAAAAAGCAGATCTGACAATCTGAAAGCCTCTCTCCTCCCCTCACTAATTCTTTAAAAGAACAGTTTTCTAGGTTAAATATAAAAAATAAATAATATATCAATGTGACATATTAAGACTTCTAAATTTAGATGCCTGCACCTGTATAAGAGGCAACAGCACCTCCACTGCTGTCAGCTGCACAGCTAGTCATGACAGTGACCAGAACTCAGTTCAGCTGCCTACCTACCTGCACCTAGTGTCATTTCCTCTGACATGTTAGACACCTAGACAGAACTAGCAGGTGTAACACACAACCTACAGGAGACCCACACACCTTGGTGGAACAGCAGCTGGGGCCAAGCTGGATGCGCTATGGCCTCTTAATTTGCTTCACAGAAGTATCTATGGCCTCTTAACTGAGCCCAGTGGAAGCTCTAAAGCTACTCCATTCATCCCGAAGTAGATGTCCAACTGGTCAAGTGAAGAGTCTTTCTATTTAAACCAGGTATCTCCATAGATAACTAAATGGATGTGTCTTCACTTACAAGCCCAAAGAAAAATGCAGTTCACATAAATTATTCTTTAATAGATGAAAGGACACAAATCAGGAAACAAATTATATAGAGCATTTTAGCACACCTTTTACTAAAAACAGTTCAACAGACATCATAGTAAACCTTTTGATTTTACAGAGCTTGTTGTATCAGTCCAAAATATAGTACAAGTAGTGACTTTTACTTGAGCTCTTTGTGTTGAATTCTTCCTTGAACCAAATGATGTCAATTCAAAACTGGACCCACAATAATTTGAAGTTACTTGAAAAAACTAGGATTACTATGATCAAGCACTTTTTCCACAATGCCTTTTAACCTCTGTGTCCGCTGTAATTTATCTGTATGTTTAACTCACTGAAGCTTAACAAGTCTTTTAATGTAAGAGCAAATCAGGAAATTGGTCATGGATTTTCACCTACACACTGAAAAGATACAGAATCTGAAATTTTGGCCCTATTTTTTTTTTGTTTATGGAATCTCCTGATACAGAATTCAGTGAGTCAGAAGACAAGGAAGTTGCAGAAGAGAAAACACCAGAACAGAAATAAGTGAAATCGCTAATACTTAGGAACTTCAGTTTTACTTACTATTGACATCAGTGTTAATATATAGTGTTGTAGGTTCTGCCCATGATGATGAACCATTTTGGTGTCAGCTGTAACCATCACTTCTACATATCTTGGATAAGAAAGAAAACGTTTTCTCCGGGAATGTTGATCACTGCCAGCATCCTCTATAGATAGATTTTTAAAAGCATACTGTATACTTGGAGAGTTCTGTAAAGTGTTTCTCTCTTCATTGAAACCACCGAAGTTTGGATGTAGTAAAGTGCTTTTCTTCAACTCTTTTTCTGTANTTAAAAACAGACAGGCAAAAACTGTTCAAGAGAGACAAAGCAAAATTATAGTTATGATCTTATTTCCAAGGGAACCAGTACAGCAATAAAAAATAGACATGGAGAGCTGTAATAGGAACATCAAATTAGATGTCTTGAACATCATTGTATAGTTCTTTCATACATGCATTCATTGTTAAAAATTAGTTAAGAATAGAGACAGCAGTATTACACAGTTCCTAGAATGCAGGATAATCCAAACAGGCAGGCTGGGTGGAGATAAGCCCTAGATCTTAAGCAGTGCAACAAAGAAAACAAGTTCATTAAAATAGCCTTTATCACACACAAACCATTAACAAAATCCATGCGCTGATCAGGCAGTCACTTCAGCAACAGCCCACATAGAAATACTCAGCTGAGAAGCGTATCTGAATTGTTGCTGCTCTCTGGAACTAGAGCACCTAATGAGATTTCTGACCACTCAGAACCAGCTTTCACTGTCTCTCTGGAAGTTAGATTTCCTTTTGAGCAGTAGCCAAAGAGCATGGCTCCTAATCCTTAGTGACTACATTCTTCAAATGACTTGAAACTACAGAGATCCTGACTCAGTGTCATTCTCAGTTTGGAAGGATTTAAAAAGTGAAAGAGCCCCATATCAGTAAGCTTTAAGCTACTTCTGACAGGTCAACTGTTTGTCTCTGTTAAGGTTAGGGCACAGAGGCAGGAAATTACACCAGAGGGACAACAGCAAGTACCTAAAGTTTGCTCAGTAATTTTGTGACTGGGTCAGTCACAAAATATAAGTACAGTAATTGTAAAAAAAACAATTAGCAGTAACAACAAAGAGAGGAGAATGTGGGTCTGGCATAGAAAAGGAACTTGTTAGTGAGTACTTATACATACTTTATGTTTTCAGACTGAGTGGATCTGGTAGAATACAAGAAAACTGGCTGTATTGCATTCATATGATCTTTACTAAGTAAGAAGGTGTCTGAAACTTCAGAGTACTGGAAAAATGGGAAACAGGACCCATATTTAGAATAAGAGCTTAAGGCAGATTTGTGGACCAGTCAAGACAATTTCAGTACTAGAATAAATAAGATTTATTTCGTTCATAAACACCAGAAGACAAGACTATGAACAATACCTATCACACAGCTATCAAACTCCTCTAGTTTCCCTAGGGAAAATGGGATATATTTCCCTCTAGAACAAATGTATTGTAGCTGAACCTCATATCTGCAAGAGGTAGCTGCAAGGAAAGGAATAAGCTAACAACCCCACGGAACAGTTGAATACCTCCTGGGCTTAAGTTGTTCCATGGCAGATGTAGGTTAGGTTTTAAGGAAAACCTCCTCATTTCACAAACAACTACATACAGGAACTGAGTCTAAGAGAGACTGGAATTTCCATGGAGATGTGACAACTGAATATTACAATGGAGGAAGAGTTGAGCTTACACTGCTACAGCAAGTCAAGATATCTTATTTCTTTTCAGTCGTGCTGCTAGTGATTCTTGCAAATGTTCTTTTGAAGGAAAAAAATAACATGCACAGATTAGGAAATACTGTAAAGTTAAAAAAGAATGACAAGACAAAAAAGTAACATTTCAATACTGTACCAATGAAAAAGTAGGAAAAAGTTTAAAACAAAAATGGGTGAAAGATTCAAAGGAAAGTTAGATATACCCAATGATTTTTAGTCATTTTATTTGGAAACAGATCATGGAATTTGTCTGACTATGAAACATCTATGTCTAATCTTACCACTTCTCTTTATAGTCAGTGGAGTGAAACATTTCTAGATAACAAATAACTATAACAATAACATCCACCATTTAACTTAGAAGTAATACTTTGACATAGAAAGCTTCTCCATATCCCCTGTCAAAATTCACTAAAGAACAACAGACGCTTGTGGTCACAAGTCTGTTTCCTCTTTAAGAGGAATATATGAGTAACTGGGCAAGTCTGGAATTAAAAGGGACAGATCTGCTACTTAGGACAGAAATAAACCCACACAAGACTCAACTGAAAGACCTCTACTTCGGTTCAGTACATAATATTCATCATTTAAAAAATGATTTATAATCAACTGTAACTGGTGCCCAGTCTTCAAAGTTCCTTATTCTGAAATGGCAATCATGAATAGGTAGCACCAGCTTCCAAGAAAACAGAGCTAAAGAAAAAAATACCTTTCACTAGAATTTGTTCGAAGGAAGATAATGGCTGCTTTCTGGCCTTAGTATCCACAGAAAAGCAGATTTCTCAACATACTGTTTGTGTGTACTAAGTGTGATCTAAGAATTTTCCAAAATCAGAACACTAGCCACCAAAGCTACACTATTTTTGCAGCTTATGTTTTCAAAGAGGTGGTCAGATATTCCTTAAGAAAATTTGATATTTTATTTTCTCCAGATGTGCTCAGCATTGTATAAACATTCCTGAAATGCAAGTAGATTCAAAATGCATAAATGCAGATTTCAGCCTCATGTAAAGTGTAGAATTTTAATGAGACAGGACGCTACTAAATGCCAAGCTGAACCCAATTTAAGTTCCTTTCTCCTGTTTTGAGTCTTTAACCACTGTTGCTCAAGAAGTGAAGACCTTATGCTTCTTCTGAAAGAAAAGCATCTATTCTCACTAGACTTAAGGCAAAATAAAAATGTTTCAGACAAAACACTTTTCAAATGGCACTATATAATAGTAAAGGTTAAGAAGTGCATTGCTCAGACAGGGTCTTCAGAAGGCTTCTACATTGTAACATTTAAGTAGGAGGTATCTCAGTGTTTGGAATTTGTCTGTGGATACCTATAGCCTCTAATAAATCCTTTATAATCCTGCTCTTTTGTGTAGTTTTTACACCCTGACACAAGCTGCAGGTGCCTATCATTTTCTAACTATGCAGATGCATGCAAAACCAGGAAAAGAAACTATGCAAAGCTTCCTACCCCACCAAAAAACCACATTAGTTTAAGGCATGGTGCTTTCTATTCACTTCCTCATTATATTAAATGAAGCTTTTCTCTTTCAGGTTCCCACCCTCTGCACGTTCTCACTCTTAAGTTACAATACTTCACAATTAACTTATATGCTGCAACACTAAAAATACAGCTATTCACTTGTGACACAACCTAAAAGTATGCTTGTAAACTACACCCCTTTGTTTTTTTTCTAAGAAAAAGAAAGTATTATTTTGTAGTATGAATACATTGTTGAAATACTCATAAGGAAAAACATCTACTTTTAAAGTTAATATACTTCCATTGTTAAGGAGGACAGACATCCTGAACTGTCCATTAAATTTGCAATAAATTCAGTATCTTTTGTGCACATAAGCAACAGTTGCTCCCATGGATCTGCTCCTTAAATGCTCACATATGGAACAACATGGTGTAAGTATACACCCACAGAAGTTCTTGAAACATCAGGATATATGTTTACATGCCCAAGTTTCCCTACATTTAAATCAGCCAATAGCAGGAAAAAAAGAAAAAGTAATTGTTGCCAAACTTATATGAAAGAAACATAGGTTCTAAGGGAACAATCTGGAAAAAAATGACTTAATGACTTAAAATGGCAACGTCCTTTTTTAAGAGATACCAGAACTCTCAGATTTGAGAAAGTTGCACTGAAAATTAAAGTAGGACTATACCTGAAACTTCACAAGGTTTATGGGATTTCTGATACTTTTTATTAAGTTCTTCATGCCTGTATATAAGATGTGGTTTGTTATGCTCATCTTCATGTTCACTTCCATCCACTTCCACCAGAGGTTCTAAAAAATATTCACCGTCATGTGCTTTAAAGGTGCCCATCTGAAAGTAAGAAAAGTAATTGCTTTATTTGCCTCTAAAAATAAAGTTATAAAAATAATTTTCATGGAAATAGACTATTTAAGATAATATTTTCAGATAAACAGAAATAAATTTGCATGTGAGAGATGAAACTTCAGTGGTTCCAGGACCTGGAAGGTAAGGCAAAAAAGTTCTGCTTTCAGAGTCTTGTCCCCCCAGAGTAACCATAACAAAGACCACCTACTAATAAGAAAGGCAGATATATCAACAATATATCAAGATGTGTTAACAACACATTGTATGTCATCTTTACACAGACTTCATGAAACAACAATCACAAAAGTGAAAGAAATCTAGGTATAACCAAGCAGGGCCACTTGGGAAACTGCACAGAGGGGAGTGGAAGCCATCAAGGAAGTCAGGATTTAGGCGTTGTCTGAATTCCAAACTGAATTCCTATATAAATTGCATACAGGGCAGAAGGCAACATTTTCCTTCTAAAATTGCATTTTGTCTACATAGTAGCAGCAGTGCTAACGTGATACTATTCTCATTTTTAAATGACTGAAATTAGTTTCAGCAATTCAAGGTTGACAGTTTCATAAATGACTGTCTTCTATAAGATTTTCTTTTTCCCCCTTTGTAGCAGAAACGTGTAACTACGTACCAGGAACCAAAGGAACTTCATTACCAACGAAAGCACTGGCATACATACAAAGGACAAGAACATAAATGAAGCTCCTTCTCCCACCCTGTAATCCATTCAATCACAAAAAAGT
>VXAV01007301.1:146059-171573 GCA_013399715.1 Alectura lathami | reverse complement strand
CTCTGGTCAGTCTGTCCAATACCTGAACCAGAATGTTATCGTCGATGGACTCCAGCAGCCTCCTGGATCGGTTGCAGCTTGCCGCATTGTTGTTCCAGCAGATACCTGGGTGGTTGAAATCCCCCATGAGGATGATAGCCCATGCCTGCAATGCCTCCTTCAGCTGAAGCAAGAAGGCCTCATCAACAGACTACCCCTAAGCAATATGAACTACCCCTAAGGAATATGGAAGCATCACCCGGGCACAGAAAATCAGGGAGGTCCAAGCTGGAGCTGAAAAAGTCAGAGGAATTAAATTTCCTTTATCTGGAGTAGAGAAGGCTAAGGAGTATCTAATTGTTCCAAGTAGCTAATGGAGATGTGTAGGGAAGACAGAGCCAGATGCATCTCACAGGAGCACAGTTACACAAGTCAGAAGTAATAGTCACAAGCTGCAGCAAGGGAAGTTCCAACTGAGTACAGGGGTGCTGGAACAAGGACCCAGAGAGGCTGTACAATCTCCATCCTTGTAGATACCTGAATTTCAGCTGGACAAGATGACCCTGAGCAACCTGATCTGACTTTGAAATTGGCTTTGGCCAGGAGCTTGGCCCAGGTAACCTCCAGAGGCTACTTCCTGCCCAAATTACTCAATGATTCTATTAAGCAAATTAAAAAAGGATCCTGGAGAAAGCTGCAGAGACCAAATGGAGGGGAAAATTGTTATCGTTAGACCTACTAAAAGAACAGAGATACAGGGGAAAAATCAGGAGAAGACCTACAAAGAAATGAAAGAGGAAGAAAGGATAATCAACTGAAGTATTTGACAAGTTCTGTCAAGGCTCAAAGCTATAGATGGATTAAGCTCCAGCTAAGGCTGTAGGACTGTGCTATTTCATGTCTGCAAATACAGTCCTCAGAAATGTAATGAATTCTGACTTAATTAAATCTGCACTGACATTAAAACTTGCTGCTGAGCAGTTGCCTTTAAAATGCCTCCTACATGAGTGAAATAAATCCATCCATTTTCACTGTTTATTCTTTTCACTTATCTCTTTCAGCGGATATGTTTGGAATGAAGTGTGTTGTGCCAATTACTTTGCAAATGAATGAAATACAAGGATATTCTGTGCTCACTGAAACCACTTGCTTTCCTCAGGGTTTCAGTGGGACTGCATGGGCAAACTGAATTGCAATTATGTCATGAGCATTCAAATATTTGTAACGTACACTTAACACAGAGCAGCAGATAAGGCTTACCAGATAAAAGAGTAGGATGTGTAGAAATGCATGTTTAGTAGTTAATTAATTTCTTCCTTAGCTCCAGTACATTCTACCACAGATTAGCTATTAAATCATTTTACTTCTCCTCACCTCCATTTTATTAAAGTGATCTTTTTAACTGGTTTGACTGAAAATCACGAAGTGGAAGATAGCAGTATAAAAGCCAGTTGTTTAGAAATGCAAAGGCCGCTGTTAAGGAAGAGAGGTTGCTATCAAAAATAAGATTGATGAACAAATTTTATGTGGAGAAGGAGGCTATATGAAGAATTTTTTTCATATCCTCATTACTGTATCTTGGCATTTTTCCACCTTATGGAACACAAATTTAAATCAAGCTTTCAGGCTTACTGTTCTTGTCCGGAGACAAAACCTGCTGTACAAACCTGCTCAATCGCTTCTTACTCATCACCTTGACTGATGCTTATCCTGAGATGTTGCATTTACACCATGACAGGACATATGCCATGGAGCCACCTGGTCTCTAGCTCTAGGCCAGGAGTGGCTCAAGACTAGCACTACCTGGAGTAGCCTGGCCTTGCCCAGATGCTCGGCCTAGCAAGGTCTCTGGGCACACTCCGAATGACTCAAAGCCCAGGTTATTCCAATGCTGCTCAGCCTGTCCTCCACGCTGTTTTCTCCTCCTTAAGCACACCTCAAGCCACCGGGCCCAGCCCTCAGCTGCCCTTCCAGAGGACTGCCCACCCTACAGCTCCAGGGGTGTGCAAAGGCTTCTGTCTATGGACTCCATGGCACAGGAGGACAGCATGCTGGCCACAGTGAAATAAGTAAAATAGAGTCTAAGTGGCCTTGAAGTCCTGAGAACACTAGGTCCTCTCTAGTCCTGAGAGAGGGATGCCAAGGTCTGTAAGCCTTAGAGTAGAGTGTAAAGACAGGTGAAGGTGTGAGGACAGCAGAGATGCTGCTGGAGGTGCTCTGAGGTGAGCTGGAGGCAACCCTGGTCTGATGTCATCCTCCCTCATTGGAGGGACCTTCTCTCCCACTGTCCTGGACACTGCCTAGCCAGAGGCAGCCCAGGAACACATTAGTGTGCGTGCTGTGGATGCTGAGGTCACCAGGGCTCAGGGAGCTGTTCAAAGTGACCATGTAAATGAGCCCATGAAGCCACAGACTATAAAGGGAGTGAAATCAGTGAAAGTTCTTAGCAGCCAATAGAAATCTGTAGTGGTTTTGAACAATATTATAAGTAGTTTCATCAGTTTGATGTAATAACCTGTATCATTCTTAGGTTGATACAAAAGCTCTTCTGAAAGAGGGAAGATGGGAGGGAAGTTCCTATATTACATATACATTTATGTGACTACCCACATTCAAACTGTAATAGTTTTATAACAGCGGTGACTTACTCTAAGGTTAATGTCTGCACTTTTACTCTTGTTTTAATCAAGTGTAACTGGAAGTTCATTACTCTTCTGTCACTTAATATGAAGTCTTTTGCCTAGTTTCATCCTGTGAAACATGGGCTTACATAGGGACTGAGGGAGATGGCATACCATACCGTGTAATTGGAAATTGCTTCTCTTAGTTTTTATTGGGATCCTGCATTATTTTTGACTGGACTCATTTTGCAATATTGTCTTTACAGCAATTTGTGACAACTAAAATCTGACTACTGGCAAAATGTATTAATTGCAAACAATTAAATGTATGCCAGGTAGTCATAGCTACTAATTTAAGAAACTTAAAATTGATTCAAACAATTTCTTCATATTGTAGGTGAAGACAGGCACTCTGATATCATTGCAAAGTTTCTGAAAGGGAAAGTGAAGGTTTGCCAGCTACAACAAATTTCACCCAGTGTGGTGCAATTGCTGTGGATGTCCCGGGGCTTGGTGTTCTAGGCAGGAGCTGGCAGGCTGCTCTGTGCTTTCTGCTATCCCCAGGGCAGGAGTCCCGCTCTGGGCCTCACCCTGCCCTGAGGCTCTGTCAGCACAGTGCACCTGTTGAATCAGCCAGGGGAATTTCAGCTTTCCAGGGCAGACAAGTGTAGGTCACCGCGTATTCATGGAGAAGGGTGCGTGAGAAAAAAGCCTCTAACCTGAGATTCACAAGTGACCTGCCACAAATCATTCAGAAGAAAACAAGAATGACTGTACTCTGAAGATAAAGGCATGTGTACTCCTTCTGCCAAAAAGGCAAGCATTTTTTTTTAAGTCACAAGAACACTGCAGCTGTTACTCTGGCTCAAGAGAAAGTATTCCTACAGTAAGGAGACATAGGGCCCAATTCATCTCTCGTATCAACCCTGTTAGTTATGCTGGGGATACTTTGGCTCACATAGCACTCTCCTAGCTACCCAGCCTTTTCCGGAGTCCCAGTCCTGGCAGTACCCTAAAATTACTCCACAAGAGAATGTAAAGCTACTATTGCGAGACACAAAAACCAGTTATAAAATGTGAGCATCAAATTGCTAGTAGCGAGTGAAACGACTCCTAATCATGCTAATACAAGTCTGCATTTAGCCCATGATATCCTTTGCCCTTCAGAAATGCTAGTTGTAGCAGGAATTAGACTCCTTAAAGACAGAAATCTTTATTAAAGTATATGTTCCTATGAGCCAGCTCACAAAGAGAAGGATCCAGATGCACCTGAATTGCATTCACTGTGCTAGTGTGGCTGTACAGAGTGATAAAAAGGATTGGTTAGAGCACATCAGTAGGGCTACAGCAGCACCATGAGACAGCCTCACATCACCGTGCTGTGATTCAGAGGAGGTGTGAGCTCCTTTCATATTGATTTCACTGTTCTGACATTATAGTCAAGTTATATGACTGTGAGAACATCCCAGATTTGTGGAACTTTGTCGTATGTCTCAGGGCAGGATGTTATCATTCATTTACTGTTCATATTAGAATATATAGCTGATTACATGATTGCTGAAGACAAAGGGAGAGTGAAACTTTGTACGGCATTAACAGATTGTTCCTGGAGAGAGTTTGTGCTTCATGTCTGGCAAGAAACTTCAAGGAACAGAGCTGTCAGCTCTCTGCCACGTGCTGGCCATTGAATCAGCACATCAGCAGCTACCGTCTCAATTCTGTTCATTCAAATACATTATTTTGTAGTCTTTCCTCATACACTATTTTTTCCAGTTGGAGACTCACAAGAAAAATACCAAACTGACTACCAGGACAAAAAATGGATGTGGGGTCCAGTGGCAAAGCAACAAAAAGCAATATGTGAGGAACTATGTTTATTGTACCAGGTCTGTATCCACTCAGCATTCAGAGCTGAGTTAAGGGTAGTGGAATCCCAAACTTCTTTTTGTGTCTTTTTCCTTGATAGAAAAGTAGTATGTGATTTTAATACTTTTTTTTTTTTCCCTCCAGTATGTATAATTCAGTTATAATTTCAACCTAGTTTGGAATCCATTATTCTGCAAGACTCAGCAATGTTGCATCTCTGCCTTTATTAAATCCTAAGGATTATCTCCCAATAGCCAGATTGTATATGCTGTCTTTGCAGAAGGCAGTGATGCTCTGACTGGACTAATAGATTAAATCTTCCAGGGGATTACAGTGGCATTTTTGTTTTGATAAACAGATTCAAATTTGCTGCGTGATTTTGGCTGAATTTAGTTTTAGATTTACAAAACTAATGAAGGAGGAGAATTTTCTTTATCCCAGCCATCAGTTACAGGATACATCTAAGGGAAAATGAAAGCTTAATCCTATTTCTTCCAAAGGAGATTTGATCTTGTGTTTCCATTAGCTATGCAGTACAGTAAGTTGGGCATGCTTGCAACTCATTTTCTTGAGATATGTGGGATATATATTTTCCACATTCCATTTCCCTAGTGGAAAATCTGTTACAGTATAGTAGTTAGATCAGCTTTCTGTTGCTTGGTTTCATAACTCATTATGGCAGCAACAGAAAATAAACTCCAGGATCCCACATCATTCTTGTTGAGGTCTCTAGGCCTGGGGTTACTGGGTAGAACTTCTTTCCTCATGGCTGGAGCCCTCTGCATTGCATGTGGCAGCTTGAAGGAAATGGCATCAAAATAGAAGGTTCTCCGGTTTTCACTTTACATTCTCTGGTCAAGAAAGTCAAGTGAAAATAATTAGATTAGGTCTCAGCAAAGGAACTAGAATAAAAATTTGGTTCAGACACTGAATAAAAAGCAAGCAACATTGTATAGTGCTGTGCTGAACCTGAAATATTTTCCTTTAATGTTTACATTTGTGAACCAATTTGAAGTTGACTGCTAAACAGATGGATCACAAAGTGTACAATACACATAAGTTGTGGGATTTTGGTATAGAAGTGCTTTAAAAACTGATTTAATAAAAGCTTATGTTGTTTTCCTGAGATGCCATTGTTCAACTTCATGTAAGACTTATAAAGTCACTTCCAACATGTGAGAGGTACAAACCTAAGACAGTTAATCCCTGTCTATAAGGAGAGGGAGCAAGCATAGCAGGCTTGCNTGTTTTTACTACAAGATTTTCTGTCTATTTATGAAAAGTCTTTGGAATAAAATATCTGACCAATACCTTATGATAAAAAAAAAAAAAAAAAAAGAAGCCTACAGAAAGTCATGATGAACTGCCCCTGAGCAATATGGAAGCATCACCCAGGCATAGAAAATTAGGAACCAGTGTTGAGGGAGAGTTTGTGCTTTCTGTAACTAGGACACAAACTTCAATGTTACTGACTAGCAAAATCCAATAACCATTATTGACAATCCTAAGATTTTCCTGTCAAACAACGGGTTTTGTGTTGTAGGTTCTGTTTGCTAAGCCCCTAAGCAGAATCATCAGATCCTTAAAGAACTTAGAGAGTCTCAAAAGGGACAATATCTGAGTCAGCTATAATTTGAATTTGAGCCATCTAGCAGTAAGACACTCTTTTTTCCCTCTTAAGACTGGCTCCCTCTTTTAAACATTTTTATTTCTAAAACAAAGTATATGTTAAGCTTCTGTACTCAATAATGCATTTGTTACTAAAGAATGAGAATCCCTAAGTAGTTCCACTGTGGTTTTAACATTACTCTCCCACACATGCATAACGATAAGCTCTTTCATTGCACTTTTAGACAGTAACAGGCGATTTTATTCAATAATAAAAGTATGAGATTATTCCTTACTGCGGATTTGGCTGCCTACAGAAATAGAACTGTTAAGTTGCACCTTTGCCAAAGAAGAGCAACTATGCAGGTGGCTAACTGTTGCCTGAACTGTTGTCTGAAACTCTGTGAAATCTGTTAGACTCTCTTGATACTTTGGTTAGTGCTGGTTAGCCTTGAAAGCTCACCCTAGCCTAAAAAAATCAGTCAAGAGCTTTACTATTACCCCACCCTCCCAGCATCTTGAACTACAGATCACGTGTCATTTATGTGAATATAAAACATGCATTACATCTTGTAGAAAAACTGCACATTTCCCAATTCGAGTTTATGCTAATGAGAAGGGACTTTCAGATATTATTAAAGTTTTCTTAAAGGTGGCAATAGAGATATGCTGGCACGCAGATCCGTGCATTGTGTAATACTGCAGCTCACAGAGTTACTTAATGCATGCAGTCCATCTACAGGGAATCTTGCTTTGCTGGAATGCACACTTCCTCCTGAACAAATGACACCTATGTTTAAATAGTGAGTTACATGGAAATCAGCCATTCTTTATGACAGGACACATCAAGTCAGTGCTCACGTGTAGGAATTGCACGAGGTCATCTCATGTTTGTATTCCTGTGAAACTATTCAGGCAAAAAAAGTGGTTATGGTAATTTCTGAATGGATACCTTACTTCTATTTCTAGAATACATGGACAGTCTCTATCCTAGTTTATACTTAATGAGATTTTGGCTTGGCATCTTGTAGCCAATTAACTCAGTGCAAAACAAGTACTAGTCGAGTGAAAAAAAAAAAAAAAAAAAGATCAAAAATAAGTTCAGTATTAGGATTTGCTAGGGAAGCAAAGCAAGTTAAGAGATAGGAAAGCATAATTCTTAAAAGCTGGGTCATTGGACCCTGATTTTTTTATTCATTGCAGCATTTTGAACTATTTTTGAACTATCTAAAATTAAGAGAATACTCCTGGGGAAACCCCTAGATTCAAATACAGGTTACAGAAACAGTTGCAATCTTGACACTGGTATTTAAAAACATCAGCTGAATTCCAGCTGTATTCCATACAGCAGGTGGTAGAAGGAAATAGTGCCTTATCTGAAACAGTGATCCCAAGTCAGCAGGTGGTGGCATCACTCAGGCTTTTAATAAAAAGCAAATCGGCCTCATCAGGAAGGTTAACAACAAACAGAGAAAAGCCCCGTTCCATCTTAACATGTATTTTAGTGACTCATTTCACAAGTATTTTAACCAGTTACAGTAATTCAAAAGAACATAAGAAGTGTGGGAACTGTCTTAATTAATACAGAGAAGTTACTATACATATCAGTATTGATTGTTTATTTAGGGGTTTATTTTTAGAATTCAACCTACAATTTTCTCTTGAAAATAAGTGTAAGATACTGTGAAGTCTCCATTACCCCATGATCCTCCTGTCTTTGTTCTCAATGGATGTGTCTGTGCACAGTCTGTGCCTGCAAACTTCCCTGCTCTCAGATGGCCACCAGTGACCGCCCTGGCCACTCACCTCTTCCTACACGTACTGCGCTCCAGGCCATGAATAAGAAAATGTTACTGAAAAATATGCAATCATATTTCTTTAATGAAGTAATGTCATGTGCTCTGTTATTCCTCTTTTCTAAACAGTATTTTCAATTATAGAGTTTATGATTTTCTTTTTTCTCCAAACCTCTTTGCAGTTCGTGTACCAGGACACACATTCTATACTATTTCTCACAGAGAAATATGTTTAAAAAGTGCAGCAGATATACCTGTAAGTGTTCTTTAATGCATACTGCATTTTCTAAGAAATATAACATTGTTTTCAGTAATGATGTTCCCTTAATTTTCTGTTTCTAGATAATTTTGCTGATAAATGTACTCTTTCTTTTAACAGACGTACATATACCCACGTTTTTCTCACAGCTGGCTCTAGGCTATACACTATGTTTAGTGTTCAATATTTCTTTACACTCCTTACTCATGGCCATTAAACACAGTCCTTCTGGTTTTGACACATTTTACATCCAATTTCCTGAAAAGCATGGAGGGGGAATTGCATTATTGGCTAAAAGATGGATTCTGGAAACTTGTACGGATTTCAGCAGCTGGCTTCGACACACACTCCTTGCATGAGTGAATGCCTCAACAATATGCTCTTGTGTGCCCACAGTAACGCGTTATATAATACTGCAGCACAGTGAGAGACTCGCTTAGAAATATGGCAAGCACATTATGTATCTGGAAGTAGAACTGACTTGTGTTGCTTACACAATGCTGCTATTATTACTGTATCTTACGCCTCGTTGGAAAATGATCTTCCACATGTACAGAATACCCAAAGCCAAAGTTTTTTGTGCGTTGTATTGCAGGTACCTATTGAATTTAGACAGATTTGTCTGATGTTGGTTCATTGCAATTTACAGGCAAAGTAATACCTTGCAGAAAGACAGTTAAATATAATTACCTGAAACTTTCCTACTGTTTCTTAAAGATGAAAATGCAATGGCTGACCGTGGCAGAAAGTTAGACATCCAGAAATCTACCTGACTCAGTTCATTCCTGTGAAATAAGTGATACAATAGCTAGAACTTGATCACCATAACCACAGAAAAAAAAAAAAAAAAAAAAAAAAAAAGCTTACAGGGTGACAGATGCATTCCTTGCTTGACATACTAAATCCAAGTATATTAGGTAGGCCTCTTATGTCTAGCAATTAACCTGCAGAAGACAGTCGTATCAGTACAGTGTACAGCTTTGCTCAAATTAGTCCCTCTAGCTTTCCATGTTCTGTTACAAAGTCTTTTCTCCATGCAAGTTAGCTTCACCAAGGCAATATATCCAGTTCTGACATTCTAAAGTTTTTATATTCATGCTGTGCATTGAAATGTAAACTAACACCCAAAACTTTATGAAGAAAATTAAATGGTGTTATATTTCTTTTTAAAAACTGTATCTGCTAGGTAGTATTACTGTGCTAAATACTCTGTGTGCTTTAGTTTATACAGTTGTCATACAGGTGTATATCATAAAAATGGAGGCAGCAGCAGAAGGCTTCAAATTTAAAGGAAAGGTCTTAAAGCTAGAGAATTAGAAATAGCATCCTCTTACGAGAAGTGTTTAGAAGTTAGAATGGACAAAATGTCACATACCAGCTGGGGTCCTGGCCAAGGAAGGCGCCTGGCAGAGATGAAGGAGGATCACCTCCCGCAGCATTTGCCCAAGTGACCTGACAGAAAGCTGAGCAGGATGGGGTGACATCAGTGGGGAGGCGACAAGAGGCAAGGAGCCACTGGCCATTCATGTCACAGGCAGGATGGCGGGAGTCCAGGCATGGCGATAGGATATTAGCCTCGCTCTTACTGGATAGCAGAGCAGGAAAAGTGCAGCAGGTATGTCCTTCCAAACCCCTCTCCTGAAAGAGATGCCCGTGCTTTCTTACTATTTGGAGCTTACTTGGTCTGCCTCTGGCAAAGGTTCAGGAGGGTAAGCTACTGGTGGTGAAAATGTTTGCGCAGAGCCAAGGAGCCACAGCCCTCGTGTAAGCAAATACGCAGAAGTATTTTTGCCGTGAAAATCTCCCCTTGGTATTTGGAATGCTTGCTGCGATAGAGCCCAGCGCAGAGCTGGTTCCCTGCCAAGCGGTCACGCCAGACCCCAGCACGCTCTGTTCTCCCCTCACATGTTCTCCTATGTGCCCAGAAACAGAGAGGGCAGAACCCTGTGCTGGGGAACTGACAGGCTGCTGTCACTAAGGAGGACAAGCCAAAGCCAGTGCTGCACGGCACACTCCTCACAGAAAGGGCCCAAAGTCATGAAGCTGTAGGGCCAGCTAAATGGCATGAGGCAATGAGCTAAATGGCAGCAGCTTTGGGACCCGGCCAGAAGGGCTCTGCTGTTTATTGGAGACTCTTGTAGGTGGCACAAGGAAGCTGTGGCTCACAGCACGGTTCAGGAAATCCTTGCGTTTCCCTCAGACTCTGTGGGACACACCAAGCAATGGCAACTGAGTGTTCTCAGCGTCCTCTGGTAGAAACTTTGATAGGATGATCTTCATACAATGTGAATAAATATAATCTGGGGCCCTGGGCAGCCTGAACGAGTGAGTGGCAACCTTGCCCATGGTAGGGAGTTGAAACTGCATGGTCTTTAAGGTCCCTTCCAGCCATTCCGTGATTCTATGATTCTGTGATCTTCCTATATCACTGCTGTGCTGTTGTTTTGTTTTGTCTTTTAATTTAAATTGTGAAATCTTTAATCCCTAAAGAGAGCTACGTGATATAAAATAAAGACATAGAGCAAACATCTCATTATTTCTGAATATTGACATCAAACAGCCACTTTATAAATGTCTGCTTTTATCTAGCTATTTTTTTAGTGCAGGAAGATAAATTATCTTGATTGCTCCAGCTTTGGCTGTGTCAAAATCTGACCTGCAGTTCAAATTTGCTCTTGCTAGGGTATGCCAGAAAGCAGTTGAATAAGAGCAGCTGAATGATGAATATTAGGAACTGGACTTTTTAGCAAAAGTTTCAGTGCACTAAACAAGCCAAAAGAAAGACTGGCTAAATGTGAAACTGCAAGGGACTGCTGTGAGGGTGGGTAGATGACTACATGTTGGTCAGCAGAAAGCTTCAATTTAAATGAAAGGTCCTACAGCTAGACAATTAGCATGCTCTTACACCCCACCTCAATGTCCCAGCAGAGCTCGCTTCTTGTCTTCTCTGAGGGCTCCAGGTCATCTAAACAGGCAGACGTGTCCCGTTTCACTCGCTGCTCATGCTTCCTGGGGCAAGCAGGAGTTATAAATAGGTGTGACTGTAAACCTCACCCCTTGCTCTGGATTTTGGATAGTGGGCCAGATCCAGCTGCACAGGGAAAAGTTTTACGGGGTCAGTGCTGCTCCTGGAAACATTGGCAGGACTTCTGCAACTGATGTCAAGGGACTGACAAGTGTGAAAGAATCCTAAAAGCACCCATGTATTTTTGAGAATAAAAATATATTTTTGCTTAAGCATAAGTAGTATCAAATCTACCCAGCTACATAAGTAGGTATATCTCCACCAAAGCAGCAAATGTTGATAACTGTTTAAAAATTAACTCCATCCTTGCTAACTAACCAACATTTACTTCTACTGCAAGTTAACAAAGTAGAAGAGCTTCAGACTCCTAAAAAGATGTTGAATTTGTTATTAGGAATTAAGCATAATTCCTAAAACTATGCACATGAAGAACTGTTTAAAGACATTCTACTGACTTAAATATTAAATACCGAGAACAAGTTTTAGTATTTTGAGATTTTTTGAAGGAATGGAAACTGATGTCAATTTCCAAAATGGAAACATTTTAAATAATTTTATATCACTTTGAAATGGTTATAGGCTTCCTTGAGTGCTGTTAGATCAATTACAAAGTTAAAAATATTACAGATTAATATGATTAGTTTTAGTTGTATTTAGTTGTCCATGTTAAATGAAATGCAAGTTACTTCATGAACATGACAGCGGATAAACATTACAATATATTTTAACAGTGATGATGCATATGATGTTGCTAGTCACATACTTTAGGTCTTTTTAATTAGAAATACCTCCTGAAGAGTATCTGTGATACTCCTCTTCATGTTGGAATAGCTGAGAATGTGTATTTCGGAACACAGGCCTACACAGTCATGTGTTCTATTTTCTTGACCCCTAATATCATTGAAGGATCAGCCACATATTTGAGCATCGTCACTGAAAATTCCTCGGCTCACCGGTGAATATGAGATTTGCCACAGACGTCGGGGTATTTATTCTATGTACACAGAGTGCAGTCCAACCAAGCACTGCCTGTGCCTTCAGCAGTGCTGAGCACCGTGAAACCCACCAGTCTCAGCAGGATTTGGGGATGAAACATTCTTCCATGAAAACCATGGCGCCTTTCAGGACCAGGTTCAAAGTGTGACCGTTTGTGATGGTGTTCATACATGTCAAAAGCATGTAAGAGCTTAACCCACTTTTCAAATCTAATTAAACTTTTTTGGACTGAAAGCGAGTTACCACTGTACCTAATTGTTAAAGCAGCACACAGATGTTGCACAGGGCTTGTACAAACCTGTGCCTATGAACAAATTAAAAGCTTTTAAGATCACAGAGTAGTTTTGGAAGTTAAACATTAACCATGATTACATACACAATAACTGTCACTTCTTTTACACTTCTGTAAAATCAAACGTTGTCAGGAAGTAATAAAGTGTCCTGAAGAAATGCCAGAATATAACTTTACACTCACTTAAAATGTGTTCCGAAGCTGCTATAAGGAATGCCACCATGTAGTTTGTTATTAAAGTACATCTCTTCTTTAAAAAGAGCCAAATAGCCAAACAGCTACAAATATAGTCATTTTTATTGTCAATACAAGGTTATCTAATACTCAGTATTATTGCAGCACTGTAGAAAATTATACAACCTGATTGCTTGTTTTTTTTTTTTTTTATTTATGACCACTAAATACATTAAAGCTAGTTTTCATGAACATGAAACAGAGTTAAAATACTTAAAGATAAATGTACAACAGAATTCATTACAAGTATTCTGCTTTTTTGAGTGTGACTAAGTATTTAATTAGCAGAATGTGCTTTATTCTGATCTACTTGCTTTATTTTCCTGACTCTCCCGCAGAGAAATCAAAGACAGCTCAAAGCTTCTCGGCATGGGAAGCAAAATTGAATTTTGCTGCCTGAAAATTGAAGTCAGGAGAAAGTTCACTTGTGTCTCGGGAAAGGCAGGGGGAGGAAATGGGAAGAAGGAGGAATTTCACTGGAAAGTCAGAGAAAAACCTGCAGTAAGCCAGGATTTCTGCATCAGGTGCTGCCAGTGGGGAACAAGGAATCACGCTGCTGTTAGGGGACTGCTCCTTTGCTGCTTCAGAGCCACTGTCTCCTGTGCTGCAGTGCCTGTTTCCAGGGTCTCTGGGTGGTTTTATCATCCATAGCAGTGTGTGGCCATTGGCAACTTTATCCTGAACTGAGCCAGTAGGAGGTCTCAGCTGTGCACTGAGGTTTGCAAATGGCTGTTAGAAGACCGCTGTTGTAAGACTGCCTTCCCATCTACTGTTCTTCAGCTTGTTCACTTTTAGGAAATGGAGGAAAATATATATGCAGTCTGATCAGTGCAGGGGCTGTGAAGGAACAAAGCAAATACCATTTGGACAGAACTTATAAGGAACTGAGCTCTTCAGTTGTGCAAGGCTCTACTGCAATCTGAATTTTCAGAGGTTATAATTTGCAAGAAACCTGTGAGGCCTATTCACTGACATAGATATCATGACTCTGCTCCAATAAGCTTTCTTTTAGGTAAATGTCTTTTTTCAGCAAGAACAAAACTACTCACTTTTCTTGTAACCTAGTAATGAGAGATGGATATGGTGTTGTATCTGATTTTTTATTTTTTATTTTTTTTTCAAAATGCAAACAACTGGAAGTCTGGTAAACTTATGAACAATGGAAACAGAATCCAGTAAATTTTGCTTTCTACAGACTTAATTGTAGGCAAAGTCCTACCTACCATGGCTACTTATGTTGGTAGAGAGTGAGTAAATAAGTATTTCATAGTTTGGAATTTTATACCGAGTGCTATATGAATAAAGGCAGTTCTCTGCATAACTTTACTAAACATGTGCTACCTGGTTCTTCCCCACTTCTTATAAGAGGCTGTAAAAGCCAGACATGTCTCTTTTTATGTCCATGGACCAAGAGACTAGCGTGATCTGACAAGATCAAGACGCTGAAAAGCTGTGTTACATCAGTGTCAGAGCTCAGTCTGGCTGCTGGCTGATCTTCACCTGCTAAGGTTCCTCAAAGCAATCTGCCAAGGCAGCAGAATGGAGGTGGGATGTATGAACAGAAGACCATGCTGATGAGAAACTTACATTGTTAATGTGGAAACAGCTTGAGAATATAAGGGGAAAAAAAAAAAAAAAAAAAAAAAAAAGTATATGTAAGTGTATATAAAAATACAGATATTCACAGTAAAAACAACCTTATTTGAAAACATGCAGCCCTCAAAACAAGCTAAGGGTGCACACTTATCCTTGTCTCTCAACTGGGCTTTAGACTTCTTCCCAAACTCAACTTTTGAACTTGTGGCCCAAATCCCACCTGTCAGTATGTACATCTCGTCTGGCTTACAGCAGCTACATCCAGTGATACTTTGGCAGTGAGCCTGCTACATTTCTCTGTAGTTAACTTCTTAAAACAAATATTGGGGCCTTGAATCCCATTCTGATTTCACTTATACTAGAGTTAGTCTAGATGTCCTTAATTGACAAAAAAATAAATTAACTATGATCTCCACACGAGTGGAGAATAGTTTTCAGCTTGTTTTCTCAGGCTTCAGTTGGCTAAACTGATGTAATATTTTAGACTTACATGGAGAAAAACTATGGGCCAGCTGTGTGTCAATGGCACAGAGATACAATTCTCCATAATGTAATCAACTGTGTCCACAGAGAGTGTTATCATCTGTGTTTCTATACAACACGTTATGGAAACAAGACTCTCTGGTGCAGCTCAGCTGCTCAGGAGAGGAGGCAAGGGGCTGAAAGCCAAAATGACGCCATGTTCCTCTCCGAGCTGCACAACCCAGGGCTGAGTGGGGGAACGCTTGGGCCCTGCTACAAACTGTACCAGACTCAGAACTCTTGCTCATTGGGCAAAGTTGCCAGTGCCTGCAAAAACATCATTCAATGAGGCGCAGCCCTGCTCTAACCTCTTCCTTTCCACTTCCAGAAAGCCAGAGCACAATTATTGAAATGCAAAGAGAGATACTCGCCCCATGAGGAAAATCCCTAGTGAAGCGCACACTGTGTAAAGGCTAGGGCAAAGCAGCCAGAGGATGAAGGTTTAGAACTGCTGGCTCTCACAACAGCTGTAGTTTGGAATCCATGGCATAAAGATTTATCTTGTCTTATTTCTATATAATTTATTTCATTTACCCCTGAGTTTTTCGTATACTCTCATAGGAGTTGCCAATGTATTTTTAGTTGTTGAGATATATGCATGTGTGTGTTTTATTTTCTGTCCCCTTACTTAAGGAGAATATGCTTCTTCTGTATGAAGTACATAACTGAATTTGGATCTCAAACTGCTTTTAACAAAGCGGCATTTCTCTGTGTTGATTACCACATGTGTATTAGAAGTCAAGTGTCAAGTGCCAGCCACTCCTGCTCAACTTCTTTAACAGCTGAAAAAAAACCATATAACCATATTTAAAATATTCTGGTAACAGCTGAATGACTTTCCTTCAGACTTCTGGGTTTAAGTAAATATCTGAGTTTGCAGCCTAAGATAATCAAGAAAAGCCACTGCAAACTAAGACTTAAGACATAAAGAGATGTCTATACTGTAACTGTGGCATCCTTTTAGAATAAATTACCCAGCTCCAACAGTAACAATAGTGCATATTTGTATAGTGAGTTCCATTCAGAGCTTTCAAAATTCTTCAATGGGATATTAATCATTACGACATTTCTGATGAACAGTTGTCATTGTCTTCATTTCAGAGATCAAAACGCTGTAACACATCGTGACTTCAATGACTTGCTAGCTTCACTCAAGAAATCTGCAGCAGAGCCATGAAATATGTCCAGATATGAGGACCTCATGTTTAAAACTCTCAGTTTTAAACACTTTAAATGCAATGTGCTTTTGTATTTGATCTTTGTCCAGAACTTCAAACTTAATTTGAACTCTCAGTTTAAAGTCTAACCATTTGTATACTGTGACCCACAACAAAACTATGTTAACAGAGCTGGAGATTTAGTCTGAACATAGATGAGCATAACTTTCCCACAAATGTCTTTAACTAAATCATCGACACCTTGTTATTGTATCACCTAGCACACTATGCGAAGATCTCAGAAATTGTGTTAAAGTGAAGAGAGAGTTAAGTACGTGGCTTCACATTCTTTAGAGTGCCCTATTAGTTTGCACTTCCAACCTGAGAGAGATACTTTCACGCTCTGTTTTGGACACACTCAAGGTTATATGAGGCATGCTCTGTCAGGGGAATATGCTTCAGCAAGATCCCAAACATTGATTTCAGCAGCTGTAATTCTGTGCTCCAGTATGGCAATGCAATGTTAGTTTTGTCCTCCACTTCCCTTCCCTCTCTGTAGCAAGAGAGCTTTAAAGTGTTCTTGTGGCATCTGAAGAATACTCAAGATTTGACTAATTATCGTGATTCGTAAACACGTGGAGGAATCGTAGTGTGCTACTTTTTTTCTGTCCTGAATATCAGTGCACTTCTGTTTGCTTAGAGTATTAAAAACATTGACTTACCAGACCCTGAGATGTTGTGTTTTACTCAGAGGCTTTCAGAACAAGTTTGGGTTTCCAGTCCCAAGAGCCTGCATGGTAAAGCTGTCTGGATTCAGTTCTCAGAGCAACTGCTTCTGTAAAGGAAAGGAAAAACCTTATGAGACTTGGAAATGCTGGAAACCTAACTGCAGGAGGCTAAAAGTTTGTGGGAAAAAAAAAATGACATACAAACCAAAAAATGGAACTTTGGTATAAATTCCACAATTTTAGCACAGCAATAATAAAAGAAATCTTGCCCACATAACGGTGAAATTTCCTGTCACAGCGTTCCTGCACCATTATTTTAAATGACTGACAAGAAGGCACTGGTAGGTGCTCATTTTTCCTCTTCCTACGGTGAAGGATCAATACAAAAGATATCTTGCTGCCCGCATTGTGGCAACAGAAAAAATGAAATGGAACAGCCAAAGCATGTTAGACTGAATTTATCATAGGATCACAGAACCATAGAATATCCACAGTTGGAAGGGACCCACAAGGATCACAAAGTCCAACTCCTGGCTCCACACAGCACCACTCAAAACCCAAACCCTGTGTCTGAGAGCGGTGTCCAAACACTCCTTGAGCTCTGGCAGCTTGGGGCTGTGCCCACTGCCCTGGAGAGCCTGTGCCATGCCCACCACCCTCTGGTGCAGAAACTTTTCCTAATATCCTAATAACTAACATCCTCATGTAAGTTAATGATCCCACAACACTTGAAAGACATCTTGTCCTGTCCAAGTCTGCAGCAAGAAACAGCAGGAGGAACAGAACTCAGCTGAGCAGCTGTCTGATACATTTGGCACATTTGATTCACTGCATGGCATTTAACACAGGGACTACAAAAAAACATTGCGGTTTGAAGTCGTGTCTCTTGGTAGTCCAACAACAATCTTCTCTCAACTTTGATTTAAAAACAGTTCTGAAAATTGTGTCAGAATCTGCTATTGACAGATTTGCACATCATCAAATAGAGAAAACCATTTCTCCAATTTTTCCTACATGCTGACACTGATAAATAGAGAGTAAATTTTCGGAGGTATCTGTAAAGGACATGCTTACCATATTGCATTAAAAACATCAGAAGCGGGAAAAAGAGCCAAAAGATCAATACTGAATTCCACTGTGAGTCAAAATGCAGGATGACAAATTTGTTGGTGGATATGGCACATTTCACAGAGGAAAAGTCTTTGGGTCAAAACAGTTCAGACCTAAAGAAGGCAGGGACAATATCCTGTTTCTGTGGGACTTCCTCACCAAGATTCTTACAAATTGCTGGTTGGAATTAAATAGGAACAAAAATGGAGCTGCAGGAAGAAGTGTCTGAGCATTGCATTAGTTTATATACATTTGTCCCCGGTTTGGTCCCTGTAGATTCAGGTTTCTTCAGAAAGGCAAGCTCTCACAAAGCCAGCAGACAGAACATATGAAGTCTAGTCTAGCAGTAATCCTAAGTACAAGACAGATAGAGTTCTGCAAGCATTCACACCAAAAGTGAAGTTTCTCTTAGATATGCTCTCCAGGGGAATTGAAGCTCTCTGGGCAGGATATGAACAGCCCAGGGCAGAAATGACTTTAACACTGGCGCTGTGCAAGGACTCGAATAGCCTTTGGGGTCACCACACCACGCAGAAACAGGGATGGATGATGCCATCAGACAAGTCTCACTGTCACTACCCAGTGCATCACCCAGTTGGGAACAGGGGATCGCTGTTAGAGGTTTGTAACACAGCAATGCAAAGCACTTGCCCACTGCAGCAGCCCTTCAGGCACGCGGCAAGCTGCGGGGGATGCCCGAGAATCACACTGGGGAGGGCTTTTGGCTCTGTCTCTGAGGGCACCTCTGAGGAAGCTGCACACATCTGCTTGCAGGCTCAACACGACAACCCTGTCAGCAATGGGGGTTCTCCTTGATTTCACTGATAGCATTCAACATCCACTGAACTTCCCCTGAATGCGAGGAAGGGGAAAGCCCAACATCCTGCAGCTGAAAGAAAATAGCAAGCTAATTCCGATATGCACCAAAAAGCCCCTTGTCCGCCTGAGTCACAGCTCTTTTTATCACCCTTCATGTGACAAAACTATGGGCCCTCTGTGGACCCTACTATTCTGAATGAAATTTGTCTACAAGTGTATAACGCCTTACTGTTATACGCAGAAAACACAACTGTGGCTGCACAGAACAGCAAACTGTAATGCTGCGTGCCCTTTCTGGCTGGCACTTTTTGGCAGAACAAAATCATTTGCAATCTTTTCCACAGCTGCAAAGTAGCTTTTGTGTATTCATTTCTCCAGGATGTCATGCTGTTTAAAATGCAGAATTCATTTTGAATTTAAATAATTGCATCCTGTGGACCATTTATTTGCCTATTGAAATGTTCCATCAGTTACCTAAGAAATAAGATGGAACAGGAGAATGCACCTTTTGCGGGGCTAGTTTTCAGATTGTTTCAATTTTTTCCATGAGTGTACTGCTGTAGAAAGCATGCGTAACATCTAAATGATTCAAAAGGCATTAAATTATTTGGCCATAACATGCAGAATTGTGCACAAGACAGAGAGGCTGGGATTTATTGAGAGAAAACTGAGGTCACAAATGTTTCCTGAAGACTGGAATGCTTCAGTTTGAGACCAAGATTCACTGTCTTTCTGTTATCCCAGAACTGTAACATTTGGGAACTCAAGGTGCCTGATGCAGTGTACAATACAATGTGGCTTTCAAATACCCCGTGTGAAAAAATCCTGATAGCATCAGTCTCTTTACTGCCATCCAGAGGCAATATAGAACCAATATTAATAATAATTTCTTATAATCACGACACTAGAAGCAGAGAAGGATTGAAGAATTAAGTCAGAAAAGGACTTTCATCTGTCAGTACAGCAAACAAAAATGATGGAAGGTATTGTATGTATTGAATTTGGATTTCAACAAACTAAAATGGCAATAATAAATTCTGAAATAAGATTAAAGGTCGTGAGATATTAAGAATACCCCAAAATATAATGTATGTTCAGTGTTTCCTTCAAAATCTTAGCTTGGGGAGAAAATTCCTCAGAGATGAATTTCTCCTAAAGCAGTAGAAAGTTTTACGAAGTAGTAAGAAAGTGAAAATACAGTTTGCCTTGGAAGCATGCTGGAATGCCCATGCATTGGCAAGGAACCCTGCCACCGTGGCTTGATACATTTCCACATCAGTTGAATGACAATAAAGCACTATGTGCACATTCTTGGACCACGGCAGATAGGAAAAGGTGATATTATCAACTCATTCACAATACACTTTTAACCAGTGAAAAACAGTGAATTTTCAAAAATTTACTAAATTCTCCATATTTGTTGTCCCTTCTCACCTACATTGGAAATGTATTTCATTCATGCTTTCCAAGCATCCATCTGCTAGAGTGCTGCCCAAAAGGACAGTGATAGATAGCTTATAATTTTTTTATGTTTCTGCTCACAAAACTAAACTCACTGCTTGCTGTTGAGTAACCTTGTACAGAAACTGCTTCTGCAGGAGGCTCTGCAGCAGCACCCCACAGGGCTCCCTGCCTCTGCTGCTGCGTCCAGACAGCTGCCATGGCTGTTTTCCAATCCTTTCCACTCCAAAAGACAGACCAGAAATTTCTCTGCCCTTCCAACAGCAGCCTCCACATGGACATAAGTGAGGCTGAAAAGATGAAGCCGGCCTTACACAGACTTTGGGTCCTGACTCAGTTCAGCAGCTATTGATTTCAGTGATCTCTCCACAGAATTTCAGAGTTTCTCGTTTCTGATCTCCTGCACAATATGTCATTAAAGTGCTTTCTCTGAACAATTGGTTTCAAAGCACTAAGCTGACAAGAAGAACAATTGTTGATATCATCAGTGTGGCTTGGAAGTTAAACTAAAGCTAAAACATCAGATGGTCAAGTAAATAACATCCATAGTTAGCAAGAAGGTCAGCATTTTTTACTAGATGCTTCTAAGTTACAGGTTAATGATTTGGGAAAAAATGTCAAACACAGAATTAATTTTGGTACTGATATTTGCCATACTGCCTTACCTCAATCCTAGCTCACACGGATAAAAGTGTTGCAGAGCCCCAGGCTCAGTCTTGGTTATCGAGACAAATTTCTGCTGAACAGCGAACCCAGGCCCACAGGTGTAAAGCTAAACCGTTCTGTCTCTGCTGTGAGTGCTGAGCAGGTATCCCATGTTTGAGAGGACTGTTCAAATTGCTGGAGTTACACAAACACTTCTGTGCTTGCTGGGTTGTAGCCTACGACAGTATTTGGCTTTCAAATATGTCAGTGTAAGACATAAGAGTCAGTTATAATACACATGTAAAAACCCATGTGTACACAACACGTATTAGGAACCTGATCTTCAAAACTTGTAGTGACATTACTTAGTTGTTCTCATAGCTTAAAGAAGATATTATGAACAAACGGAGAGGTCAGAATATAAATGGTTGACAGATGATGCCCAATGCATATATTAACACTTTAAGCTACTGATCATAAAAGTGCGTAGGAAAAAGTATTTTTGTTTTACCTGCTTCTCTTGTTTGTAGTAATATATAGGCGTAAGAAATGCATACAGCTATGATAATTGTATGGTGTAAACCCGAGAAAACAAAGAAACTAATATTACTGAAGATCTCTTTCAGCACACACTGTTGAGCCTGAATAGTGGCAGCAAAGACAGCTAAAGAAGGATAATCTCTCCTGTCTGATTACTACAATACTTTGCTGTAAGGAGATGAGTTAAGGAGTCTTTTTTAGTGTTAGTCTTCATAACATCTACCTCTGGGGTTGAGTAATACCTTTCAGATTATCTGAAGATAGTTTTGATGTCTTAATTGATATCTTTTTTTGTGGGGTGGCTAATTAACATCAGTTTGCAAAATCTCATGCAAGACATTGTAAAACATCACTTGTTAAAGAGATTGTGGCGCTTGTTCTTGACAAATGTGAAGTGACATTCTGCCAGTGTCTTTTGTAAGATCATACAAAAGAGCTGGTTCATCTACCAAAAAAAGAAAAAATCCCACCAGGAACCAGTGAAAAAGACAATACTCATCATACAGAGTCACAGACCTAAGTAAATGGTTCACACGTCTTGCTCACATGAGATGAAAGGGAATGAATCTGAATTAATTTTACATTTGATCACAGAATGCTCCAGATCAAAGTGTGCCATAATAATGGAGACTAACTAAATGCAACTAGATCCAAAAACATCTGTCAGGGGTTTGAAGTCTAAAAATGGAAATCCTCTGTATTAACGTATTATTACACAACCACATGAGAACTGAAAGGCTCTTGAAGTCTTATTTTATTTTTGTGTATTGTGGTTGAGAAAATTCAGCTAACGTAACCCCCCATGCATATACAACACATTGAGACAAAGGAGAGTGGAAGATAGCAATGAGTCTTCAACCTCTCTTCTCTCCATGTATGATCAGGCAAAAAAAGGCTGACTGGAGAAGTGCTGGTGACCTGAATAAAGCTTATCGGCAGCATAGGAAATGAGTTTATGGTTGTAACCCAATTTTCAGTAGACAAGGGAGCACATCACGAAAACCTCCTCCACAATTAGCACTAATTGGCAACTTTTTTTGGCAGTCTTTTTACAGGGGGCAGAAATTGAATGGACATGGAGATTAAACTTGTTTCACTCCTCAAAGTGCCTTCTTTGAGAAACAGCTGAGATGTGTTGGTAGAGCAAAGTAGAAATAAGTGAAGTGTTTCTGACCAAGTTGTACCTGTTGTTGGGATGAGCAGACTTCATTCTTCAGGTTGTCAAGGTGACAGCTATACAGGAATTAAGTTGCAGCAGAACAGAGAAAACAGTCTTTTAACTCTTTAGCTGAAAAGTCTTAAAAGTTGATAGGCATTTGGAAGCATAGTGAAAACAGTGCAGAAAACAAAGCTCTGGAAAAATGAACTGAAATGGGTTTGTCCTTTCTGATGGGAGAGGCACACGTGTGCAGACGCGTTTGCAGAAGTCAGCATTGTTTCCTTCCTTTTTCCTCTGGGACCACACATGCACGGATGAGAAGTTTTGGTGGAAGAGAAGCACCTCTTTTTGAGCAGTCTACATGTTCAGAAAGGCTGTATTTAGTTTTTTCAAACTGAGCCCAATCACATAGCCAGAGCCATGTTGTTGGCAGAGGATGAGGCACGTTTTGCTGCAGCTACCCTTGCTACTGAAAATGCTTTGGAAGAGAGCAACTCTTGGCTCTGCAGTAGCTGGGCTTGTACCGGCACAGAAGTGACCCTCATGTTTCTGGGTGAGTGGAGCTACAGTGCGGCAGAGACCCTGATCCAATACACTGCAATGCAGCTTGCAAAGGAAATTGGAGGGTAGAGCAGAGTCCCATTTCTGACAGGTTGAAAAATCTACTCACTCTTTGCTCTAGCTCTGTATGTGCTTGACATTTCCAATAAATTTCTTTTCTTTTCCCCAGACCTCACAGATCTCTGCATTTTCAAGAAATGCATGCACTCTGTTCACATCAGTTTCTGTTCTAACATTTATTTGATAAAGAATAGGTGAGCTGAGACAATTTCACTAGACTTTCTACTTCTTGTTGTCTATTAATGCTATCATTGCACTTTTGTGGAAGAAATGACCCTTCAGGAATGGGTTTAAAAGAAAGGGAGGAGATGGCTTGGCACAACTGATCGGTTGTCTCCTGTAGCACGGAAGCACACTTATCCCTTCTTGAGGTGTTCACTCTTTTCAGGGCTTTGATATTCTCTTACATAGTATTCAATAAGAAGCACAAGTAAGCATCATAACAGGCTAGAATCAGTGAGATCAGTAGTGACAGATTACATAGTATTCATTTTTTTCCAAACTGTGCAGACAGAATAACAGAGGGCTGTACCCTTAAAGATAACAGCTCTCATGGAACAGACTACAGATCTCTTACATGAAGTAAGCTGCAACAGTGTTTGATCTGCCCTGACAAAACTTCCCTTTATCTTTTTACACTCTCAGGTTTCTTTCAACTGTTCCTTTTCAAGGATTAGTTCTTTTAATGGGAAGTAGACAAGAAATGATTTTTCCATATTCTCTATTTGTGATGTTACCAAATTTTCAAAGCAAATTGAAAAAGGCTACACAACTGCCTACAAGGAAATGGAAAAGTATGCTGCATGCAGTAATTAAAGTTTCCATCCTTTTCACCATAGTCTGTTTACAAATACCATTTAGATTCTGCTGATGCTGTTTGTGTTCAGCACTCCCTTGCTACGTGTATATGGTAGATAATAAAATCATTGGGAATTAGCTCTTCACCCTGAGCAGATCTGCTCAAGGAACTAGATCAGAACTACTAGCAGAGAATAGCACTGCTGATAAGAGGCTTGCAAAAGTTTCCAAACTTTAGACTCCACACATGAAGCAAATGCCAGTTTCTGGAAATAGATATTTGTAATTCTTGGAACGAAGAATTTTTAATGTGCACATTGTTTGAATTTCACAAAGGTTGTTAATTAAATTCTTTATTGTTCAATGGATGAGTATTATGCATACTACTACTCCAGGCAAGTATGAAAAAAAAACTTTAATAAACACAGCTTTGTACGCTAACATCAGTGTCCAGCCCTGTGGAATTTTGGGTCATTCTCTTTGACAGTGCTTGCAGTATAGTTTTAGTGTCTTCTGACAGTAAATTACTCCATTTGTTATTAATAAATGAGATTATTTCCTATCCTTTTCACTTACAAATTTTAACTTGTATTGTGCTGAGACCTACGCTGAGCCCTGTGGCAGTAAGTTAACTCTCCTTACGTAATGATTCTGCAAGAGAACACAAAGGTGAAAAATTCTGGCTCCATGAATTCAGAGGGGATTTTGTCATTTCAGCAGGGCCAGAATTTGACCTAAAAAGTCTACTGGTACACCGATGATCTTGTTTCGTCAGGGAGGCTAACATGAGGAGTGATGTGGCTTTGCATATGTCAAGCTCTGTTTGCGTTTGGCCTCAAACTCCACGAGTCCTCTCTCCTGGCATGGTGACCAGGGCTGACTGCATGGGGAAGGGTGAGATGGAGCCAAGGAAGCAGCTCTGACAAGATCACAAAACAAAACCCACCACTTCTGCAAAGCCCTGAAAGTGTCTCGAAACAGGAAAGAAACCAGAAACATTCGCTGTTATCACTGTATGTCTTCAAAACCCAAAGGCAGACATGTCCCAGTGGTTTTGAAGGGAACAGATTGGACTCTGCCAGAAGGTGAACCAAAAGGGCTCATAAACAGCACCGTGGAACACAAGTGTGACCTACAGGAAGACTTCCAGTTAAACAGTTTGAAGGAGATTTGATTTGCTTGGCAATCTCCTGGGCCTGCCTCTTGGTGATCTTCAGGAGGAGATCTGGGGAACCGTAGTGCTGAAGAAGGGCTGACTGAGGAACGAAATCCAGTCTCCCAGTTGAAGCTTACCATCCTCTTGCTCACATTGTTCTGAGAAATTCCTTCTCCAGTCCTTCTTTCTCTTCTCCAGCTCCTTCATTTTATCCTCAGCTGCTGTCTCTGTCTCCTGAAGGAAGTTCCCAAACACCAGTACTCCAGCACATGAGACTAGACACTTTCTTCTACAATCCAGGTTCAAAAAACCCCTGCTTCCAATCAATTCTCTCTTAATTTCCCGTAAATGGGTGACTACTGGAGATTTTTCTCCACGTTGCTGTAATTCAGCAGAAAATGTTTTAGAATTAGTAGCCTGGTGAACTAGAGATGCCAGAATGAGAAATGCTGCAATTACCAGCAACCATCCATAGACGTTGTAGCAGTCAGTGCCAGCAAAACAGAATGTTAGTTCATTACCTGCA
>VXAV01007301.1:109304-146037 GCA_013399715.1 Alectura lathami | reverse complement strand
TATTGTCACATCTCTCACTGACATTCAATTTACATTTTCTGCATTAGCAAGCAAGCAGTTAACCTTTCGAGGGAGCACTGTTAAAAATAACAATAGAGTTCAAATAAATCAAGGAAATGATATATGATGTACTGAGCTTGGTTTTAATTCAAGGCTCCAAGCTGCCTAGATAGCTCCAATGCTTGTTAAATTCATGCAGGTTTTGCCGTCAATATGGTTCACATTACTGTCCCGGCATAGCCGAGTTGACTTGCTCTGAAAGTCAAAAATGAGAACTAATTCATAGTGAAGTCAAACAGATACCAAGAAATACAAACATAAGAATCTACTTTTATTTTGGCTGAGCTTCTGTAGAGTCTGATGGCACATCAGGCCATTATACAAGGGAATTTCAATTTCCCTAAATTGTTTAGGCTTGTTTTTCACTCTGGGTTCTTTGAAGGCCTTTGGTAAGCACTCATAGGCACCGTGCCTCTCCTATTTCTCTGTTACAGCATACTTCTTGAAGTAATCAATTATACCATTTTGTTGTCTTTTGCCTGATGTTTACAGTGTATTTCTCTATGTTTAACTCTTTACCAAGGTGAATTATTGCTTTTTTCTAAGACAAATTCTTAAAATGTATTGAAAATTTTTATAACACAAGATTTGCATGACTCTTGCAGCTGACATATTTAAATTATTTATTGAACTCAGTAGATTTACTGTGATATCTGGAAATCTTCAAGTTGTGGATCTTTTCACCACTGTGCATTGACAGAATTACTTTTTTTTTTTCTGAAAACTAAGTGCTTTTCATGGTGTCTCATCTTGCCAGTGAGTGGAAATAACCAGCAAATACGACAGTGGAAATCCAAAAGTCACTGCATTAATCTTTTCATTAGTATTTCTACAGTGTGCTGTATTGTTTAGTAACAGTTATTATAAAACCAAAAGAGTAGAACTTAGCTCTTTTTTCCATAAAAGGCTACATTTCATGTAGTTATCCCAGTAAAATTACTCCACCTACTAGACAGTCACAGCTTCTTTTCTAAGGACAAAGTTGTGTATGCAGACACACTGCACTGAAGAACATGCTCCAGAAGCAACTTCTGATCAGGGAAGAAACCAGACTTTCAAGTAACAATATTGGGGTTTGGATGATTTAAAAAAAAAAAAAAAAAAAAAAAAAAAAAAAAAAAAAAGTCTGGTCTTGGCATCTTTAACTTTGCCCTCCTTAGAACTTCTTTTTTTCTTTTACTTTTTAAAGCTAAAGATTTTCAACTTTTATTTCATTAATTGGGAAAATCAATGGTTTCATTCTTCTTTTAACAATTTCTGGTTTATGTCTTGGAAAATATCTGTCCTTTACATCTATAATGTATGGGAAGCAATACATTATCCTATCAAATCCTACACTGACAGCTTTCACTTTTAATGGGCCTCCAACTTTCCTCTGAAGATGCAATCAAGTGAGCACAAACTCTAACATTAAAATTGTCCCTGCACCTGTGATGCTGCAACCCTTCAGCTGCCTTCCACCTGTACAACAGACAGGCATTGTTGCTCTGAGGATGGCTCTCTTCCTCTTAATAGATCCTGCTTTTGTAAATTCAGTGTCCCAGAACCTGTTCTCTGATTCGTCTTATACAATATTTCAGGAGTGCAGTCAAATTCCTGTTATCTACCCTCATTATTTGGTAACCTCCTAACGTGAACTCAATAGCCTATGTAATACTACTGCATTGAGGGTTGAATCTACATCTTTATATCACCACGCTTAGCTGTTCTGAAGTGATCACTGCAACTGAGTATTTATAACAACATCTCATTCTACTCTTTAGTGTCTTCTTAAAGCAACATCTCAAGACCTGATTCTGCAAGTATTTCATATATGGAAATGTTCCATCTATTCTGCTAACACACATATCAGGACAGTGAACTTCACTTTGCTGTGATTTCAGCAGGTTGGTATGGTAGGTTATCTTCTCCAATGTAACGGGCAGAAAATCTCAACTGGCCACGGCCAGCAGCTGAAAATATAAACATATAAACTGTGCCATTCTACCGGTGCCTCATGCCAAGGTAAGGAGCTCTTTGGGTCATGCGCTCATAATTCTTACAGATCTCATTAAGACTTTATCACATTTTAACTAAGTCTCTTTTTGCTACCCAACCAACGTGGTCTAGGCTAACCACAAGATCGGGAGCCTTAGTGTGACTCAAAAGGAGAGAACACAGAAGCTTGGGCTTTTAAGCTCTTTCTTATCCTAAAGCAGGAGAAAAGTGAAAGATGAACAATTCTCCTTGGAAAGCACCTCCACATCTCCTTCAGTGCTTTATTAAGGCATTCTGCTAGTTCAGTGTTCTGCAGGTGGTACCCTGATGTTTTTCAGCTCTTTTGCAAGTAGCTGTCTGCATATTTCTTTCATCAACTTGGAAGCAGAGCTAGCCTCCAGACCTCTTTAGGGAGAGAGAGAAAATACACACTTTCATAATTATATTTCATCCACAAAAACAAGGAAAATCTAGGGGTCTAGAAGAAGGGTCACAACATCCTTTAAGCCTCTCAAGTTCTGGTACCAAAGAATGCAGTAAGATCCATAATGTTTTCCTTCTTGAGTAGGATTTTCTATTGGGAAAACAGTTCTTTCAGGGCCATCTTCTTCACATATATCTTCAGTCAAGCTAGAGACCCATCCGTTGCTAAGTCACCTCATATTACAGGAGGGGCATTGGGGATATTTTGGCTTTGTCTCAACCTCTTTCCTCCCCACTAACTCTTCCAGCCCATTCTTAAATCTTTTCAATCCCAGTAGCTGTGATTTCTCTAATCTTCTTCCCTTTTTCTGCCCATGTCAGCAATTTCACTCTGCACTATCCCAATGCAGCAGACCATGACTAAGGAAAACTTAGTCTGCGGAACAGATTCTGGTCTCAGGCATGGCACTGTAAAGGATAATGCTCACTTAATAAACAAAATAAACAGCATAAACAAGATTCAGAAAAAAAAGTCCAGAAGAATAAATCTGTTCACTGTTTACCTACCCAGGTCTCTTTATGGAATATTTGTAGCTGTACAGTTGAATCCTATGACATGCACAACTTAAAAATAGCTCTGACATCTCCATTGAAGGAATATTTGCAATGTTAGCCTGATGCAATCACTGGCAGAGCTCNTTATAATTTTTATTATTGTATTATATCTTTTATTATAGACATATATAAATTTGAGCTTAATTTTTAAAATGTGGCTTGTACACCTTCAACCTACATTCAAGTTTGTAGCCTCTGTGTATCTGTTTCCTCCAGAGAGAGTGAAGATGAGGAGAAAGACTGTAGGCAATTGCCAGACGGGCTTACATCCTACTCATCAGTACATTACATGACCATGGCAAATGGAATTTGCTCAAGTACAATGAGAATGAGACTGAGACTATGTCCATGGGAAGGATAAGTAACTTGTTCATTTAATTAAAATCCTTTTCCAAAACTCCTCTTCCAATATAGCAAGACTGCAAGCAGATTTATTTTTAATCTTGAGAAAAAATAATTTCCTGATAGCTAGTAAGAGGAAACTAGAGGATTTCACTCACATATGAAATTACTTCTGACACAAAGTATCTTGTTCTCCAGGTGATAATAGAACAAATGAGAATCCGTCCGTCCCTATAGCTGAATTTGTCCACTGAATACAAACGCATTCATTATCTTTCAGAAAATGATGTAAATACTCTTTCAGCTCATGTAAGCCAAACAGTAAACTTTTTAAGTACCTTTATTCCTGAATTTAAGAATTGTTTTCTACCATCTTTCTAATGCTTTTCTTTATTATTTTTTGAAACAGACAAAATGTAAGATGAGAAGTCCTTCATGTGAAGATTTTTGTTAATGGATGTGATTTGACACTTTATTGGAAGCTGTGTTATCTCCCCTGCATGCAGGGTGTCTGGAGAACAGCAGATTCAATCTTCTCTTACAAAAATGGAATCTGACATATTCTGAACAAAACTTTTAGCAGTTACATCAGTGGTATTCAAGGCGTTTGCAGTTGGCAAACTATTACAAGCTCTGCTAACTGAAAGCTGCAGCCCCACTTGGAAACTCCACTTCTGCTGAATGGAAGAAAAAAGGCTGCTGTGCTTGCCCTCTTTTTTTCCTCCTTTCTTTTTCAAATACTGCCGTGTTGTCCAGTAAAGTGGCTCTGAGGCCTGGCCCTCAAGCCTGTAGTGTTCTTTACAGCTCCAGCTGCAGTTTGGTGGCAATGTTTCAGCATTGTACCGGATAAAAAAGAGTTCTCTGATTCAAGCATGTGGAAAGGAGATATACAATGTAAACCCACAACATATCCACTGTGCACCAAGGGGGGTTGCCACATGATAGCAGCAGTCTGCCAAATCCTCTGAACTTTTGGCATCTAATAATAGGGAGGGTGCAATAAAAGAAAATCAAGGAAGGAAATTATTAGGGAGTTGGGGAAAGGGTAGGACTTATGTCACTTTTTGTGGGGCAAACTCTTTATCCCATTTCATTAGTGCATCGATGATTGGACTGATAAAGGCTTAGCTCAGAGTACATCTGTTGGACAATAGCTGCTCTTTGTTTATTCTGTGTATCAAAAAGTATGAAGAGAAGTTTATACTCTTCCTACACTCCAACCTCTCACCCCAGTCCCAGAGTCCGGAGTTTTCTTTCTGACTGTTTTGCTTCAATTAGAAAGGATAGGCTCAAGCGTCGCCTTTGTTCCAACTTCAGAGGGATGGTCTCTAGGACCTGCTGTAACCTCCCGCAAGAAAGACAAACTGAGCATGGCAACCTGCAGGGCGCTATTGATCCCAGAATAAAAACATGGAGAAAGCATATGGGAGAATCTTTTATGAATGGTATTTTTTATAAAGGTGAAGAAAAAAGTCATTTACATCTTAAAATAAAAGTGTAGATAAGTAGCTGTGTAATAATTGACTTTTAAAGATGTGTTTACTAGGTATTATATTGGTTTTTTAAGATATTCACAATAATTATCTGACTTGGGGTTTGTCATTGTTATGAGAATATCCACACTTTACAGGTTGATGAAATTAACACTACAAAGAAAGATTTGGATACTTGCTCTGAGCAAAGCTCACGTCTTTATAAGACTAATCCCAAACTAACATAGCACAGAAAATTATTACTACTGGCAGTGACTCAACTTACTTTGCTAAATTCTGCTTTCAGCTTACGTGGCTGCATGTCCAATGAATTCCAGGGGAGCCATCTGACTTTTCTGCATTTTCTTAATTTGAAAACTGTTACATGTAAAGCCAGTGATGTCAATGGAATCTGCTCAGACTTAAGTCATGTAGAGTGTGTTGTTATAAATAAAGGCTTTCATCATGTCGCATGAAACAATGATCTCACTGGACAAGTGCCTTAATCTCCTTTATTCATTTGTATTTTTACTACCTATGATTTCTCTCTGATCAGTCTTCCAGATGTTTGCACAGTAATTTTTATGTCCTGCTTTCCCTGTAGCTCAATCTGATAATTAATTTCATCTCTTCTATGCCATTCTATTCCTGAACATCAGTGTTAATTTTTTTCCCATCTTCTCTTTCTCTCAGTTCAATTTCTTGGGTTTGTTGTCTGTTTGTTTTTAGTTTAGTTTTTTTTTTTTTTTTAAATCTTTTTCACCTTACCAGTTGAGCTGCTTTTTCCCAGAGCTCTTCTTGTGAACTCAGGGTGCAAGCATTTCTTCCTGGATCAGAACTATCATTTCACAGCATTTTATTTTGATCAAGTTAAGCTTGAGGAAAGAACTACATCTGCTAGTAAAAAGTAAAACGTATTTTCTATCCAACAATGCTAGCCAGCCAGACAGCCTGTTCTCAGGCACTAGTTCCACCTGGATCATTCTGGACCATTTAAGCCCAGTTCTGTCATGGAGGCAAACAGCAGATATGTATGAACTTCAGTAACTTCACTCTCTTCATTGTTTAGAAATACTTTGAGCTAGCCTCATGCCAGTTATTGAAGTTAGATGAGAGAAAGTCAGATGGAATTAATTTATTTGATTTATCCATTTATGAATAATGTCAAAGAAATGTCATTAACTGTAGTATTCCACTGGTTCTTTTTAAGGGAAAGTCTAGACAGAAACAAGCGTCTCACCAGGCAGTTGTGAACTGTTTAGAAAATGCTAAAGAAGAAAGAACTATTTTGATAAGAACTTCTGAAGAACTCCAATTCAGGCCAATATGGATGCTGGTGACTGGAAGCTAGACTCACATAATTTAATGGGAAGAATTGTTAACCAATGGTTGTACAAAACCACCAGAGGTGGGTTCAATCTTATTCCCACCATCTCACCACCTGGGTAGTGAAATTAAGAATCTAGATTTTGCAATGACTTTTCTACATTTCTTCAGAACCAAAAGCCGTGCGTGAACCTGAGACTCCCCTCCACTTCCCATCCATGGTAGGCACCACAAATTCCCATCATAAAACATTGCTTTCTGCCTGGAAATCTCCTATTTAAAGAGAAGAGGAAAACATAGAATAGGAAGATACTATCACAATTCAAATTTTACTGATAGAAAGTGTGTACAGATAGATATCAAGCAGGAGTCTTTTCATCAGAAATCTTATCTTCAAAAGGCTAGTGCTAAGCAGGACAATGTCCCCTTGAAGTCCTTCTGTAGCTAAAGGAAATAAATAGACTTCATCACAAGGCCTGTTCTCCATGTCTGTGTTAGGAGAAAATGAAATCTGTATCTATAAAGAGAGCCCAGCTCAGATTAGCAGTCCGTCAGTGACTCACTCAGATTTAAAAGTCTATCTTCTGGTTGCTGATTACTCCTGCCCCTGGTCACTTGACGGGCTGTACAGCGAGTCTAAATCAGAGCCACAAACTGGAAATAGATTTCTGCTGTGTCAAGCCAGGACCTCAGCTGTGAGGGCATCCTGCCTTCCAGCAAACATTGTGAGCAAAAATACTGCAACCTCTGAATAGTGGCTAGTTTGTAAAAATAAATTATATGACATAAATTCTATGAAATATATGAAAAAGTGAACAGGTAACTAGGCAAGGATGAGGAAATACTTCCTAGTTTGTACTTTTCCATTTCAAAAAGCCGTTTTCCTTTTGTCAGGCTGGCATGAGCGCTGCTTCTTTTGTGCCAAACAAGAATTTTCAGAGAGTTCAGAACATAAATGAAAGGTCACAGAAGTATAGTTTTCTTGCACTAAATCTTCAAAGCAAAGAGGCTGCTAATCACCAAGGATGAAGTCTAGCATAGCAGAAAAGCTTGAAACAGCTTCTTTAGAGAATGTTTTAACAATCAGACACTTTTCTGGGGGGGAAATTAAGCACACAATTGCAATCTTTATCTAACAATCACTACTAGGTGCTGCACTACCGCCTCTTCCTCTGACAAGTGACACACCAACATTTAAAGGCAATATCAGAGGGAGAGAACATTAACATTATGCAATACTGAGTCTGTTCTTTGATTTCCAACATTTATCTTTGGGTGAAATAGCAAGTTGCTACATACTTTTTTTTCTCTTAAGATAATGTAGTTCTTTGTATTTTTTGGTGATGCTTCATATCTGGAACATTTGCAAAAAAGAGAGTTAAACATGGAAATAGTTCAAAAGGCTTTAGGGCCAGCCAGCCTGCCCCTCCCCATCCCTTGCTAGGCAGGCTGCATGAGACACATCAAAGCTTCTGTGGATGAATGTGGTAACTGTTACTCTGCAATGTACTTGCTAAGAGAGAGCTGGATCCAAAAGGAGCTTGGGCACTGAAACATGATGAAACTTCTCAGTTGCTGGTTACCATTGCCAGCTTGAAGCATCTGGTCTCCAGAGTGGAATCCAGGGCAGCGAGCGGGGCCCAGGGCCCTCTTGGAGGCAGAACACCAAACACCTGGTTCAGTCTCAGTCCCACTGCCACCTGGTTGCTGGGCCCTCGCTGGGTTTCTTATGCAGATATTCTATACTGTCCTAAAAGAGCACTTAAAAAATAACTTACAAACCCATAACAGGGCTGTTCATGGCCTTCTTTTGCAAGGTATCCTGATGCAGAACCTTTAAAACTACAGCCTTTGAAGAAGGACATTGGAAAACAGTCTTAGGAATTTATACTTTTTATTTATTTACTTATTTTTACCGTATTCATATAAGTTTCATTTTAACATTGGTTACAAACTTTATTGCAATAATGTGAAATAGATAACTTCAAGCAGAGTAAAAGTAAATTATGATGCTTTATTACTGGCAACAGCTCACTTCCTCTGGAGCAGATGACAGAAGTAGTTGTAAATTCCAACTGGAAATTTCTTTATACTGGTTAGAAAGCAACCAATTATTTTTTATAACAACAACAGCAGCTGAATGCCTTTGTGGAGAGGCGGGAACAGGGAGCTGAACTCATTTCTTCTTAGATATTTAGATATGCAGCAAATAATAACAGCTAATTTTCATTTTCCTGATGAAAGTCTGCAATCAAACACAATTAGCTCTTCTCAGACTAGACTGAAATGAAAAAGAGCCTGAGAAGCATAACAAGACAACTTTCCTATGGGAAACAACTAAGCAGACAAAAACCTTCAGACTGGACTTGACTGAGGACTGGTATGGAAGTGGACCATAAAACCTGACGGAGCTGGATGAGGTGAATAGGGCATTATTGCTTGCTGCTCTTTGCAGTACAGAGCTATGGGGCCTCCAATGGTGGAAGCAGGCTTGCAGCAAACAGGGAGGTCATTCTTCAGAGCACCTACAGCTGAACCATGCAACCTGGTGCCACAAGATGTTGTTGCTGAGAGAAGTCTACAACAGCTTGGGGGAAAGTGAACAAATGAAACATCTCAGCTGAGACAATTTAAGCAATAAAGTATCTTTGGCAAGCTATGTAACTGAGCCACAAATTGTCCCAGGCCAGGGAAATACTCTGTGGAGTTTCATCTGCCCCTGCTGGAGGTAGGCTACTGGGCTACATGAGTCTGTGGTCTAACTCGGCACAGTTCCTACATTTCTGTGGATTAAAATTGTTCTTGGCACAATCCTGGTCTCCTTTACTGCCCTGTGGATGTCCTATATGCTAAATGTGCAGCCTTGGTCACTATTCTTGCTCTTGAATATTAAATAATGCCCATAGATGAGTAACTGTCTTAACGCATCTAGTTCCACTTACTGAAAAGAAGGCAGAGTTTTAGATGTCTTGCTAAACAGAGCTTAAGATACACATTTCTTGACAACATTGTTCTTAAATTGGAGAGAACTTTTAGTGACAGCGAATTAACATTATAAGCTTCTAGAAAGGCACTCTAAGAACTGATTTGATAAAATAAACAGATTTCTTATGGCTTAATACTCCAATGTCACCATATGATGAAATGTGTTTTGGTAAGAACTATGTGACAGCTGAAAATGTAGCTTCCATAAGATCATTTAATATAGTTGCCTCATGAATATTAACTGTTGATTCAGCTACAAACATAATCAGTCTCACTAGGGAAAACATAGATATACTAGGTTTTTTATCTTGAAAATAACTTAAACATGCTTCCACTGATGTTGGCATCTTGAATATGGAAATTAACCTCTTCTTTTTCATAATGCTTTTGATACAATTATGGAATGCTTTTTACATCAAGAAATCTATTGTGGTGAGGAAGGCAATCCTGTGCTTTCACAGTAGATAAAAGTATAATTTCTGAAGGTATAAAACTGTCTCCTCTCACCATTCCTAATCCACTGACAGTTACAGAACAATGACTTGAGGACATCAAAAAGAAATAAAAACAGGACAAAAATAGTGTAGGGTTACAGTAAGTACACAGATATAGAAGAAGGACCATTCTATTTAATCAACTTTCTGACATTTGTGACAAAGAAAGCCATACAAATAGGGGATTTTGGAGTGGAAAAAATAGTGTAACTCCACCATGACATCAAGATTACTGACATTAAAGCAAAATCAAGACATAAGATAAGAACAGCCCTCTCATTTAGAGACAAAGGACAAGCAGAACTTTCTGCCCTGGTGCAGACATCGGTTTCTGAAACATCAAAAACCAAGATGTTACGGCCTAGCAAAATGGAGTGCCAACTTGTCTGTTCCTTGCTGACCAGGCTGAACTCCATCTAAACCAAAGTGGCATGTTAAGTGAAAGGGAACAATGCTGTGCTCTGCTGCAGCACCAGAATACAGCAGTGGCAGTGCAAGAGGCTGAATGGGGAATTAGTGACATGGAGCAAAGGAGATGGATTTGTAACAGTGGAGTCCATGCAGTGTTAGAGCTAAAGAATGGATAGTTTTCATGAGGTCTTACAGGTACCAAAAAAAATCAGTCCTTGATGTCATGAGGGTAAATTGAATGAAACTCTTTCCAACTCTTTGCAGAATTTGGTCGCATTTTCCTAGTTTCTGATTTAGAATCTGCCTATAAAATATTTGCTCACTTTCTCTGCCATCCGATAGTTTTAATCCTTCATGGTTCTCTCTAGAACTCTGTTTTTATCCTACTTTCCAATATATTTCAGCTGGAATATTTTGCTTGCACATCTTTCAGCAGTTTTTACAGGCTGTTCTTCCTCACCTGTAACTATCCAAAACTTTTACAAGAAAAAGCACGTGGCTTTCAACAGTAACATCAGCACATTGTGGGCGGCTGTTTGAAGTACCTAGCTGCTTTATCTTGTGATCTAGAAATCTCATTGCATGTCCTCAGAAGCACTGTAATATCCTTACATCCCTTTATCATTTCAGAATTATCTGTCCTTCTCTATATACTTGTAAATGTCTATATTTCTGTGTGCATTTGTCCTGAAATTTCTGGTTTCAGAATCTTCCCTAAGAACCTCTCTACTGTAAATTTCATGAGCGCAGATGCAGATGTAGTCTTTTAGAGCCAGATCCTAGAAATCAAATTCAGTCATAAGAGGACATACTCCTATCAGCATCGTGGTGCCTGGGTTCTCAGACTGCTGGATCCACACTCTTCTCCTTGATGGTGCTAGGATGCTAGGGTTTTGCCGTGCATTGCCAAGGTAAATGTTCCAGCAGGCTGAAACCAAAGCCAAAGCCCAACTTCAGCTACAAGGCAAGACCTTTTGCCAACTATCTCCTACACCACAGCAGGAAGACAGTGTCAGAAGAGCTCCTATTGGAGCGTGTCCTTGATTTGGGGTTAGCCCAGGCTCAGCGCCCTGGAGCTCTGGCAGAGTGCCTTGGCAGCCTGGTTTAGCTGTCTGCCAGGCACTGGAAGCACACTGTTTTGCTCAAGAAGAAGGATTCCACCAATAATGGAGCACCATTATCATTGCCATAAAACTAAGAGGGTATGTGATATTAGGATAGTAAAAATTCTTAACATGCTGTTTCTATTCTCTCGTTTTAAGTTGATATGGGAATACAGCTTACTAGCCTTTAACCTACGCCTACTCTCTCCACATAACAATGAGTTCACATTAAGTTAATGCCAAAGAAAACTGACTTCTAACATCTTACTGACCAGATGATGATTTATTTTTTATTCCTAAATTTACTTCCTAAGTTTTCTTTTACATTATTTTGTATCTTTTTAATCTTCTCTGACGATAAAATAGTCTGTTCCCATCATTGTAGCTAACCAAATCATTAGACTAGTGACCTGTCCTTATTCTGCTAGTTCCTCTCCCCTTGTTTTTTTCCCACACTAACAATAATAATAAATTTTGTTTGTAATTATATAATCCTTGAGTGAAATCTACAAGCAGTCTTTGTAGCAGGTATACTCTCTTCCAGGGGGATCTCTCACAACTAAAATAGAGAATTGTTCTCACTCTTGCTGTTGTCTATCACTACAATGAGTCACAAATCCTTACTAGCAGAGTGGCACTGCTTTACAAAGACATATAGAGGATAAAACCACCTAGGATAAGTAGGAAATGGAATGTCTGGGAATGAATGTTCTCATCTTGAGGACAGCAAACACGCCAGGTCATTTGTTTGTCTTCTGCAACTACATTTTTAAAGCAAGGAACAGTCAAACCTGTAGGCAACTGTCAGCAGAAGCTACACAGACGGCAAATTCCTGCCTGGCACGTGTCACTTCACATCCCCAAATCAGGTACCAAAATACCAGAGGACATGTATCATTGATACGACTCTAGCTTCTGCCTTTCATGGACCTCATTTTGCAATGCTCGTTTCTCCTGAGGCGTTGCATGACGTTGTCCAAGGGCTTGCTCGGGAGCACAGGCTCCATGCCGAGAGCCACATGTCTTAGCACAAGCATCACATTGACTGTGTTTGCTTATGAAGCCAGGACTTAACATTTTAGATTAGCTCTAGTTTAATCAGATAGGTTTTTCTTTCACAGAGATACATTAAAATGTAAGAACAGTCATGTTGTATAGTCCAGCACTGCTCATTCTCTGTATTACTCTTTATAATTTAAAAAAGGAAAATATTATCAAGTTATTACAAAATTAGTTCAAGACTATTCATCCCATCAAACACACTTGGCATTAAAAAACTAATTCGTCAAGTACCAGTCAAGTCTGTTCCTTTTCTTCTGAACAGCATATATTAAGATATGCAGCTGACTGTATCATCTGCTTTTGAACCACGGGCTTGGCAAGCAGGCCACCGTCTTCACTTTCCTTTCCTTCTTCTTTCTTTCCACCAGGGACTACTGATATCTCGTGTCTAAACTTTGCTCTTCAAAATCTGGTGCAAACCAGAGAGGTTGTGGTTTGAACTCTTCCTAATGCTAAATGGATGTTAAATTCATGTTGATTTTGTATCCCTTCTCTTCTTCAGTGCGAAGAAACTATATTTACTATTGCTTCGAAAATATTAGAAAGAAACACAGGTGCTAAACAATTAAATGCTGGGCTTTGAAAGGGCATTTAGCGGGGCTGCCAAAGGTCACAATGGTAATGCTTGGGAACCTGCATCTGCTAAGTCCCAGCCCAAAGCCATCATTGCAGTTTGTCCTTTCTGCTTCTCACAGGAGAACGGGGCAAGTTTCAAAGAAGGCTACATCAGGGCAATCTGATACCCTGCTGCGGGCTGTGTTAGAGCCTGGTGTCAACCTTTCAGAGTTTCAGCTGCCTGAAATGATTCCTTTCTGGATATTTCAGAAAATCCTTTTGAATGAAAGGTGCTATACCCCCCAGAAATAAGATACTGGTGCTATTGCCGATGTAAATGAAAATCATTGTGCTGTCAGTGTGTATAGTTACCTGGTTTATTACTTAGAGTTTTGGCCTTCCCTTTGTATGAATATCTTTGATCTCAGTTAATACCTTCATTTGGAGATTTAGACAGCTGTAGCGTACACACAAGGGACAGCATTGTTTCATAATGATGGGGGTTTTGTCACCTGCTATTTCATTCTATCTCATAATGCAGTTAAATCAGGTGTTCGTATTTTCATGAATCAACTTCTGCTTGACAAAGCCCCAACTTGGATCAAAAGAGCAAAGACAGGGTATTTCCACCTACAGAATGCTGCACATAGCTCCAATTGCTCCCGTCAGTCACTTTCACTCAATTGTCTCTTGTAGTTTAAATGCTCATCTCAACAGGTACTGCAGGTGGCTACAAAATTAGTGACAAATGGAAAAACACAGAAATTTCAGAGTCTTAGTTTGAATTTGTGCCCAAACTAGCAGCATATGAAAGTCGCCATCTTATGGCTGCATATTTGTGTATCTGAGATAATGTCTATACACATTCAGACAAATTAAACGGTGAACAGAAGGCCATGTCACAACAGTCAGCTCCATCGCCTTTTGTGAGAAAATGTGATGCTTTTGCTGATGTCAGTGATGATTAGATCAGGTTCTCAGACTATCCCTGAATAGGAGTTGGTCCCTTGATGCTTGTTCAATCAAAATAAATTACTCCTTTGAGGCTGCTTACGAAAAGAGGTCATACATGCAGAAGAGCTGTAGTTTCCAGTTGCCTCAAGATCTGTTTTTGTTTGTTTAAACAGTGTAACTCTCAATCAGATAACAGTCTCCTGCACAAGAAGCTGCACCAGAAATGCAGATGGTCAAATGCACAATTAAGAAATGCCATGAAATGCCATTGTGACCCTGTGCTAGGAAGTAACTTTAGTAACGTTGTTACGTTCCCTGTTTCCACAGGTCTGCAGTCTCACTTGGGTGATAGAGTAGCCATAAATACCAGACAGGCAGCTGTAGGAAATACTCTTTGACACTCAGCACTTACTGCACTGCTCTAGGCTCCATTGAAGAGTTCAAATCCTTCTCTGAAGAGATTTATTAATTTTCTCGTGAACATTTCATTATTTTATAGTACCATCTGTGCCTCACAAACTGTAAATAATTTTTCACAAAAACTTCAGAAAGTGAGAGAATCATTTATCTCCAGCTGAGGGGAGCAGAAATTAAAGGAAAAGATCTCCATTGACTTAAGGTGCCCAATCTGATACTTACAGATGGATTTTCACAATAAAGAAAGCCAAGGGGTCATTAATTTCAACCACAGGTCACCGCACTTTGCAGATGATGTTCCGTGCTTTCATAAAATCTTCCCTTAAAAGGGAGGATATGTTTGTGAAAAGTCTTTGGGTGAAAGCCTTGACAAATATTGCACAGGAATTCTGTGCTGGAGGCAAGGAGAATCTAGTCTCACAACACTCAGCTGCTGCAATTCCACATTTTACAATTCTGTATTCAACTGCCTGAAACAAAAGACCATTTTCCTTTCTCTATAGACCCCTCCATCAGAAGTAGAGATCACAAGACAAAGCCTCTTTCACTGCATGGTTCTTAGTCATCCTCAGAACTTGATCCATCCTTCACATTTTCCTGTGGGAAAAGTAATTAATAAAGGGCTGTATAATAACAGAGACACAGAAGATTGATTTAAGGTTGTGCAGGAAATCTGTGTTTCAGTATTTTTCTTCTTGCAAGCCTAATATTCTTTTAATGTGCTTTCTAGGCAGTAATTTCCGAAGCTTTTAAGAAAAGCCACTCAGAACCTCAAAATTCTTTAATGTGGAATCACAAATTATGTCTACACATAATCTCCGTATGCACACAGCAAGGTTAAGAGGAGGCTGAAGGCTGGGAAAGCCCCGCCTGGTCTGCCCACATTACTGACTACGGGCTCTGCTGTAGCTCAGCGGAGAACATCAAAAATTCTCAGAAAAAGCCAGCCTCAGGGCATCTGGGAGTGGGTGAGTCTGAAAGCGTGCTTGGCTCAGAGCATTTCTAATCCATCCAAACTGGGGGAAAGAGGGATTGGCTCCACTCTGAAACACAGAGAACGTCCAAACCTTCTCCTTTGGGAGGTCTCTGCAACCAGATTTGTGTTAGGCTTCCAGGCAGAAGCACTTGTGAAATACTAGCAACACCTCAGATTAAAATAAATAAATAAATAAAAAATAAAAAGTATTCATTACTTTGTCTTGAATATCTTTATATTCCTCCCAGGTTTTTGCCCTGAAAACTTGCCCTTTATTGTGTAAATTATATCATATCTAAGGCCTACTAAAAAGCACTTTTGCACATTTCCTGCCAATCTCAATACTAAAATGTACCACAGTAACCTACTAAATGATGTAATCTATTGTGGAAGCAAAATGGTAGAGGTGACATCTACAGAAGGAAGCTGCATGATGTGCTGACTGTGAACAGTGTAAAGCAGCATATTTGCTGCAGAGTCAACTAACAGAGAGTTTTTTTAAAGTCTCTTTAACTCTATTTTAAAATAGTAATTAATCCATAAAAATGTAAAAATTGCAGTGAACTGCACCCACATTCTAGCTCCTATTAGCCACTGTCATGCAAATTGTTCTACTCCAGTGGAAGAACAACCTGTGTGTAGCTGAGGTAAGCAGGTCCACATGAATGTAAGGATCCGATGCAGACATCTTGCCATGAAAGAGCCAGCAAAGAGCCTTGCAAAACCTTTCTGCCTCAGCTGTTCCAGGGAATCAGCAATGGGGCAGAGAGGTTTCCAGAAACACATATGCGTGTGCATCTGTATGTGCAGTCTCTGCTGGAGCCTGATTCATATGAAATGTATCAATCTGATGTTCTAGAAATAAGGAATGCATATCAAATTATTTTATAGCAAGCATGTGTTGATGTACTTTTTTAGAACACGGAATATGTGACACTTCACTGATTTCAGAGTTTCTCCTCCATACTCACCTCTGGAAAGCAGCAATTCTTTTTACAGAACACCTTGTTTCAGTGCACTCACGCCTATGTGGATCTCTCGTGGTTTCCCTTCAGGAGATGCAAAACCAAGTACCCTTTCCACATGCATACTTTTGGTGAATTTGTCTGTCTGGCTCTGATTTTACCTCATTCCCATACAGCCACAAGATGGTCTTTCATCAAGAACCTCTGCACAATATATTCTTTTATTCTTTACCGCTCATTAAAAATATGTCAGTCTGGAAATCTCCTGTTTAATGCCTAAAAGCAATTTAAAGCCTAGAATCAAATTTCTTGTGATGTTTTTACCTCAGATGGACAATTATGCTGATAATAAATTGAGTTATGAATTGCTGTTTCACCTGCACAGTTTGTCTGTCTGAAAACAAGAATGTTAGAAGACACAGCAAATTGCTCATATATTACAACGGAGAACATAAAAGGGACTAGTAAATACCAGTGGTTCAGAAGGCAGCTGAAGTTCTGACAGTAGAAATGCTAATCTGTTCTTTTCATGTATTCTTTCCCAGCATTATAACGTTGGAAGAAAATTATGTTAAAAAGCAAAGACTGTATGTCACAAAAGAACAATGTTTGATATATTTTTAATATTCTTTCCTGATGTTAGCTTAAGAGGCTACAGCATAAAACACAGTTATCCCACACAGTAAGGGATTTACCTTCCACAGCTGCATTACTTTAATATATGGTGCAGGGGGGAGAAGCTTTCAAGGATGAAAAGTTTTCACATTCACCTGATTCTCATTTTTCAATTCATTAGCATATTTTATATTCTGAACAGAGTGCCATTTTTTACTTCATTTTAGGACTAGCACTCCATCTGTTTGCTCAACTAAGCCTTAAAAGCACTCAAGACAAACCTGTCCTTTGAAGATGACAAGTCACTTCACAGATCCTGAACACGGTCAGCATCAAAAGGGTCCTAAGAGAAAAAGCAAGTTTCACATGTAGGCCAGCTGCTTTGTCAGACCCAGTGTACCAGCCTTCTCCAATCTTACTTTTCTTGTTTGTTAAGGTCTTTGGTGTATAAATTCAAGTAGGACAGGACCTGGGTGCTGTCGGGTCTCTCTTTTCTCTGTGCAACACCTTTGAGCCAGGACTGCAGAGCTCTCAAGGCAGTGAAGCACTGGCACAGGTTGCCCATGGAGGTCGTGGATGCCCTGTCCCTGGAGACCTTCAAGGTCAAGCTGGCCAGAGCTCTGAGCAGCCTGATCCAGCCTGATCTCTGTGCACTGCAGGGGAGTTGGACTAGATGGCCTTTAAAGGTCCCTTCCAACTCAGTCATTCTATGATTCTGTGATTTAAAGTCCAAAACTTAGTGAGAAAATAAGGTAGAAACTTTCTGAACCTATGCTCCTAATGTGAAGTTGAACCTGCCCTGCAGTTTTGCTTTACACAGCTCCTTCCACACCAAAGAGAGGAGAAACAGACACCAAGGAAGCTGAATGGCTCTCCACAGGCAGGGGTAGGCATGAATGGATGCTGAAGGACTGCAGCAGGTTCTCCAGCTGGAATGGTTAGTAATAAAAGGCCTCATTTTTCGCTTATTAGGGCAGAAGTTATTTGCCATTTCCTACAGTGAAAACACTTCTCAGCATGTAAAAGAGAGAAAGGTGGAAGGCGAAAACACAGGATTAAATAAAAGAGAGTAAAATACCATGCATGGTTTAGGGAGAAGAAAAGGGGGAAGGCTATGATATATTATTTTTCCCCTATTTACTGATTAAAAGGCACTTACAAAGCAGCTATAAATAAATAGCGGCAGACAATCTTCATTTCTTTTGTAAATAAGCGACATAAAATAGAAAGTTAGTGCCCATTTGAAACTGGGAATACAAAAATGACACTGAGAATTCAGTTGCAGTGAGATGACCAAAACCTCCATTAGATTGTCTTTTATTTTAAACTGCCCCTTTCATCACCATGGCCCTTGACAGCCCACACCCCTCTGTACTTTACATTCCCTGTAGTATGTCAACTGGCTCCTGCCAGTCAAGGTGACAAGGATCTGCCCTAAAGTGTTTGAAGCCAACCACCCCAGTGCCCACAAGCATGTTTCAGGCATGCACAGTCACTCACACTGCCGTGGCACTGGTGCTAAACTCTCTGATCTCAACTGTTCTGGAACAGCGACATAGGCTTCTATGAATTCCAAGGCAGCATTAGATCAAGACCATTAGCATTTCGTTTCTGCACCACCCAGTGTTTCCAGTGGTTTTGCCTTCTTTTAAGTACTGTTAAGTGCTGTTAATTCCATTACTCTGCCTTACCGCAGTTTTTAACACAACTGCTGTTCCAGAAGCTGTTTTTCTTCTTTCAAGCAAAGACAATAGTGGGTCAGTGCAAGCCAGGCTTTGACCTGACGTACACATGCAGAGAAATATCGAGTTAAAAAGGACTATGTCAAGTTGCCTAAGCAGATCTAATCCTCTTACTACTGACTTTTCTTCCCATATTCTTCACTTCCCGACACCACTCTTCTACAAGAGCTGCTTCCTTCTTACACCATCTCTCTCCCACCATTCCTGCCATTCCCAACACGACTCTGCAGACGAACAGTCTTGTCAATAGCCCCTTGTCACAGAGCAGTCATTCCAGCCTCCCCAGGAACCTCCTCATCACCATTCTCTTAGATCAGCTGTGGAAAGCATCCACCCCAAGCATTTCTTCTCCATGTAGGCAAGAGAGGACATCAGCTTGTCTTGTTATACCCACTCCCAGATGTACTCATCCAGCCTGGCTGTGGTAGCCTGAGTAAACAAGAGGTGCAGAACTCTCTGTGTTTGACAGAGTTTTTAACTTGATGAAGTGTATTGATTTTTGTTTTTTGTTTTTTTTCTCCTTGAGAAAAGCAGATAGAGGAGACCTCATTTTCAGTAACATTATAAACTATATTGTGTGCTATTCTGGGAAGATAAGCAACGGACGCTTGAAGAACTTCAGAAGCAACGGGCTGCTTGAGTCATTGCTAAAATACCTAAGTGTGTGCTTACGTGAAAATGTTGTGAAACAGAAATCTACTCTTTGCCTTGGACACACTGGTAGGAGATAAGCACTGTCTTTGTCAGGAGTCTAGCCAGGGCTTACAGCTGGTGCAAGGTGGTAAAATCTGCCTGTAGTTTTCCAGAATTTTTCCAAGTATCTCAGTTTAATGATTTGGCAACCTTTTAGCTAACAAGCATTATTTGCAAGGTGTAAAAGAAAGTGGCTTTTCAAAGGAAGCTGCTGGAAATTGTGGTCTGTTTGCACCATGCTCCATTTATGTTTTCTGAGGAAGATAATGCTGTGGCTCTGTCAGGTGGTTGTGCTGCTGGGAGCTGCCTATGGGGTAGACAGGGCCTGTCCCACCCCCAGCCGGGGGTACTGGGCACCTACTGGGGACAGCTGAGGCTAGGCTGGGCCATGAGCCTGTGGGTGGAGCATGGTTGAGCAGGGCCCATGGCTGAGCAGGGCAGGACTGCGGGGAGCTAGAGCCCAGTCCTCACGCAGCCTGACTGGGGCAGGGTCTGGCTCTGGGGGCTGATATGGGGCCTGGGCAGGTGGGGGAGCACCACAGGAGGGGGTCAGGCACAGTTGGGGCTATGGGGGCCTTCAGGGTCAGGGTAGATGGTTCCCCACCATCTCCACCTGCATGAAGGAAAGGGTGGCTCCGGTGGGGTGCTGGCAGCAGCTCAAGAGGTTGTATGTTGGTTGGGCTGCATTACAGGCACGCAACCTGTGACTCTGTGTTGTTGCTGTTAAGTGTTGATTCTTTTCTCCTTGGCACCAAACAGTAGTGGTTTGCAATCCCACGTGTTTCAGCGTGTTGCATCAGACCTTTAGGCATAAATTTAGGATTAAAAAACTGCATTCTTAACTGATATAGTTAACCTCTAACTTACAGGCCAAACTTTGAAAACTGAGACCCATATTTAAGTGCTTAACTTGATTTTCTCTGAGATGTTACCTTCTAAGTCTTGGCTTTTCAGCAGTGGCTAGGGATTATCAACACTCCAAAATTTCCTGCTTAGCATATGCAAGGCCTTGAGGAACCTGAGTTCCCTCGCTAGCTCAGTTCTGCTGCTGGGTACACAGAAACTGAACAAAGTATCTCCTCGTTTTCCCACCCCAAACCTCTGATGCTCTGAAGGAAGACTGACATGAGGGACAGCCTTTCTCACAATATCTAGATATCTCACAACTAGAGCCTGAAATACCGAGCATGGGCATACAGCTGTGTCAGTTGCTTGCTGCAGAATAATCTGATGAATACAGCACATGAATTCCAAGTGTTTTCCACCTGAATTAGAACTTGACCTTTTGTCTCCCAAATTCAGATGTCAAGAAAGTAGTTCTCCTACTGTCAGTTGCAAATGTCATACTTTGTCACTTCCTTCGTTAACAGTAACTTGTACAGGCTGCAACAGTGGCTGACAGGTTATGATGAAATCTGGATTCAGATCTCCACTTTGAACTGGGCAGAGTACAGATCCAAATCAAGATCATTCAAGTCGAAAGAGCATTTTAAAATACTGTAACACATCGTGCCCTCTTCAATGTGTTTCTCATACCTTCAGCTCAACTTCAGATTACTGGTATCTACAATACGCATTTTATGCAGTTATTTCATAATATAGTAGATATCTAAGGTATTTATTATATAACTGTAAATCAGATATTGTGAAAGAGATGAAAAAATGAGAGGGAGTAACAAGACAATAAGCCAGAGACCTGTCATAGGCAAATCTATTACAGGGTAGAAGTAGTGGACACTTAATTATGATCTACTTGGGAAGAACTGACTTGGCTTCTGTAAAGCGTTGCCCCACAAACCTCTCGCAGCTCTGCAGCAGGGCTGAGGGCTGCGTGGAACAGCCTGCCGCAGGGATGGTGCCCATGAGCTCCCAGAAACCTCTTGACAAAGCCCGTCACCAAGCACCTTTAAGCAGTCTCTGCATGAGACCGGGACCCTGGCATGCAGTTCAGTGTGAGCTTTAAGGGATGGAGCACAGAGGTGACTGAGATGGATGATGATGCTGAGTTACGCAGGGCAACAAAGATAAGGGTAGAATGTGAAGAAGAGCAGAACATTTTCAATGAGGCTAATGATCAGGGTAATACAAACAGATGAAATTTGAAGTGTAGATACCTGTAAAGTGACTCACGCAAACAAAAGTAATCCCAACTTCACACATGAAACAACAGGCTCTCACCTGATTCTGGGGTGAAATCTTGGGACTGTAAAAGCTAGTGAATACGTTGCTTCAATGTGTAGGAAAGAAGGGTCTGTCAAAAGGCCAGTCACATCCTAGGAGAGGTACAGGACAAAGCAAGCATCGTACAGTCAGTGTAGCAATCCATGGCACGAATATGGAACTGTGTGCAGGTACAGGTCCCTCATCTCCAAAATGGGGATATCAGAAAATGGGAAAACTTCACAGAAAGACAGCAAGTGTGGTAAGTATGGAACAGCTGCCACAGGAGCAGTCTACACGGCTCAGTTGTGGTAAGCAAAGCATTTAGGGACACAATAGACATACAAACTGCTGGTTGTAGGATAAATATCAGAAATGTTTCCCTTGCTTTACTCTTTCCTACACATCCACTTACAGGAACTGTTGTAGACAGGGTAAGGTACAAGCCTGAGCACTGGTCTGAACCATTGCAGATGTATGGCTCTAAATCCAAATCCAGTTTAATTCTATGCATTTACTTCAACGCAATACCAATACAAAATCACTAAATGGTTCCTGTTTGTTGTGCTTACACAAGTTTTGGCCATGTATTATTACAGTTCTTTTTATGCAGATTTCTGAAGTTTGGCATATGACTCAACATAGATATTAATTATTTCAACACAGACGTGAAGGTAAAAAGATGAAGTACCTGGGGCTGATCTTTGGTTTTTAGTTGCAGGAGTGCTCTGAAAGTGCTCTGAAGGACAGATAGAATTATTATTATTATTTTTTTTCTTTTAATCAGTCATTTCTAAAGCTAATTAAAAACCTTACCATTCTAGGCAGGCAGAAGCACTGGTGCATAAGCTGAAAAAAATTGAACTGCAGTATTACAAGACTGATTTCTACTGAGTGGAATGAAGAAACTTCAGGTGCTGCAAACATGACTTCTTTGATTCTGCCTTCTTTGCAGACGTGACATTCTCAGATAATGTCCCGTGAGAAAGCTACTTGTGACAGAAGCATGCGAAAATATTGGAGCATTGAGGCCCCCGCACCTACACAACATGTGGCTCAGTGGTTTTACTTTTGACTTAACGTCGTCTAGGCTTCACAACAGAACACACTCACATACAGGGTTTGAAGCTGTCCAAATTATCAGTCTCTGGTTTGGGCCCCTGTTCCTCTACTGGAATGTTCTACAGTGTGCTTGGCATGCAGCTGAAGCTCTCTTTTTGGTTTCATCTAAAAGAAATCTGAAAGGAACCAATGTGCTGGAAGGCATGCCTGGGCATTGAGAAAGGAAAGTGTTAACAGTTTCTCAACTTGATTCCTTGAGCTTTTATAATGGGCAGGAGTTCTTCAAGGGAAAGGAAGGGAAAATAAAGGATGCTTGTGCTCATCAGCTGGGTGCAACAGGTCAAATCACCAGCTGACAGGCACTAAGAGAGGAGTTAATGGAATAGGATGAGTGAGCTGAGCCAATAATCACACATCTACCTGGCTTCTGAACAGCCTTTATGATGGGAATGTAATTTTAATCCACCTCATCCTGGAAGATCTGAATTTGTACAATTTTATTGAGGATAATACTAGTTGTCAAATTTGTAATGAATTAGAAGTAATGGGATTTCACAGCTGAAGAACATTTGCGTTTTACCCATTCAAATGCCCCAAAAAAAGTTATTTGTCATCTAGGCTGAAAAAATCAACCGGCTATTGAACTTAAACCCCCTTTTGTTAGAAACAGAACCAGAGAGCTATCTTCATTAGTATTAGCAAAGTGCTTTCAGGCTTATCAGAAAAGGATGGCAGCAATACAAGTACTTAGTAAGATGAGAGATGACTAAGACATCAATCTTTTCCTTAAACTCAGATCAGTGCACAGTGATTATCTTCTTTTCTAAATGCAGGGCGCAGCTGTTTTGTTTATGTAGGTTAGTCTTTAAAAGCTGAGTATTGCACTCACACAAAACTCCCTGAATTCAACGGTTCATGTACACAATCCTGCAAAAAAAGCTGGGAAGATTAAGAGAATGAAAAATAAATGCCCACAGAAATAAGCAGAATGTTTACCATGCAAACACTCTAATAGCTAACCTGACTTTTCCCTAATAGAACATTTATATTATAGGAATTTAACCTATGGACACACATAATTAGCTCTTTCACCTAAAGCTGCTGAAAGAATGATTTGCTTAAGAAGATTAGCCCTTTTAGTGCTCAATAGAAGCACTGACAAATGAGCCTAAAATGATTATAGAGGAACTCTGTTAACCCATCGTCTGATCTTCTACTTTAAAATAGCATGCCTTCAGTAAAAAATTTGGGTCAGTTTTCATCTGACCTTCTGTATCCTTCCAGAGCAAGGATCAGCTTTTGATGCTATGTATTCAAATCTGATTTGTGATGAGATTGTTTTCAAGGCTGTTTTGAGCCACATGGAAGAAGACCACAGTCGTTTAAATGGAATTCCAGCGCTCATTCATTTCTCCTGGTTGTTGTATCTGCATGCAGCATCTTGTCTGCATTGTAGTACTTTACCTTGTCAGTGGTGACAACTCCTTTAGAGCAGGGCTGTAGCAAAATGCTTTGGGTTAAAAATAATATTCCAGAAGAGGGGTATTCTTAAGTGCAGGTGGAAGACAGAAGAGGTGAGACCGAAAAGCACAGACAGGAACAAAGCTGTCTCAGATGGCTCGTGGCAGGGACATGGGTTTTTCAGTCAGTTTGGCTGCATACCATAAACCCGAGGTGTGGAGCAAGCGCTGTAACAGAGCAGGCACTGTGAGCTGCCTACAGCAGTTCCATGGCTGTTGTCTGCATGACAGTCTGTTCACCATACAAAAGCTAAGGGTCAAATTTTGAATTTTTTACCACAACTTAGAGAGTAATCCTCTTACTTAAGGCAGTGAAATATCCAGATCCATCATTGCTACACAATTTTATGCAAGCTTTGAAATCATGGGAGTTGTATTTCTATAAAAGTTGCATAAATAAATGGTTTATCAGCCCTGGGAGATTTATCTTGCTTAGTTTTTACCAACAACTGAAAGACTGATAGCATAAGCAGAATTCAATCTATGTTATTAATTCTCTCAGTAAAAAATAGGTAGACTTTTCCACTTCACTTTTAAGTCATACTGCCATCTACAGCTTGAATAAAAACTCACAAGCACTCTGCTTAGAATAGCAGGGTCATTCAGGCTGGAAGGTACCTCTGGTCTCTAGACCAGGTGGGTTTGCCCTTGAGATCGGACCAGTTTACTCAGAGCTTTGTTCAGTTTTGTCATGGAAACAAGACTGCACAGCCTGTACTGCTGTGGCACTGCCTCAACAGTCTTCATGGGGAAAAAAGTATTTCCTTATAACCAGTCTGAACATCTTACTTCGGTTTATGCCCTTTGTCTCCTGTTCTCCTGCCATGCACCATTGTGAAGCCCACCTCCATCTTCCAGCTAACCTCCCCACAGGTACTGGGAGCTGCTGTTGGATCCCCCACCCCAAAGCTGTCTCTTCCCCAGGTTGTAGAAGTCCAGTTGCTTCAGCCTCTCCTCCCAGGGCAAGTGCTCAGCCCTCAACTAGCTTGGGAGCAATCTGCTAAACACATTTTTTGACATCTTTCTTGCACTGGGGATCAAAAGTGGGCATAGAATTTAAATCTGGTCTAACAGGTGCTGAAAAATAAGATCCTGCCTTTGCTTTATTGGTTGTGTCCTTGCTAACACAGCTCAGGAGGCTGCTGGAGGTCCTTACTGCCAGGGCACACAGCTGACCCATGCTCTGCTGACCCCACCGGGCCCCTGAGGCTGCTCACAGAGCGGCTGCACTCCAGCCTGGGCTGCTGCAGGAGTGCTCCCTTCCCAGGGGAAGCACTTTGCATTTGTCCTCTTTGACTCTCCTAAAGGTTCCTGTTGGTCCATTCCTCCAGCACTGTTAGGTCCCCCCAAATGACAGACAGATCCCCCAGCATTTCCATTTGTTCCCCTAATTTGGGGTGATCTGCAGACTTGTTGAGGGTGAACTCCATGCCCTCCTCCGTGTCACTAACAGAGCACAAGGCCAGCAGAGACCCCCGGGGTACGCACTGCAGTTAGGGTTGGACCCATTAACTCTCCCAGCCTCCTCCAACCACTTTGTCATCCACCCATCTAGAACATATATTGTGGAACACAGTGTCAAAAGCCCTGCTAAAGTCAAGGTAAGTGACATTCTTTGTTCTCCCTTTGTCCACAAATGCACTCATTTTATCACAGTTAACTTTTTAAATATAAAAGAATATAACAGTTTTATTTTCTTTTCCTAGGAATGGTTCCATTAAAAATTCTTTGTCACCATAAGGCTTTACAGTAACAGGAACAGAATCTGCATCCTGTAAACAATAAAACACAGCTTGGCTTTTATCAGAAACGCTTTTGCAATTGTGTTAATTAAGCACCTCATCTTGATGAGCCAACTTGAATAAGCACCAACTCAAAAATCACCTACTACCGAATCCTGGAATCATCAGCTTTACCTTACATGGTAGCACTGTGCCAGGTTACTTGTTGCTGTTGATTCAGGACTTGGACTTTTAACACTTGGCACCCCAATGCAGTGAAAGCACAGTATGTTCAGTGAATCTCAGTACAGCAGCTTTTTGGCTAGATATCTGTAGGCTGCAAACTTGTGACATAATTGCTACTCTGTGTCCTTGAACATTTAGAATAAAGCAGCTTTTTAAAAGGATTATGAAATAAAAGATACATTTGTTTGCTGTGAACATGTTTCCAGGATATAACTTTCCAAGCTGGATGCCTGTGTAGCCCACAGCTTCTTTAGGTTCTGTTAAACCTGCCTGACACATAGCTTTGCATTTTTTACTCCAGCTCATCCAAGGATTTGCATCTGGGTTTTGGAATGTTTTTGGAGTTAGGATTTTGGTGGGGTTTTTTTCCAAGGTCAGTATGATTCCCTCATTTTTTGGCTTTATACAAAAAATATCACCATTGGTATAATATTCATGCAATCTTTCATTAATCAAAATCTTAGAAGTCACACTTCATTATTTCTCTCAGACAGACTGTTGCATAACATGAAGGATCAAGGTCAAATGATATGTGAAGAGACATTTTTGACTCATTCAGACGATCGTCTTCAATTTTGATTCCTTCTTCACCACCTTCCAAAAAATACGAAAGATTCTGAACATTTTTCAGAATGTGTCTGTAGCATCCAGGTATATTCAGTTGTAATGGAGACACTCTGAATTTGCACGTCTGCAGCTCATCCTTAGAAAGTCTTTCATGGTACCATTGCCCAACTTTATTACTTGGATACTTGATACTATGTCCCACCACTGGGAGAACAACCTTCAGAGAAAAGAAACCAAACAAATTTGAAATAAAGCCTAGTAATTTCCCTTTAAATAAATACAACTACAATATCAAATATGCCTACATCTTCTGTTCTGGGGCCTGAAAAAGCAAAACAGCAGCTTCTTTTACTAAAAACAACTGTGCAAGGCAGGTACCTTGGATGTAAGTTAAAGGAAAAGTAGAAAAAAAAAAATAAAAAATCTATCACGATTTGTAATATGAACTAGAAGTATACTGTCATGAATTTCCTTGCTTGCTGGGAAAGATGCAGCAATAGAGACATGAAGTTGTATATGTGAGAATTCACAATACTCTGAACCTTCAAAAATTATGTCAAGGAATCTTGAGTGTTTTTCCCAGAAGCAGACTGAAAAAAAAAAAAAAAAAATCAAAATATTTACATTCAACTTCAAGAAAAATATTACCATACTGCAAATTTCACGGTGCTGATTTCCATTACAACGCAAATATCCTTTCCTTCTGTTTGTTACGAAAAAGGAGATTAGTTCACGTGCTTTCTTTAACGCGCATTCTGGCAAGAAATAAGCTGCACCAGTTCATTTAATCATGTTATTTTTACACAAAACATTTTAATCAAATAGAAATCAACAACTCAGAATTTGTCATACAGACTTACTTGATGTATAGAGTATTTGTTAGCCGCCTCTTCTAGAGCAGTGACAACATGAACCTGACAAGACATTTAAGAAGATAAGAAAAAAAACTTATTTGAAATAAATCCAGATTATTTTAGGAATCATGCGCTATACACACAAACTCTTAAAGGATTCTAACGTTATTTGACTACTACAAGGCCAAATAATCTATTTCAGCTGTGAAAAATACTAGACATGTTTACTCTAAAGTGATCTGAAATTTTGTGTTACACCATCAAAAGAAAAAACACTAATTAAAATGTGTTATATGAAGTAGGAATGTATATTGAAGTGGGTAACAGTACTAAATTTGGTAGCTCTGTTTTTCATTTGATTTGATCTACTTGGTTTATTAATGTCCACTCTCAGATATATTATTGAAGAAAAATAACAATGGAAACAGAAGCCACACTTCACAGGCACAGGAAATTTTTCAATAACCTTTGGAGTACTCTTGCTTTCAGACTTGTAAGAATTTCTCCCCAAGAAACGAGACACCTTCTACCTATGCACAACTCTGTTAATTTTCCAGCAAAACACTGCAAGATTCTATATTTTATCTGCTGATTAGGAGAGAGATAAATGCCTCCACAGTAAGAAAAAGGTATGTTAGAAGGACGAGATTAACGGAGATCAAACAGCAAGGCATTCATAGGTAAAAGGCAGCAAAAGCAAAAGCCAAAAGCTAAATGACAAAAGCCAAAAAGCCAGAAGCCAAAAGCGGTTTATTGCGCAGTTACAATTGCTTATATAGCATTAGCTTTGTGACTAAAAATACCTTGCGTTTTCATTAGGTTATAATAGCGTCACTCATTAAGCTCTAACCTATAACTTATCCTCTAATTATAATATGTTCCTGCCCTACCCGAATGCTAGCTCCTTATCTTATACTTCAGAGATACCGTGTCCTTGAGGCCTACTCTTTAATCACTGTTTATTACAGAAAGGCCTGTTCGTGCAGCTGCTCTAACATTCATGTCCGTTATTTGCAAGCCACGCTCCCACACGAGATGGCTTCAGAAATGGACTTCAGCATGCCAGCCTGTGTCCAGCATGCTCTTCAGCTGGTTTCAACACATTTGCTCACCTGTGGCTCCAGGCACAGCACACAGGTTGCACTATGGACAAGCAGGAACACTCCCTTGCACTTTGCTACTTTCCCAACAATGCTGCATTTTTTGAACAGCTGCCAACAGTTTAGGCCCATCACCAATCCATTTTAACTGCCTGAGTCGGTGAAACTTTGCTAACCACGTTCTGACAGTGTAGCTGCACCAAGACTACCAGCCACCTTCCAGCAGGGCCTTGCATTCACTGATGTACACGATGGCAAGGTCTGGCCTTGAGAGCAAGGCTCAGGTCCACGCTGACTGATAACACAGGTCCACCCTGAAGGTTTTTCCCAGTCAGATCCTAAGAAGAGCAACAGACACCACACAGGCTAAGTTCTGCCATTTTGTTTCTTCTCCTCCATTGAATGAAATGAATAGTCAAAAGCCCTTAAAATACATCTAGCATACACACCTGTTTGGGGTAGATCCAAAGGAACTACATCACTTTGTTCCCCTTTGTCACTAAGTATTTTAATGAACAAATCAAAATGAAAGCATTAGGTTACTGTCTGCCATGTTAATGTAATCCAATGCATCAAGCTAATTTTTTTACAAGAACTATTTTGCAAATACTCACCTTGTCATTCAGGGAAAGGCTTTCATCATTTTCTTCTGAGCAGACTAGATCGCCCTCAACAACTTTGGAACCGTAAGTCTTCAGCCTGTATGATGCTGCTTCGTTCCAGATTTTACTGCAGTAAGCATGGACATAGAATATGCGCATGGAGTGAGGAATGCTGAGCCACCCTTTGGCACAACCTTCTTCATTCACACCGTAGCGATTTAGAGCACGTAACAACATCTTCTCTCTCACTTTAAATTCTGGCAGCATCACAAGTGTGCCCTTTGCATCTTCTGATACAAACAGAAATAACCACGTCAGTTACCACTCACTTTTCAAATACTACACATCTAAAAAGATGAAATAGGTAGGAAAAAAATGATGACAGACTCTTTATGCTGATTTTTAGGTTACTATTCCCCTTCCTTCAATGTGTCATGTCAGATAAATTCCATCTTACATGCCTATCAACACAGTCCCAGGAATTCTGTTCTCTGTATTTCATGCAGGATAAACTAAACTAGCTGTCGTTCAGTTATTCAGCTTAGTTTGCAATTTCTTAGAGATGTATTTCATCACTCCAGGTGTTTTATTTTTTTTGATCAGGTAAGCAAAAGTAAAAAGCAAACTAGGAAAGAACATTAACCTCTATTTTAGACCATTAGAGAACACGTATTTCATAGGGGGCAAAAAATGTAACTTTAAAATAAAGTTTCAAATTGCTTTGGCCTCTGTAAGTCTGAGCATCAACCAAGACGAAATTCCATTTAATCAGATTTGCACTACATCATGTAAATGCTTACATTTAAAAGAGCGATTATCTGAAGGAGCCATTGCCTTTCTCCTTCTGCTTTTGGGAAAAGGCAGGCAGCTGTTTTCAGAGCCCTCATGGCTGTCTCTGCATGCGCCACGCAGCAATGCACAGCACAGAAGGATTGTTCTCGTCTGTGCAGTGGAAGGACCTGTGTGTCCCTAGGAGCCATGCACGGCGGCTGTCCTGCCACAGTGAAAAGACATGCAGGCTAACACGGGGAAGATTTCAAAAGATCAAACACTTGAAATCAAGAGCAACTCAAAACTTTTGGGTTTGGAGGGAAAGTGAAGTTGAATGATATCAACAATAAATATGACAGTGTTCTACTCAGCACACTGTGTCTTTGGCATATTTTGTTGAACTCAGATCAAGAAAGAAAGAAGGTAGATCACAGGAGAGCATGGAGGAAGATGCATAATTAAAAAGACACAAGCAAAGCCCAGAGGTGCAAAAATCAACAGCTACAATTATTACAGAAAATTCAGAAAATTAGATGCCCAAACATGGTAAGTGCTGAGTGTGAGTTCGGTGCCTCGTTCTCCATACTCCCTTTTAAATTAGAGAGAAAAAATTATATTCCAAAACAGACTGAAGCAGGCCAAAACCACTCTGAAAAAGAAGACTGTAGCCCTTTCCAGCACTATGCCACACAGCGTTTCTGCACTGCCTTGTGCCTGAATTGTGCTGGGTTTCCACTATTTTGCATAGTCAGGGCCCGATTTTCATCTCATTTTTAAAAATGAGATATGTGATTCTTACCAGTTCCTTGGAATAAGCTGTAAGTGGCATAGCAGCAGCAAAATAAAAAGTATCTCTCTGTGCAGCAGCGCTTCATTCCCTCCCAACACCTACCCTGGAGAGATTTATGGACAGCTTAGCTGCACTTACCAGTTTGAAGGAAGTACCTCTTTGCCTTGTTTACCGGGTCATCAGTGTCTTCGGGCGTGAAGAATAATTTCACAGCTTTCACCTTTAGAAAACGATATTATTTACATTTCTTGCATTTAAAAATACCTATTTGTCAAATAAACAGACAATCATGCATCAAAATCATTCACTTTGTCCTAAGCAGGAAAGTTCCTTCCTCTTCCTTTCCTGGGGCATGTTACCTGGGGCAGGTAACACAGACCGAGCACTCCCCCCAGTCTCAAGAGAGGCAACAACCATTTCTTTTTACACTGATCCAACACTGTACCAGGGAGAACAGACACCAGCCTCTGCTACCTGCAACACCTGTGGAGTCCCACAATCTGCTACCACAAACACAACCTGTGACTCACTCTGTTCATCTCTTTTCTCAACATTTTATTCTTGTTTTCCTCTGCATGGGACCATGTGGGCACATACTGGCACACTTTTAACACAAATAGCAGTTTCTACAGGTTTTAAATTACAAATTAACTGAGTTAAGAGTAGAGATTTGTACCAGGGACTGACACAGGGTGTCACCTGCTAGCATCAGAATTCAAAATGCCAGATACATCAGCAGTGACTCTTAGGGGCTGTCCCCAGTCCTTGATTCTTCCTGCCTGTGGAGGGTAAGTTTTCCCGACTCTTCGTAGAATCAAAACAAGATCAGAGGAAGAGCATACTCCAGTATTCATTTGGCTTTGCAGAGTCTGATTCTGTTTTAAGCCTGTGCTAAGTACTCTACTACTACACACACTGACAAGTGTATGACTTCTCTTCTGAATTATGACTTAAAAAACAAGTTCTCCTTAGCTTACGTGGGAACATTTGCTCAGAACTAAGATTTTGGGAAAGTAGCCAAGGAACAATGGAAAGCAGAAATCTCTTCTCTACAGCAGATAAATCAGCATGGTACTGAAAAAGCAAATCCTTTTGTATGACCCTGTGCAACACTGGTAAGAGGAGTACAGACCTCCAGTGGGATAAGGAGGTTGCACGGTAGTGGGCCAAACGGACCATAACAAATAAGCACTGCATAAAGACTGCTTCATTTCAGTGTTCAAACCTAGCATGGAATGCAGCCACTTCCCTGAGGCACGATGTCAATCATCTGCCCATCCCAGCACAAGCACCTCCTGATCTGCGTACAGCTGCACCTAGTGTTTAAAGCAGGTTTTTCTAATTCAGAATCAAGACCTTCAGGCTTGGGAGCATTCGGCGACTACTCCCAGCACACATCAGGGTTTATCTCACAAACGGAACGGCTCACTGGGAAGGTCAGCTCCAGCACCAGACGCTGCCGCCATAATGTGAAATGAACTCGACGGTAAGTACTTAAATTGCAAAAGGAAAATACCATTTTTTCATTCAGCAGAGCCAATCCTATTTGATCTGTCTGAACATTCTGTCCCTGTCCAAATCGCTGAGGTCCGTAGTAATTTACAAAACCTTTTGCCTAGAATTAGAAAGAATTAATGTTAAAAACATCACAATTCCAGCCACTGTTAGAGAGACTGAGCATACAACACACATCTACATTTACATCTAAATATTCATGGAGTGGACAAGCAACTGTCATATGGAATTTGTTTTGGAAATGGTTAATCAGTTCAAATCATATAACCCTGCCGTAGACTCTCTTAGGACCAACACGCAATCCTGGTTTTGTGGAAGATGAAAAATTCTTATTTTGGGTCCATGCACGTGCTGATTCTGTCATTCAGCATCTGACCAACAGGTTAAATCCAAGAAAACAAGACACACAGCCAAAGGAATTTGTGGTCACTTTCCCAGACAGCAAAACAACCAAAAAAAAAGTGAGATGCAGAAGATAGAAAAGTACTAAAGAGCCAGTTGTTGGGCTTTTTTTTAACTAATACAATTAATTCCCAAAATTTTCTACAGTACATGTCATGTGTTTTGTTTTTGCACACAGAGTAGTTTTCATTCAAGCCTTTATTTTGGGATTAATCTTCCTAAAGGAATTTGCATTATAGTTACTACTTAGAACGAAAGGGTAAGATAATTACTGCCACACTAAACACCCTAACTTCTTCCTTTCCATGAATTTCTTCTGCATTTCTCAGTGACTTAAGAACGCGTGATGATGGTTTCTTCAGGGACTGCAATCAAAATGCACTGAATTTCAGGGGATCTTCTTTGTCTGCTGGAGACATTTCACAGGTATTTATGTCATGGAAGCACACGGTTTTCCACGCAACCACCTGGGTGCACCACACTGTGGACTGAAGGCTGTAACAGGGGCTGAATGCACTTATGGTCCCCCTGCAGAAGGCAGCTTTGCTCCCAGTTCCCTGGGTAATGCAAGAAAGCCATAGAAAAGCAAAAAGCACCAAAAAGAGGGAAATATTGCTATTGTTCTGCAATTACAAGCATTTTTTTTTAACAAGTTTTTTTTTTTTTTTTTTTTTTTTTTTTTTTACAGCACGGAATTACAACCCTGCTCTTCATTGGCAGCTTTTTACCTCAACATTTTCCATTGCTTCAGATATTCTCTCTCTCAAATCTACAGAAGAGTCGTGACTGTGGTGCTTGAGATCTCTCACAACTATATCGAAGTGATTGCCTTTCAGCTGACCAAGTCTAAGATGCTGGCGTGCTGAATGTATGTTGTGTATTCTCATCCCCTTTTTTTCCATTTTGCTCTCAATTTCTTTCAGCCTGTGTAAATAATTGGGAGAAATTATGAGCCATCTGCAGTTAAAGCTATACAACTCATAATAAATGACCTCTTCACCTTTACACTAGAATTAAAAACACTTAATAGAATCAAAAGAGATTTAAAACAGATTGAGAAAATCAAATCAAATGCAGAGATAGTAGTCTTAAAATTTAGCTGTAGTCCATAAATACTTTCAAAGCACTTGCTTCTGTTGCATTTATGTTTGGCAGCTTGACAGGTATTGGAATGAAGCAATGCACTGAACATTCTCAGGGCAACCAAACTGAAGCTTGTATTTGTTATTGAAAAATGATTTGATTTTCAGGCCTAAAAATCTGCTTTTCACTAAAGAAAAAAAAAAAAAAGTCTGCCACTCTAGCAGTCTCCAAAACACAATTTGCTCTTTCTTGGTAAGTCTTAGCAAACTCAGAACATGCTTGCAACTGGAAACACAGCTGACAGTACGTGGCAACTCAGTCTCTGTTCCCATGTGTAAGAAATGGTCATTCAAACCAAGGGGTACTTTCAGCTCACATTCCAAGCCAGATTTTCACAATTCTGTAAATTATTTATTTTTTCCTGATACACTAGTGGCTCGGAAGCATTTAACTGTTTTGCTTAACACAATACCCTCAGGCAAAGTTTTGCTAACTCTCTTGAACATATGTTTGTTGCAGAGCATTTCTTACAGAGCAACGAGCATGTGAGCAACCCAAGCTTGTGAACAGTCCAGCTTTCTCAAGGACATTCCTGCACAACAAGATAAGGAAGTCATATTTTGGAAAACAACTGCAAGATGCTACTGAAGGACAACGGGGTTGGTCAGTTAGGCACCAATCAAATGTGGTAGCTAGGAGGCCTACTTTCAAAGCACTCAATTGTAACTGAGCACTTTATCTTGGTAGGCCGCGTGGGCACTTCGGGAGGATATATAATCAAAACTACCGCGCAATAAATTGTCGTTTGTCTTTTGGCTCTTGGCTTTTTGGCTTTTGCTTTTGCTGCGTTTTACCTATGAATGCCTTGCTGTTTGCTCTCCCTTATATGTCCTTACAGCCCAGACTGCACTGGAATCTTACTATCCATATTCACTTATGTTAGTATCAAACCCTAAAAACATAAATTCCACCTTCCTTTATTTGAAGAGTGTTCTTTATTGCTAAGACTAAAAAACACACTAAAGTGAAAGGAAAAAATAAGTTCTGTTTTTTTATACTGGAAATTTTTTACTGCAGTTACTACTGCAGAACTTCATATTTTACCCACAGAGTTGACAAAAATGAGGATGCCTTGTATTACTGGCAAGTTATCCAGATACATATTCTGTCCTCATATCTGGTGGCATCTTCTTTGTCTCATGTTTTTATACTAAGCAATATAATAGAAGCTGATAGTCAACAATCAAAGGGAGCATCTGTCCAAAGCACAACTGTAGTGACCTGCTTTAGGGTTATTTTTTTTGTTTGTTTGTGGACCGCAAAATCAAACTGTAGTATGTGGAAAAGTGTTGGACCATGTGGTATAAGTTTCCTCTCTCTTCCAGCTAGTGCATGGTACTTAAATTGTGAAGTGGATCACATGATCACCAATGGGAAGGATGCTGTCCCAGATAATACTGTATATTCACATTATGGGGGGAAAAAAATAAAATAAAAAAAGGAAGAAAGCCAAGACTTTTCTTCAAATCCCCACACTGGGGGACTTCAATGTTACACTGTGTATACCCTAAAGCCACAAAATATCAAAGCCATTGCCACTGTGCTCTCATGCAGGAGGAGGGGAAGACAAAGCAGTTCCAAAACATTCCAGCACACTGCACCATGGTGGTACTTATTAGCACACTGTGGTATGTCCTAAACTGAATACAGCCAAACTTTGAGTACCTCTGGGGAGTCACCTTCTTCACAACCATGGGTTGGTAAGTAATAGCCCTCTTGTCCTTGATGCCAGTGTAGCTGAAGTCTGAAGGAAGAACTCCAAGTTCAGCAGCCAGGAAGCTGATTGCTTCCAGTGTTTCTAGATTTTCCTTCTGAAGGGTGAAAGCTGAAACAATCATCTCAGAATTATTAGGAATTTGCAGTTCTAAATCATACTGGTGCTCTGCCATGGCAGATGGCAGGTTCTTCCCTTCATACTGTAATAGCATGAAAACTGCAAAGAAACACCACTCCCACTGTTTCCCACTTCACAAAACTAAAGGAAATGTGACTTTTTCGGCATTGAAAGAGAAGAATAAAGACACAGTAAACAAAACTCAGCACAATCAAAAACTCCTGCTGGCTTGAAGATAGTACCCAGCAAAACGCAACACAAGTAGCATGACTTCCGTGCATCAGAAAATAAGTGCTTTAAGAAATTAGATCATAGATTAAATCTGACCTCACTAAGCTGTCCAACATCTGAACACGTCCTTTTAAATCTCCAGAGAACTAACACATGTGGAATACCAGAGAGTCGGGGGGGGGGACAGCCAAGCGAACTGTAACTACTGTTACATAAATCACTGGCTTGATTCATGCATCTCCTGTATATTTTCCAGTGACATAACAACACTGCACTAATAATGATTTGTTTTGGCAGAAACAATGGGTACACGAGGCCTCCATATCGTACTAAAATGATTCTGATGGTTACTATTACTCAAGAACATCATAATACCTAACGCTTTCACTAAAGATGTACTATTTACCTGTATAAAGATCTTGGTTTTCCTGGGAATCACCAGCAGGCCTCTTTCTGGAGCAACTTTTTCCTCGAAATCTTACCATTATTGACATATTTGGCTGGTGATTGACATCTACCACAGTAAAAGACTTGGTTTCTAAAAGTTTTCCAAACTTTCTGTTGATAAAGTGGTGAACTACCTTTCTGTGCTCTTTGTTTCCATCAGGCTCAAAAGAAAATGTGGAGTTTTCTCGCTTTGCATCTAAAAATTTAAAGAAATCGCTGGTTTCCTTCTCAGTCACCAGCTGACACAGCTCTCTGTAGTCAGCGTTCCCTCGCACCACCATCTCCGTGTCCTTCGTAACCGTGACCAGGAAGGGGAATTTCTGCCTAATGGCCCCGTGCAGGTCAGCTCGGTGTCTCTTGTCCAGCACAGGTCCCAGCGAGAACTCCCCCGCGCCGGCAGCAGGAACGCTCGCCGAGCCCCACGCAGCCTTCACACCGCAAGCAAATTCGGCGAGCAGCTCGCTCCTGGGTTCGCCCAGCAAGGAATCCAGCCGGTCGGCCGCCTCGGCGCCGGAACGCAGCTCGGGGTCACCCGGACGCTGGCCGCGGTCAGCGGGTGCCACGCGGCCCCCTCCAGCCCG